>QVTF01007107.1:0-385000 GCA_003573665.1 Oxygymnocypris stewartii | reverse complement strand
ACTAAACGGAATCATACTTCCGAATTATTCCTCAGCGGGAAAGTGGACATTTTCCATCTAGATGTTTGATTCTCTCATTTTGTTTGTCTGTAAAGCTCTCTACACAATACAATCTGACAAAAATGTAACATTTTATTCCGCTAGATACTTGTACTTGTTGGTAATAGTAACAGGAAAGATACAATGTTTTGAAAACAGTTGAGCTACTGCTAGGCTCCTGAACAATTTTAAGATAGCACCTATACATTTAGTTAGTTACATGTTTCTTCTTATTTTATAAGCGTTCGAAAGCATCATAATGCATTTGATTCTGGTCTCAAATCAGTTGATCATGAGTGTGTGTCACGAGTACATGCTCTATAAATGTGTGTAGGTACTGCTTGTGGAAGGGAAAGGGCCCGTGGCCCTTATCAGTCTATAACATCCAAGATCCTATCCAAGATGGCGGCGCGTTCGGACGCAGCGGCTACTCCGGGTCCTAAAAACGGTGTTTTTATGTCTGTTAGTCTTGTCTCCTCGTCTTCAAACTGTCTGACTTTATTGAAAAATCAAAAGACAAACACCCGGAAACACATCTATGATCGCCAGAGCCTCCTGGATATCGACAATGTTTACAAACATCAGCTTTCACCGGCGACTACTGAGAAGCTACAAGGCCTCTGTCTGCTGCTGAAGCCGGACCCCGAGACCGCGGCCTCGCCTACTGATGCTACCCGCACAAAGCGGCGACGCCGGCGGTGTGAGAGGGGACAGAAGCGCGGCAAGCGTGGAGGTATTCGAGCTAGGCTAAGGGCTAATCCAACTAGTCCAGCAATTCCATCACTAATGCTCTCAAACGTTCGCTCTCTGGAAAACAAACTGGACTTAATTAAACTCAGCCGGTCTACACAGCATGAGACAAGGGATTGTTGTGTGTTTGTTTTCACTGAAACATGGCTAAACGACAACATCCCGGACTCCGCCATTCAGCTGCACGGACTAACCTGCTGCCGAGCGGACAGAGATTCATCACTGTCTGGTAAGACTCGCGGGGGTGGCTTGTGTGTGTTTATCAACAAAGAATGGTGTAACAATGCAGCGGTATTATCAAAACACTGTTCATCGCTGTTGGAGTTTATGGTTGTGAAATGCCGACCGTTCTATCTGCCGCGGGAGTTCACGGCCATTGTTATTGTCGCGGTGTACATTCCCCCGTGTGCAAATGCTAAGGACGCGCTTCGTGAACTGTACAGCGCCATCAGCGAACAACAAACAAATAACCCCGACGGCTTTTTCATCATAGCCGGCGACTTCAACCACGCTAACTTAAAGACAGTTTTACCAAAGTTCTACCAACATGTGAACTTTGCAACAAGGGGAAATAACACACTGGACTTTGTTTACACAACAGTGAAACACGCATACAAAGCCGAACCCCGCCCCCACCTCGGATACTCGGACCACATCTCTGTTATGCTAATCCCAGCATACAGACCGCTTCTCAAACTGGCCAAACCGGTTCAAAAGCAGATCACGGTATGGCCAGACAATGCTACCTCAGCACTGCAGGACTGCTTCCAGGACACAGACTGGAACATGTTTAAAGAGGCGGCCACCTATAATAACCATACAGACCTGCAGGAGTACACTGAAACTGTGACTGCTTACATCAAATACTGCATTGATGATGTGACAGTCACCAAGACCATCACCACACGTGCAAACCGGAAGCCATGGATGACAGCAGAGGTTCGTGGGCTGCTAAAAACCAGAGATGAAGCGTTCAGATCAGGAGATAAAGCGGCCCTCAAAACAGCAAGAGCCAATCTGTCCCGTGGCATCAAAAATGCAAAACGGTTATATGGAAATAAAATCAATAATCAATTCACAAACAGCAGAGATACACGGAGCCTGTGGCAAGGCATTCAGACCATCACTGACTACAAGCCCCCGCCACAGGCCTGTGACGACGACACATCCCTCCCAGATGCACTCAACCACTTTTATTCACGGTTTGAAATGCAGAACAACACATCTGCACAAAAACTGCCCACACCTCCCAGCGACCAGGCACTCTGTCTGTCTCCAGCCGACGTAAGGAAGACCCTATCTAGGATTAACCCACGCAAGGCTGCGGGTCCTGACAATATACCTGGCCGCGTACTGAAAGACTGTGCTGAACAGCTGACAGATGTCCTAACAGATATCTTCAACATCTCGCTGAGCCAGGCAGTCATCCCCACATGTCTCAAATCCACGACAATCATACCGGTACCAAAAAAATCACCTGTGTCCTGTCTAAATGACTACCGTCCCATAGCACTGACTCCAATCATAATGAAGTGCTTTGAGAGGCTAGTCATGCACAACATCAAAACCAGCCTCCCCAACACACTCGATCCGCTCCAGTTTGCATACCGCCCAAACCGCTCTACGGATGATGCAATTTCCTCCACCCTCCACCTGGCTCTTACCCACCTAGAAAATAAAGACTCATATGTTAGAATGCTGTTCATCGACTTCAGCTCAGCATTCAACACAATAATCCCACAACAGCTCATCAATAAATTAAGCCTGCTGGGCCTCAACAACTCCCTCTGCAATTGGATCCTGGACTTTTTAACCGGAAGACCTCAGTCAGTTCGGGTCGGCCACAACACCTCGAGCACTACCACACTGAGCACAGGGGCCCCACAGGGCTGTGTGCTCAGCCCGCTGCTCTTCACGCTGCTGACCCACGACTGCACTGCCAAGTTCAGCTCCAATCACATCATCAAGTTTGCCGATGACACATCAGTGGTAGGTCTCATCAGCAACAACGATGAAACGCACTACAGAGAGGAAGTGGCACAGCTGGCTGAATGGTGTGGCGCTAACAACCTGTCCCTCAATGTGGAGAAGACAAAGGAGGTTGTGATGGACTTCAGGAGAAACTCTGTTGACCACCCCCCACTGACCATCGACACCTCGACTGTGGAGAGAGTCAGCAGCACTAAATTCCTGGGGGTGCACATCACAGAGGACCTCACCTGGACTACCAACACCAAGTCTATCTCCAAGAAGGCACAACAGCGCCTACACTTTCTCCGCCGGCTGAAAAGAGCAAGCCTCCCTCCACCCATCCTCACCACCTTCTACAGGGGTACCATTGAGAGCGTGCTGACCAGCTGCATCACTGTCTGGTACGGAAACTGTTGTGCAGCAGACCGCAAGACCCTCCAGCGGACAGTGAACACCGCTGCAAAAATCATTGGTGCCCCTCTCCCCTCCATCCTGGACATTTTCCTTACACGATGCTCCAGCAAAGCAAAAAGTATCGTGGAGGACCCCACCCACCCCTCCCACAGTCTCTTCCAGCTCCTACCCTCAGGTAGACGGTACCGAAGTATCAGAGCCCGCTCCGCCAGACTGCTCAACAGCTTTTTCCCCCAGGCTGTGAGAGCCCTGAACTCAAATCACACCGCCCCTCTCTGAAACCCCAAACAACACCCCCCCCCCCCACCTTACCACATCTCAGGAAAAAACTGTTAAACTTTTATCTCTGTGAAATTCAGGTGAGCGGGCCTGCACAAGCCACCTGTAGCAACACCTGTAGCAACACACACATGCACTAGACACTTTCACACACCATTGTGTGTCCATAATCCCACAAAGACTGACTGTAATATACGACTGTAATGTATGTATGTTTACTGGCTCATGCACCACAAATCACCTTACACTGTTCCCCAGCCAGCTGCTTGAATGTCTCTCTTTTGCACATGTACAGTATTTGAAGTCATCTGCACAGTTGTACAGTTTGTATTTTTTTGTACAGTTTGTATTTTTTGTTTCCTGTTTTTTAGTTTATGTATAGGTAACCACTTTTATATATAGCATATGTATAGTCAAAGCTGACAGTAGGTTAGTTTGTGTATAGGTTTATACTGTTTTACTTCGTGTTGTATATCTGTATTTATGTAGCACCGTGGTCCTGTGAGGCACGACATCTCGTCCCACTATATGTCCACACATGTAGTGGAATGACAATAAAGCTCAACTTGAACTTGAACTTGAACATCTGGCTGTGTGTCAGGTGATGAGATGGGTGGAAAGAGAGAGAGACAGAGAGAGTGAGACAGGCCGCTTTAATGTGATGTGGGGGGATAGAGCGAGAGAGGGGTGGTGTGCAAACAAACAGTGGCTGATATGGTCTATGCTTGTCACAATCATTCAGGATGCTCATATATCTTCCCCTCCGCTCCCTGCTTCAGCGGCCCTCTGCCTCTCTCCCTCCCTTTTTAATCTTGTTCCCCCTCTCTCTTCCTCCATCTCCCCTTCTCATGCTCTCTGTCTTCCTTTCTCACCATCTCTGCTTCCTTCCTGTTGTCTTCTTTTGGGTTCGTTCATCAGTTTTCAACTTCGTGTATATAAATGGTGTGAGCATTACTTCATAGATAGATAATGCTGTTTATTTTTTTCATTTTATGTTATTATTTGTTTTTGGGGGCCAAAAAAACGGAAAGAAAGAAAATAGACAATCTCAATTAGGGTTGATGCCATTTGAACATATTTACAGTAAATATCACTCATAAAAAAATAGAAGGCTCTATAATTTATGTTACTGACTAGAAAATTATGAACAGCTTCATTTAATAACTAATTTGCAGAAGTAATAATAATAATAATGCATTATTATTATTATTATTAATAATAAACATCTGTTAGCAGTGGTAGTAATAATAGCAGTACTATATATTAATGCAAACAAAGTGATATTAAATGAGTCAAATGAATCAGCGAATCATTTTCTGAACCAGTTCATCTAAATAAACAATGCAAACCTGATTCACTAAATTGATTCAAACTTCAGAATGTTTCATATGAATGTATAGTTTATAATCAACCATTTATATAAGTATTCTATACGTATTTACTGGTTCGTATTTGTCGTCTCGTCATACAAAGATTTGCTTTCATTTATCACTGATAAATGAATCTGATTTATTCATTTATCACTGATGTCATGATATTTTTCATTTGAGTTGCCAGAAAGGTGGGTTTTTTTGGTGCCTGGAGGCCAGCTAGGCCTAACTGGCTTATGCTTACCAGCCAAAACCTTTTGCCAGCTAGCAATAGCAAGTAGCAAGTTTGTAGCTACTTTAGCTATTTTCCTTATAATTGATACATTGGAAATACAACCACCTTTGTGACGCTACAGCTGTGAGCTCAACACGAAACAAGCGTAGCAAATGTGTTTTTATCTGTACATAAGCAAACAGCTGGCTTCCATCTACAAACTAATCTCTTTACAGACTCTACTGCCTTTTTGCACTTTGAAAAAGGAAGAATACCGAGGAGGACACTGTTGTGTTTAAGACATTTCACTCCTGAATGCCTTTAAAATTGACGTCAAATGAAATAATCAACCTTATTGATTGATTGAACATCCGGTGTCACCTAGAAATGCACACATACATATTATGGAAGAGTTAATTAAAGAACTCATATCCATGTTGTATCATTTAATCAGGAATTTCATTAATATTATCATAAACAGATCACGATAAACTGGATAAAGTCTTGACATCAACAGAACATCACAACATCAGCACGTTAGATCATTTGACAGCAAGACTTTGACTTTGTAGGACAACGGGAGATTGTGCCACGAACTAGTAAATACATACGGAGATAGTGCTCACACTCATCAGAAATCTCGAATAATCAGAAAACAAGCTGTCGGTTTATATTTCTCACTGAGGGAAACCCTGATAATATAAATCTAGAATAGACAAAGTAAAAAAAAAACAATAAAAAAAAACGGTAGTGGTAAGTAAATCAATATGGCATATTCTTGTGTTTGACCCAGTCCGCGTTGAGGGCTTTCTGGGCCTGAAGCTTAAATATCCGCTAATGGAAGCTTGTGTAGATCTAATCACGCCTGTAATTGAAGTTAACTTTGAAGCTTTCAGTCTTGAGGAATATTTAAAGACAGGAGAGAGGGACTGAAACTGAATATGGCACACCGGAGACCCGGCTATTCATCACCCATCAATAATAAATGAACACTCCTCACATAATTCTGCTCACGTTGTTTCTTTTTGTTTTTAATATTTCCATCTTCTGCATGCTAATGCTACATGTTCCTGTGGTAGATATGCCATTCAGTCCAATTCAATTTGAGTTATGTTGCACTATTGATAAGACCTATCAGTATCAAAGGAACTTTACAAAGATCCATTTAAAAGCCCCAGTGACTAAACACAATTTGTGTGGTGTAGATATGAACATGTAGGTATATCAAGGTTTGGACCAGTGGCGGCTGGTCGATAGGGGGCGCTGGGGTGCCTCCCCCCCTTCAAGTTAGCCCCCTTTAACATGTTAACAATAAGTTACAAATATATCGCAAATATTAACTAAATAAAATCATTTAGTCATAGTATTCTACTGTTCGTTATATTATAATTTATTGAAAATCAAAAAATCTAAACTATATTTCTTTCATATTTGTGTGCGGGGCGCTGGACTAATGAGTGTGTATGTAGGTACACAAACTTTTCAAAAGCATGTGATTTGAGGCTAAGCTCTAATTGGCTTGTTTCAAATTGTCCTTGGGGCGCAGGCTCTGCCCCGAACCCTCCCACTTTTGTTGTTAGAGCGAATCGATATTGTTTTTATATGTTTGGCCTCATGTGATTGGACCATTCTCAACGACTCTCATTCCACTCAGCAGCAGCTCGTCAGTTGACAGACAGGTACTAATTAATGTGGAAGCAAGCGCAATATCTCGAGATGAAAGAAAATTCGGTTTTATCTTTACAAAAATACCCGTTGACAAGGTGTTCGGATGAAGAAAAAAAAAAGGATCAAGGAGCTTGGACCAGATCGCCCGTACTTTATCAAATATCAAATGTTTTATATTTACGATTTGAGTTCGGCGACGCTCCGTCTAGATTGTGAACAGATAAATAATTGTAATGACACCACACAATAGAGGATTTTGGGGGGGAAAATTGCTTGCGACAAGCTGCGAATCCGGCCACACACCCCGATCATTCGGCGGAGCAGATCGGTTTTAAAATCGGCCTTAAAATCCTCTAGTGTGCGGCCAGCCTAACGCCACATTACATTAAAGATTATGACTTATAAATTATAATTCGGTAACACTTTACAATAAGGTAATGCATTAAATTACATTAACTAATAATACATTTGTTACTGTATTTATTAGTCTTTTTATGTTTGTTATCAAAAATACAGCTTGTTAGCTCAGGTCCACAAACTAATTTAGTTAACTAATGTTAACAAATAGAACCTTACAGTGAAGTGTTACTGATTGATTCTGACATAAAAATGTATCTATGACATGCTACATCAAAATTCGTAAATGTTAGGAAAATCATGAGTCAAAATTATGAGATGTAATTTGTAATTGTGCCATAAAATGTCAAAATTCTGATGTCAAAACTTGAAAATGACATACTACATTAAAATTCTGAAATTAATGAAAATCATGAGTCAAAATTATGAGATAAAATGTAAAAATTATGACATTAGTCGACATTACAGTATGATGAAAGTTTGAAAATTGTAATTAGTCAACTTTTCGTAGCATAATTATGGCTTTATCGTATACCATTTAGTTATAAGTTATGACTTTAATCTAATAATGATTCTATCTAATAATTTTGACTTTTATTCTCATAATTTTGACTTTCTGTATTTACCAAAGTATGATTTTTTTTGTAAGTGGCAAGAATGGACCTCCATAACAATCAGACTTCAAATGAATGATACAATCACATTGAAGCTATTATAGTTGATATTGTTAACTAAAAACATACAGTATTACCAAATTATTGTGCACTGCCAAAACTCTAATGACATGTTTGCTCTCTAACACTGTTTAGCATTAGCAGAGCGACTATGTTAGCTTGGTTAGCTTTGTTTATGGTATTAGCAGCAAGTGATTGATGGCGCAGGCCGTTGCGGAGCGCGGCGTGAGTTGTAGAGGCTCCTGATATGGACGCCTCAGATGCTCTGAGATCTCCTGTATGTCAGATCCCGATAACGATTTACTGAGCATGCTACACTCAGGACCGCAGCCGCCCGCTGGCCATCTGCAGCCAATTCACCGTTTTATTACCGACAACACGGCCTTTTCTCTCCGGCCTGCTGCGACTGCGAATGCCCTTCCTCCATTCGTAGGGTTCCATCACGGCTTTTGCTGTAGTGATCTGGAACATGGGTTGTGGTCAGTCTGTGAACTCGAGGAAGGGAATGAATGTTTCGTGATAATACCAGATGAAAAAAAATGGAACATTCTGCCCATCCCCGGCTAATGTCTCCTGTTTCAGCGCATCGATGAATTACCCCTCTCCACAACTCTCTCTTTACTTATCAGCTTTCTCTCCCCCCTCACTCGTTCTTTTATCAGTCCGTTTTATCTCTTCTATCTGAGCCATTTCTTCCTCTCGTCCCTGCGCCGCTTGCCGCTGTGATGTCATGGGACTGTCTGTCGCCGGGCCGACGGTTAGGTTGCGGTGGCACTGCTTTCCTCCCCTCCATCACTCCGACTTTCTCCCTTTAGATCAGATTGACGATGGCGTCTCTCTACCGCATCCATTCCAGAACAAGAACACACACTAAGAGGCCAAAAATGCAGTGACGCCTGCGATGTCATGCCTCATTTAGCCATCAGACCTCGATCAGAGATGCACGACATGACTGGCGCATTCCAATCAGTCAAAAGTGAATGCAGTCATCTGATCAATTGGTAACAATGCAAGCCGATTCCACACATACCACAAACACTTTCACTCAAACCGACACACTTTGTGTGTTTTGATTGACCCCAAGGTCCCAACCGGCCTCTTGAATTCTTTACACATGTCTTTATTGCCGCAGCTCAAGCGATCTAAGAAAAACCCTTAGTGTATTCAGTGTGCATCGCTGTTCTCACTTTAAATAGGAACACACTTGAGCTTCTCTTCTGGGCTTTTAAGAATAAATGAATGTATTTGTCTGGATTTCTGTGAAATACTTTTAAAAGAGGATTCTGCTCTTCAGATTATCTTGACAAAAAAAATCCTTAGACGGGAGAACATATCTGAGATACAGTGCACAATGCTTCTTTATTCATTCTTTCTATCTTTTAATACCTATCCATTTTACGTACAGTGCATTTTATAGCTCTAGGGTTTAGAAAATGGATCCAGATTGACAAAAGTAGGATAGTTGGTGTGTAATTATTATGATTAGTACATTTTAGGAGAAAATGTGAGGGTAGTTTTCGGGGTGTTCCGATTGTGTTCCTAAATTATTCTGAATGATTTTTAGCACATTGAAAGTTTTTTAGTTTTTTTGGGGTGGTTAACAAATTGACCCTGTGATAAAAGGTCTCTATGGTGTTTTGGTATTTCATGGAATAACAATTGGACAGTTTGAGTCTATGAGGACTGTACAGATTTTAGATAATTAAGGACTGTATTTGTTAGATAATTAAGCCTGAATTTCTCTGTTTAATGTGTTTTTCCCCTCGCTTCATGCTGTGCTACTTCAAATAAACTTTAAAGAACACCTTTGCAAAGTTGTTGGCATTTCAAATATGCTATGATTGATTCTCATTGATGTTCTCGTGATATTCAGTGGTGTGACACGTTTTTTTCATTTTTTTATTGTGGAATATTTTTACGAAATCTTTTTAAGTGTACCTTAAAATCAAATGCATGCTGAAAAATAAAAAATACATATAATAATAATAATACACTATGCATATGGTGTCCGTGTGTGTGTGTGTGTGTGTGTGTGTGTGTGTGTGTGTACGTGTACATGTGCCTCTAGCAGTTCTCAACTCATTTTGTTTCAAGATCCAGATTGACTCTGGACATCAAGTGGCAACTGTTCCAGAAAGCATATATTCTGCATGTACCTGACTCTATAAGAACAGTCCTGTGACCCATTTGTAGGTTGCAACCTACAAGCTGAGGACCACCTTCATTCGCGTTTCCCTATTTAACACTGATCATCTAAAATTCACTTTCCCCCTTCTGTCTGAGATGATCTAATTGATGTAATGAATTGGATTATCTAATCGCAGGGATCGGGGCGGATCCCCCACCCAGCTTTTATCTGTACAGGGCTTCCTGAGCTGCTTACTTACCACCTGCAATGCATCATGGGCCACAGAGGCAACTTTCACTTATTTGACACAAATCGTAATGGGTGATGTCCCTCATCAACCCACATACTTCAATTTACAATTCCCAGTGGAAATGTACTGATAAGAATTGTTTTTTCTTCGTAAGGAATTCATTATTTAGGCCTACATAGAGGAGGGTTAACACTGAGAATAAGCAAATACATAAATAAATTCAAATAGACAGCCGAACGTTTTTTTACATATATTAAATTATTTTACAAATTTTACATTGTACAAAAAGTATACAACTTTTGTAATGAACTTAATAGTTTCCACTAGACAGACATTTTGTAGCAATACTACCAATAATAATAATACATATATTGTTGCGAATATTCTTAAAACATTGTATCCTGATTATTTTCTCAGAAGGTTAGACTGTTACCTGGTGTGAACTGTTTGTTGATTGAGCAACACTGCCATCCAGGGGAATTTAGATCAAATGCACGTTTTCACCATTTTTTCCACCTCAACAATTTCCAAGGCTCTCCAGAGGAAGTGAGCTGACACATATGAATTTATTTAACTGTTTTTAATTGGATTTTACTATTTGTAATTCTTAATTTATTTGTTATTATTCTAGTGGTAAAAACAAAAACAAACTATTGCATATAATATCACATTTATTTATAAATCAGTTTTAAATATTTATTGACTAATGACTAGTTTATTTGTATATATTCTAGGGTTAACAAAGAGTAAGGCTTTAATATTAAAAAATATATATATTTATTTATTTTGTATTACGCGGATGTGCCGGTCATGTGATCATTGTCAACAGCAACAATTGTATCCTAGGAGTAGTTCCATAACGGCCTTGTTCGGGAGGTGATAGAGTTCTCAAATTGACCTTTCGAATTGTTTTTTTCCTCCTGCATTCCTCCTCAGCCTTGAATTCGTCGAATATCGGAGTTTCATAATGATTTAGCGCGCCATAAATTTACCCTGATGACGCCAGAGACTGCGCGGGAAATTTGAGGTGCAGTGAGATTTGAGGTGTTTTTTTTTCTAATTATGTGTTTAACTGCGCTGTCCTATGGTTTGTTGACCTGTTTTTTTAAGCTCTTATGAAAAGATAATAATTCAAACAAATGTTAATCATGTATAAGTAGAAATGCTATTCTCATTACCAACCGTATATGTGATCATAGACCACAAAACGGTGCATAAGGGTACTTAAAAAAAAAATTGAGATGTATATGATGTATGGTTTGTTAGCACAATATTTGGCCGATATACAACTATTAGAAAATCTGGAATCTGAGGGTGAAAATAATAATACAAATAAATTAACATTTTGAGAAAATTGCCTTTAAAGTTGTCCAAATTAAGTTCTTAGCAATACATATTACTAATCAAACATTAAGTTTGGATATATTTACGGTAGTACAATTACTAAATATCTTCATGGAACTTAATCTTTATTTAATATCCTAATGATTTTTTGGCATAAAATAAAAATTGACAGCTTTGACCCTGTATTTTTGGCTATTGCTACAAATATACCCGTGCTGCTTATGACTGGTTTTGTGGACCAGGGTCACATATATGACTCAATTAATCTTGATATATCCCCTTTATTATCTGACATTAGTTTTTTTATAAAAAAAATATAAAAAAATGTGATGCTGCATCCAAACCGCTAGATGTCAGTAAAAGACTAATGTTGTGTAAACCAGTAAGATAATACATTTTAAAAGATAGAATGTAATCTCTGCTCTGATTTAAAGGCTGAAAGTTAGAAATGCACTCAAGAGTATCACATCACACCAGTGTTTGAGTACAGACATAAGACAGTCCACAGTGCAATTTAAATCTCACAAGGCACCCAATTCTCTGTATGTGTGCAAAAGGGACACAAATGTGCATGTTTTTGTTTGTTTTATGTATTATTGTTGTATGTATGTGTGTGTGTGTGTGTGTGTGTGTGTGTGTGTGTATATATATATATATATATATATATTAAATATGATACCAACATATGCCAGCCCTGTATGGAGTGGCCACCATGTCAGTGAAGGCAATTGTCAGCTTGTACTGAAATAAGGTGAATGATGACAGTCTAGATCATAACAGTTTTTTTCCGTCATTTTTGGGACTAGCCCAATCTGTCATTTGAGACCACAGCCATTCTGGCCGTAAACTGCATTTTACCCTGCATTCTGAGAAGTGGAGCCATGCTCCACTCAAATATTAAGTTACACATTTACATGTACTTTTTTGATTTTATATGCACACTATTATTGTTTCTACTAATTTCTAATTGTATTATAATATGATATAGTTATATATAGTTAGTTTTGAGAATCTACACAAAAACTCTAACCCTTTTCACAGCAATATAAAATGCTAAATAATCTCTATATATATATATATATATATATATATACATATACATACATTAGGGTTGTTAACGCGTTAACGCATGCGATTAACCTAAAAATGTTAACGCGTTAATGTTTTGTAATGAAAATTAATCACATTATAAGGTTTGACCCCAACTTCTTGTCGTCATCGCCTGCGCGGACAGCTATCTGTCATGTGTGATGAGGGTACAGCGCCAGTGTTGCCAGGGAAGCAGCACAACAAGCGGGTTATTTTGAAAATACAGTAGCGGGAAAAATTACAGAGCAGTAGGTTGCGGTTTTTTGAGCTACTTTTATAATGTACTGCGGCTGCCCAAAGTGTATGTTGACAAGTAAAACTAAAAATAGATCCCTTTACAAATGTGCATTATACTTGGAATGTATTACCGATACCTGGTAACTTAAGAACGGAGAGGCGGTTATAACATCACAAACAACTTGAATTTCAGCCAGAGCATACATGTTAAGGCTTTTACACAGCAGAAATAAACATGACAACAGCCACTATAGATTTTCTTGAGATGAATGTGTACATCTGAAATGCTAATTTGTGCAGCGATATAAAAGGCTATAAATAGCATATTTTAACAACAGTAAATGACTAAATTCCACATGTGATCGCAAAAGGAAGTTATTCCAAACACTCGATGGTGGTTTGAAGTAAGTTCTGATTAAAAGTGTACTATTAATCTCATAAATTGTCTTATGATGCTAATATTAGCTCTAATGCAGCTGCAGAACAGGTCCAGTTCTTCTTCATAATGCATTTTGTCATATTTCACATTAGGTCGCAAGAAAATGTTTTGTATTTATTTAGAAATACTTTTGATAATAGGTGGTTATATTTCTTTATTTCAACACATTTACAGATAAATCCTAGTATTTTAAATGTGTGATTAATCATGATTGTAATTAACATGATACATTTCTTTAATCGATTGACAGCACTAATATATATATATATATATATGTGTATATATATCAGAGGTGGAAAGAGTAAAACAATATTCTACTCAAGTAAAAGCTTCATTGCATTAATTCATTTTTACTTAAGTACAAGTAAAAGTACCAGTCTAAAAATCTACTTAAGTAAAAGTAAAAAGTAGCTCATTTTAAATGTACTAGTTACATTTTAACAGTGGGAGGGACAAAAGAATTTGACCAAGCATGTCGAACTCAGTTCCTGGGGGGCTACAGCCCTGCACAGTATATAACTAGAGATCGACCGATATATCGGTTTACCAATATTTTTCCCGATATTTAAGCATAATCGGATATCGGTTTTGAAAAAAACCGATAACCGATAATTTTGTTTATTATTATTATTATTATTATTTTTTTGTCAAATACACAATTATACAGAGTATAACCAGCAGTGAAATGTGTTCTCTGTATTTGACCCATCCAAGCACACACACCTGGAGCAGTGGACACTGTTCACTCAGGAAATGCTCCAGCACGACCACCGCATGTAACTTTATACAAGATTCACTTGTTTGTAACACACTAAATTATATTAACATTTACTATAGAACCATTATTTCACCAATAAACATCTAAATAAATACATCTCTATCGAAATTAATTATTTATTATCTCCGCAAGCGATCACAGTTTGAGTATAGTTCTGTGTTAATAGATAAACCGCGCAGTCAGCCGTTTCATAATCTAGAATGACAAAAACATTTTAATAATTCTAATAAAACATGCCAGTTAAGAAATGCAATAAAATACGATGTTTTGTTTGTTATAGCTTATTTCAATATTCCAGAGGATATTATTAATTGAATTAACATTATCCAGTGAATTATTATTCACTTTTTAACCTATTCAGCAGCGTATAAACCTACTAAAACTGTAGTTTAAAATGAGTTTAAAAAGTTGATATGACTTCTTTCCTTTATTTTCTCCATTTGAAAACATTAGACATTCTTTTGCTTATTGTTAATATCAGTGTTGCTTATGATGCTTTTTATGAATACAATTTTTTATTGTTGTTTGAAGATAAAATTTTACATGAAAATTTAAATTTTCAACCATTGTTTGTTGTTGTTAAGATGACTGAAAGGAGGAAAAACCAAAGCGAAGAATGGACTTACTTCACTCTGTTTATAGCAGTAAATAAATATCGGTTCTGCTTATCGGTTATCGGGTACATAAACGTACAAATAATCGGTATCGGTTATAAAAAATCAATATTGGTCGATCACTTGATATAACCCTAATTAAACACATCTGATCCAGCTAATCTAATCATTTAGGCTTATTTGAAAACTACATGGTGTGTGTTGGAGCAGGGTTGGAACTAAACTCTTTAGGGCTGCGGCCCTCCAGGAACTGAGTTTAACACACATGGGATATGCCTATACATCTAAAACTAGTTATTTTCAATTAAAGGAATCAGTTATTTAGAATAATAAGACATTTGGGCTATTACCAGGCAAATTAAATCAGTATCAACAAATTGTATCTTTGCAATGCAGAGGAAACAGAAGCTTCATCTGAAGTGGCATTTAGATGTAGCCTATTTACACACGGTTTAAAGCAGGACATGAATGCATTTAGCCTGCAGTTACAAATGCAGAAATAATGTGTTGATATAAAATTTATAAAATGGTGAATACTCGTTTGAAATGATAAATTATAATAAAAAAATTAAAAGAAACTTTACGTGTGAAATTAAAACCACCAGTAGTTGTCACCAAGTCACTGTTAATAAGTGAGTAATTGTGATTGAACCGAATAATTTAAACGGTGGATTCATTCAGGAACAAAACATCATCATGTGCTCAGAGACGCAAAACTGTGCTAGGGTGGCTGTGTTTGGAATAATTTTTGTTGTCGAAATAGACCAAAAACAGGCAATTTGGTGTCTATAACGCAAGTCTCTTAATTGATTTATTGTATATTGAACTGTTTAAAAAAATATATATATATATTATATGTTCCTGTGTGGCTCAGTGGTAGAGCATTGCGTTAGCAGTGCAAAAGTTTGTGGGTTCGATTCCCAGGGAACACACATACTAATGAAATTGTATAACCTGAATGCACTGTAAGTCGCTTTGGATAAAAGCGTCTGCTAAATGCATAAATTATATGTAATCATGCTGATTTTTTTAGAAATGTACTATTGATTTACTATATGAAATGATATACATATATACATTTTCTGCCCCTATATCTTGAATTTTGTGATCATTCTAATTCCATTTTAACAGACTGAATCACGCAGTGAAAGAAAGCACTCCAAATGCTCACGCACGCACTAGTCTAATCTACTAGACTTCATGGCACTCTGTCGGAGTGTTTTGTTTGGTTTTTGGCAAAATACTGATGATGTCAAATCGCCATCGTTAAAACAACAATTACGATATTATCACAGACGATATCGCACACGCTGCACCACTGTATTTGTCTAATTTGTGCAGAACGTTTTGCTAAACTGTTAAGCTTAATTTTAACCACCAATGCAACGAAGCAAGTATTTACCTTACCTTTCCATGCTTGTGAAGGGGTGATGTCAAGATTTTATAAGCTGCTAGTTCGGTCTCCCGAGGCAAACACCGCTTACACTGCATAATAGAGCATGAATATGGCCAGGGGTTCACTTCATTTCCTTCGAGTTCAACTTCAGCAGAATATGACGGGGTTTGGTTTTCAGCTGGGTCTGCACCATACGCCTGTCTAGTCCGTCTGCATCTTTCTTGTGATATTAGCGCCAGTTTGTTCTTCTGCCCATTATTTACTGCAGTAGTTTCCAGGGAGCAATCTTATTTTTTTTATCAGTAATGAATTTGTTTTAAAATGTATTGAAGTACATACTTCAAACTACTTATGCTTGAATAAAAGTAAAATTACAGATTTAAAAAGTTACTTAAAGTAGAAGTACACAAAAAAGCTACTCAATTACAGTAATGCGATTAAATGTAATTAATTACTTTCCACCTCTGATATATATATACACTCACCGGCCACTTTATTAGGTTCTCCTGTTAAATTGCTTGGTAACACAAATTGCTAATCAGCCAATCACATGGCAACAACTCAGTGGTTAAGACGACTTGCTGAAGTTCAAACCGAGCATCAGAATGGGGAAGAAAGGGGATTTATGTGACTTTGAACGTGGAATGGTTGTTTGTGCCAGACGGGCTGGTCTGAGTATTTTAAAAACTGCTGATCTACTGGGATTTTCACACACAACCATCTCTAGGGTTTACAGAGAATGGTCCGAAAAAGAGAAAATATCCAGTGAACGGTAGTTGGGTGGATGAAAATGTCTTGTTGATGTCAGAGGAGAAAGACTGGTTAGAGATGATAGAAAGGCAACAGTAACTCAAATAACCACTCGTTACAACCAAGGTATGCAGAATACCATCTCTGAACACACAACTCGTCGAACCCTGAAGCAGATGGTCTACAGCAGCAGAAGACCACACCGGGTGCTGCTCCTGTCAGCTATGAACAGGAAACGGAGGCTACAATTCACCAAAAGACTCACCAAAATTGGACAATAGAAGATTGGAAAAACGTTGCCTGGTCTGATGAGTCTCGATTTCTGCTGCGACATTCAGATGGTAGGGTCAGAATTTGGCGTAAAGAACATGAAAGCATGAATCCATCCTGCCTTGTTTCAAAGGTTCAGGTTGGTGGTGGTGGTGTAATGGTGTGGGGGGTATTTTCTTGGCACACTTTGGGCCCCTTAGAACCAATTTAGCATTGTTTAAATGCCACAGCATACCTAAATATTATTGCTGACCATGTCCATCCCTTTATGACTACAGTGTACCCATCTTCTGATGACTACTTCCAGCAGGATAATGCTCCATGTCACAAAGCTTAAATCATCTCAGACTGGTTTCTTGAATTAATTACTCAATTAATGAATTATACATTTATATAGTGCTTTATTGTGTATTGCTGTACACCCAAAGCGCTTTACAATCATGTGTGTGTGGGGGGGGGGGGGTCTCTCCTCAACCACCACCAGTGTTTAGCATCCACTTGGATGATGTGACGGCAGCCACAGGACAACGGCGCCAATGCGCACACCACACACCAGATACAGGTGGAGAGGAGAGAGAGATGGAGCCAATCAAGTGGATGGGGATTATTAGGAGGCCATGATTGATAAGGCCAGTGGAGGGAATTTGGCCAGGACACCGGGGTTACACCCCTACTCTGTACGAGAAGTGCCATGGGATTTTTAATGACCACAGAGAGTCAGGACCTCAGTTTAACCTCTTATCCGAAGTACGGTGCTTTTTGACAGTATAGTGTTTCTGTCACATTGTCTTATGAAGCATGATGCTAATGTTAGCTCTAATGCAGCTGCTGAACAGGTCCAATTCTTCTTCATAATGCATTTAGTCATATATGCACGTAAGGTCACAAGAAATTGTTTTGTTGTATTTATTTAGAAATATTTTTGATAATAGCTGGTTAAATGTATACTGGGATTGAAGTGATGTGACTTGGTAAACGTTTTATTACCAGTATAAAGGCTGATAATGGCTGAATAAAAACAAAATAATAATAAGGATTATGTCTCATATCTGGAAGAGGTGTGAAAGGTTCTGTTTCCTTAAACTAGTTTGTCATGCATTTCTTTATTTCAACACATTTATAGGTAAATCCTAGTATTTTACTTTTGTGATTAATCACAGTCCATGACTGTGATTAACGCGATTACAGTTTTTAATCGATTCACAGCACTAATATATATATATATATATATGTATGTGTATATACGTGTGTGTGTGTGTGTGTGTGTGTGTGTGTGTGTGTGTGTGTATGACAAAGGGCATGTAACTTAAAAGTGGCCCAAGTGTGTTAAACCATATTATAACATCAAGATAAGTTGACATGAAAGTAACAATTATCAGTGAATAAAAACTTTTGGTCTAGAACAAAAATACAAAGAACTACTTTTATAATTCTTTGTCATTTTCAGTTATCTTTTAAATAATTAAAAACATCCATTTATATTTTGGTTTCTGATGCACCCGCAATTTGGTTGTTTACTTTCCCTGGAAACCTGTTGCTTTGTAAACAAAGGCTTGCATGAAGTACTAATTGTGTCTGGCATCAAACACTGGCAATCAGACTAATGTGACTGTGGATCACCTTTGCAGCTGCTTTTGTGTAGACTAATATGCAGCTTTGCTTCTGAAAAGCACAGCCAACATCTAATAATTTTAATGACCTACATTGGTTGAGTATTAGCATTCACTATTGTTCTAATAAACCCCATGATAGTTACCAGTTGTGATGGGCTACAAGCCTGTTCTGATAAGATTGTTGATAGAAGGAATAAGAACTTGTTTCATGTAAATATCTAGTCAACTAATCATGTAAATATTTATGAGAACAGTTAATAGAAAGAGAAAGAGAAAATGTATTTTGTTGTTGAAGTAACACTTTATTTTAAGGTGTCCTTGTTACACGTTACTTACTAATATTATAACAATTAATGGTTATATTTTGATAGTCCACTTTAGACATTCTACTAATTTTCAACTACATGTCTACTAACTCTCAGTGGGTTGGTTTAGGGTTAGTAGAATAATTTGACTTAAAAATGTATCATAGTCAGTATGTTGTATCTTGTGGACCCATCAAAATAAAGTGTTAGAAGATATTATGTAGACAGTCTACTAATACTCTTAATGGCTGCTGGTTGACATGTAGTTGCAAAGTTACTTACTGTTAGTAGAATGTCTAAAGTGGACTATCGAAATAGTGTTACCCAATTAATTATGCATAATTGCATGCAAACCCCTAATCCTAAACCCAACCATATAGTAAGTACATGTAGTTAATTAATATTACTCAGTATACGTATAATTACACTGTAACAGGAAAAGGCTTTCTTTTAAATCAAACTTTTTTTTTTTTGGCCAAAGTTAATAAAATTTGGAAGAAGCATGACAACATTGTTGTGACATGCGCTCATCCTTATAAACTATGAACAAAAATACAGATTAATTTATGAGATGAGAATACACAATGAGACTGAACACTGTCTGTGCCAATCACAAAGTGTTTTGTTCAGGCAGTTAGTGGCTGCCAAGAGCATAAAACCATTGAAATTCAAAACATTTAGAAACCGAACACGCTATACAGTATGTGCAGTTTAACCTTTGCTTGTTTAGGTTGAGAAATGATGGCTTAAACTCTTAAACTCACAGTCTGTTCCAACCATCATAAATTATTCATTTGAAGGGTGAACACTCATGGCAGCTATACTGTTGTCTTTTCAAACAAAAGGGCCAAATAAAAAAAAATTGCTTAAAAGGCCATTTAAAGTGTCTGCGCTACATGCTGGCCGAGGGGGCCTGGCCTGGCCTGGCCTGTCCCTGTGCCCCCTCAACTTGTTTATTTCTACCGAGGGGAAACCTCACCGTGGACAGCAATCTGTAGGCATGTTGACTTCTGAATGTTAAGCATCAGAGTCAGCATTAGCTGTTGAAGAAAATATAGATGAGCTAGAAACTGCAGAACAATCAAATCTTGACATAATACTTTGTTGGTTTAGTACTTTCTGTACACTTGTTGGGAAGTGTTTCAAAGTTCAGACTTGAGTCACTTTTGCCTCACGTAATGTAGCTGTGAACCACTAAAGGTTCTGGTTCTGGGCCTCCTGTGGCGTTAGATCATAAACAACATTAATCCTCTGTGAAGCAAATTAATCCATGTCATGGATTAAACAGTATTTTGAAAGAAAAGTACAAAGACTCGTTTCACAGTTTGGGAATCAAGCATTGAAGCAGGTGCCTTTCACGCAAAATGGTACATTAATTGCATGACAGCACATTAAATCAAGGGCAGCCCCCATGGAGTGAAGTAACTGGAGTTAAATGGTTTACTGAAAGACAAAAGAGCCAAGTTGACAAATTTATTTTGTTAGCAAGAGAGACATTTTATAAGCCCCCTCCACTTTTATCAGTCCTTTGCAAATGTTCTGTACACATTTTAGTACCTTTTTTTGTACTTGAGCGAAACAGGATATTTAGTGTGTGTGAGAGAGAAAAAAATTATATGGATCCTTGATTTTACCTAATGTTTATAACGAGATAAAATAAATGGCATTTTCCAGTGGTGGAGCCATTTTATTTTGTTCAAATATTTTGAAGACAAACTTTTACTTAGTAACATGTACTAGTGAATCATGCATAGCAAGAGCAGAAATATGTATTAATACAGAGTCTACCTCAAATCTACCCTAATGGGTGGGGGGAGTCAATTTTTTTTTTAAGTTTTTTACTTTTTTTTCAGCCATATTCTACTTGTCGCCAGTTCCACACATACACAACAGTACAACAACAAAATTATATGAATTAATTTCCTATTGAATCATGATGCCAGCGGAGATTCACATCTCTATTGCGCAGCAGAATAATACAAAAATGAAAATAAGAAGTCAATCAATCAAACATGGATTGGATCACGATACTTATAATCAGATCGAATTATAAGTTTCCTAAAATTTCACACCCCTAATCCTAAGGAATGTAGTTATTAGTAGTTTGACTCAAGGATGGAATACAGTACAAAACTTTTTTTGCACTCAAAATTTACTGACTATGTAAATAGTCACAGAGGAAAAACTGCCCATCGCACACTAAACGACTGAGGAATATGCGCTACCAGACTTTAAAGTCATTTTTATCACAGAAAACTTATCAAGAAACATGTTGAAAATTGTTGAAATAACAACTTTATTCAACAATTTGTCTCCTCTGCTCCACGTCACCGTAACGCCATTTTGGAGATTATCTGCTGGATGCATGCTGTTCTGTGTTCGCCGTTATGGTGATGCGGAGTAGACAAATTGTTGAATAAAGTCATTATTATTGTTTATTTTTTTGTACAGAAAAGGTGTTCTCGTCACTTCGTTAAATTCAGATTTAACCACTGATGGCAGATGCACTATTTTGACGATGTCTTTCATATTTTTATGGGACTTGACAGTGTTATTTTCTTGGCAGTCAATGGGACAGTCACAAGCCCCTCCCGGTTTTCATCCAAAATATCTTAAATTGTGTTCCGAAGACGAACAAAGCTTTTAGAGGTTTGGAACGACATGGGGGTAAGTGCTTGACACATTTTTTGTCTTGACTTTTCATTTTGGGGTGGAGTAACCCTTTAATAATATAAATGCCAACCAGGAAAATGGGTGTAGTGTTTGACCAGCTTAACATATTTGCCCAAATCTCAACAACTTCCTGGCTATTATTTAAAATGTTTTAAAAAAGATAGCTTTTTGTTTGAATATGATGCTGGTTCAAGCATTCCAATGTTCAGCATCTGTACTCATTGTTCAACAGTAGAGAAACCTCTTCAAACCTCCACACAATCTGCTGTGACTGTTATCATTCACAAGAAATGCCTGAGAAATTCACAAATGTGAAAATATTGCAAGCAAACCTCTTTAGCCAATTCTATTGACAGTTGTATAATTTAAATATGGTAGCATCACACTTGCCAATGCATTATGACATTCCAACCACTAGATGTCAGTATATCATAAGAAAAGTCCCTACAGCATAATTATGTGATTTATTTTCATAAGCGCACCTCTGATGGTTTGAACTCACATTAAATGTAAAATTAAAATCAATCCGAATTCATTGAACTTCTTACTAGCTCAGCTGAACTGGTGGATCATGTAGATTTAATAAGGGCTCATTTCCTTATACCCAATTCATTTTTTTTAATGAGCAAAGAGGTAACAGTGTACTAATGAGGAAATTTTCATCCAAAAAGAACAAACAATTCTGGATTTGACCATGGCGACCGGTGACTGTCTGAAAATCCACTCCTAAAGTGATATTGATTTTGTATTTATTGATTCAATACCCCGTTCTCCTGCAACCACGCTAAAATCTCGCCAGCTCAGTGCAACAATTCAACAGCCTGCGGTTGATTGTTCAACACCTTGGCAAGAGTTGAGGTCAGGGAAGATGGTTGAGGAGGGAGGAAAATACCAAGTGAGAGAAAGGGGACATGGGAGGTGGAAATGAGAAAAGTCTGAGGAGCATTAACAAGCACATGCTCTTCAAAAGTATCTGCTCCTTTGAGACCTTTCGTATGCCTGCTCCCTCTGGCATGTAAGTGTGTATACAGATACGCACACACAGTAAGAATGTCTTTAATAAGTGAGCCATTGATCCGGCTCCCACCATCAGGCAATTAAGAGTCCAAACTCTCTAATAAGCTCCAATTGGCTGGCCGGCAATTACTGTGGCAATGGCTGGAAGAGTGAGCATGAGGCAGCTAGACTTGATTGGTTTCACTGGCCCTAATGCGATTGCGGTTCGTACCTTGCCGACCGCTCCACGGGTGAGCCGCGTTTGAGCAGTAATGGGCACCCGGCTACATATATATCTCTGCGAGGCCTGATTGCACCCTGCTGTCAATAAGCAGCCGCACCTTTAATGGGGACGAAGATTGTGTGAATGTGGGTGTATATTTGTACTTATGGGTCAAGACAGTGTCATGGAATGCTCCCATTACACCAGGGGCATATGGATTCTCAGTAATGAGACAAAGGTAAGGTTTGGTGATTTATGACAGTAAAGAAACATTTAAGACCTGGACAGGTCTCCTGCAGGAGCTGGAAAACCTGAGGTGAAGACATTTTTTTTTCTTCCAAAATGTTTATACGGACATGCTGTGTCCATTACGCTATAAAATTGGCTGACTTTCTGGTCTTATGAGGGCTTTTACCATGCCACTGTCAAAAAAAGTAAAGAAATTGTCCCTTCGGAAGTACAAAAGCAATTCACTGGGGCAGTGCCTGTTGTAATGGGGACCTTTGCACATTATCTTCCTCTAAAAGGTGCCTAGTAGTATCTTAGTGTAATAATATGTACCCTTAACACACTATGAACCTTTTAGGGGTAAATAAAGTATAAAATCCTCTTGATGATTCTGTGCATACTAGTGAAAAGCTTTTGCCCCCCTTAAGGGACAATTTATGCATATTTTTTCTGTAATGTTATGAAATCAAGTATACAATCAGACTATTTAAAGACGACAGGATCTCAAAATTGTCCCTATTTACTTTCTTTATACACATCCCTGGCTTAATGTGAACAACTGATCAGTGCATGTTTCATACATCACATTACATTAGTTGTCAACACTCTTTCATGTTGACTTCAAAGTCTCAGCCTAATACTATTCTGCATCTTTCCCAGAATAATTCCTGTTCTTATATTGCCGTAAACACTTTATCGATGCAAATTTTCATCTGCGGATCTACTGTACCATCTTGCTGTCGTGAGATCATAATGTTCTTGTACTTGAGGCATACTGAGACAGTCTGTACTGTGAAAGTACCTAGACGCCTAGCAACAGCTACCAGCGCTCCCTTAGTCAGCTGCTTATAGAAATATCGACATAGCAACACGTAGAGCTTTTGAACAATCTTGTTAATCCTGTTGCAGTGCCTTTACAGGTAAAGCAGCAGTTGACATCACTTGTGGTGATGTGGTTTTTTAACATGTTACATGAGTAAAGGATAACTGGTGTTTGTCGCTCATATCATTCTAAAAATAAAGAGGTCAAGTTTTAGCTAGTTAGTTTCTGCGCTTATCCAGGCTCTTACAAGCATGAAATGCATTTATATTTTCTCGTCTGCTGCTTTTACGTCACACCTTATGTACCGCCAGGATAGTTGGTAGTGAAGGGCTTGGGATTGTATATGTTCCTGAGGTGCCTTCAGGCAATGAATTGTAAGAATGTAATTTTCTTGCGGCTCCAGTGTGATTAGTCACATGACAGATGTTTCAGGAACAGAGTGATGATTAGCAAAGATGGTAGCAGCTGGGTCACGTATACTTCTGGAACTGCATGTGGCATGAACAAGGGTGGATTTAGTGAATTGGGGGCTCCAGGCAAATATAGGAATGGGGCCCTATAAATTTGCACACATTTACCTAGATCAACCTTGAGGTTCCTTTTTTGTTGTGATGCTTGCTGCAGCACAATGGTGCCCCGTAGTTGTGTCCAATGTTTCTACATTTTTCATGTACATGATATAGTGGGATCCTTTCATTTACATTTACATTTATTTGGCAGAAACTTCTATTCTTTCATGTTGTAGACTAAGAAATAGCAATTGATTTACCGTGCGTTGAGATAGAAGTTTTAACAAAAACTAAATAAACCATAAAATGATTAACCTCACAATTGAACCTTTACACCATTTAGTTTTTTTTAAGAAAAGGGATGAGTCAAAAATATAAATTGTTATATTATTTAAAACGGGTTTATGTGGGTGGATTTTTGCATTGGTCTGAACAAAAACTGCAGACTGGATTATTGAAAATGCACATTAATTCTCTGTCAGTAGGAGGTGCTTTTGGAAAATCAGAAATAAAGCATTGTCCCCGGTAACGGCTGCAAACAAAGCAGTGCTCAGTTCATAAATGATACTTTATCAGGTAAAATGAAAATCCCATCGAAACATTTCTGAAGACAATCGGTTCCCTTCAGAGGTTCATTCTTATAAAACTTGAATTAGTGAGAATGAGAAAAGTGTAAAAGAATATAGCCTACATTGACTAGGAAAGTCCACTGATGAGTTTCATTTAATTTTCTAGTAGTCATTTTAACTTAGGGCTGTCACATGATTGTCATGAGTTAACTCGCGAATAATCGTAACTTAATCCCGCATTTTGTATATTCTAAATGTACCTTAAGTTAATACTTTTCAAGTTTTTATTTTCTAATCAACATGGGCATGGGCGAATATGGATGCTTTATGCAATATATGCTTATTATTAAATAAACCATAGTTAACAAAGAGCATGAAGAGTAGATGTGTTTCAAAGGTCATAGAAGTTTTTCAAAGAACTTGTTCATGTCTATTAAACACCTTAAAAAAGATAAAAGAACAAATACCAGGTTCCTATTACTTCTCTTTATTTGCTCTGAGCAATTTTCTTACACAAACCTGTTTACATTTTCTCACGACATGGCAGCTCACTTTTTCTGAACATACAAAATGTACATGTTATTTATTATTATATTTGTTTGCCTCTCTGTACCCACATACTGTAGCCTTTTTTGATGCAACTAAATTCTCAATAAAACTGTTTTCATTTATATATTCTTCTGTTTCAAAAATCCTGATTTATAATCGAGCCGTTGTCTGATGAAACCAAATAGGTTACACATAAGATTAAGACAATAACTGAGCTATGATTTTGGCTATACTTGCATGTAAAATAAAAAAGCAACATATCTGTGTTTTAACTGAAAGCGCAGCTCCTTTCAGCCGCTAAAAGGTGTGTGCGCGTGCTGAACAGAGCAGAGATAGAGAGAGAGGTGTGCGTGCTGGGAAAGAGAGACCTCGCGCTCTCAGCCTTTGGGGGTGCATTTCTGCTTGTTTGGGAACGCAGTTGTGTAAGACAATTATACAGAAATACTTTGATGACAGACTTTGCTCAGGCATTTCAGAACAACCAAAACAACATTTCAGATGCCGTGCAACGAGATCGGTCCGCTGGTTAGTTAAGTTATTCCATCCCATCATGAAAAGTCACATGAATTTTTGATGCGCAAGGTGGAATTTATTTAGTAAATGTGTTTCCAGCGTAGTTAATGCACATTTTTGTTTTTGTTATTGGATGAAAAGGTTATCTTACTCAATTGTGTGCATAAGTTTGTGTGCATCTTGCCATTTCCATCCACCATTGTTTATGCGCTATTCCAAAATGCGCGTAAAAATAGGTAGATGGAAACATAGCTATTGCTGAATGTGGATAGTATATGATTGAGTCTTCAACCATTTACTTTATGTACTTGTTGATACTTAGGTTTACCAAGAGAAAGCTTTTAGAGAGAGGTTGCACTCAAGAACAGAGTCGTTGTGCAGATGTTCTTGTATCATCTCCAGGCCTGTCTTGTTTTTGACTATATCCACTGTACATCTTCATCATTCCTAGACCGTATACATATCCCAATGCTGATATAAATGCAGAGGACTGCAATATGTTTTAACCAAGAGCACTTGAAACATGGGAACATCATAAATCCTTTTCATTTGTACTTTGTTGATTTACATAAAGGAGTCACTAATTCCAGTCCTACAAGTCTACAAAATGGCCCATGCTGAGGCTTAAATCACCAAATTACAAAAGGAGAATAAGACTTCACCCTCAGCTGCTAATCTGAGAGCCGTGTTAATGTTTCCATTGTAATGTTGAAGGTTACCAGCAGTTAGAATCGATTTTGTCTGGATAGGTGGCCTATACAGCTTTGAAATCAAAAACATCAAGAATAAATCTGCTATATTCGACTATCACATCCTCTTGATATTTTCTGTAAATCCTTCACTTCCATTCATAATGGTATGTTCTTTATAGATCTTGGAAGTGTTTGTTGAACACATACATTTCTGGGATTCCATGACTTCAGGTCAGGTGGTTAAAAGTGTTTCTTAGCAGTGGTGTAGTCTACGTGATACGCAGGCATACGTTGTATACCCACTAGGGAAGGTCAAGAATTTGCGTATACCCACTTAAAAAAGCATCCGGATACGTAACAGCATCGTTTTGTGACAGACCTTTCACGTTCATTCATAAATTCACCCAGTGTCTGAGTTGCGAAGCACCGTCTTTCTGATAATCATGCCGTATTTCTGTTGACGACTATTGCTAATGAACTAATACATGACAATTTAAATTAACTACACTCTTTGAGTGTTTTCGTTAGCCTGCCTCTGAAGCTGCTGCTGCATTGGTTGACACTGCAAACAGATGACAGGAATGTTAACATTATAGAAACGACAGAAAATGAGCCCAGAAGGCTAAAACTATCCTACGCGGAACAGAAAATGAGGCCGATACTATCGCAACGTTACCTGGTGCGAGTATACGTTTGTAACGCTCTGACCCGGATAACTCTTTAAATCCATGAAATGAAAGAGATGGAAAACGGAAAAGTTGGTGTCCCACACATTTAATGGTTGGTACTCAACAACGCGCTCCTCTCATACATGAGAGATTAACTCTTTCTTGGCGTTACAAACAAGAGTAAATACAAAATAATAACAAGAAGGCAGAGCGGAATTATCATCCATGGTGGTTCTCGTTTCACAGTCACGTAGTCCTTCTACGTCATCACCATATAGTGCACGTTATAAGTGAAGGGATCAGTCTCTTAAAGGGCACACCGCATAATAATGTGATGCATGCAAACACAGTTTTGGCCATTACACGTTGTCATTAACTTAACTGTAACAGCAGGGGATTGTTGGCATAGAACAGTGAGTGATTTCAATAAACAAAAGGTACAATTTTAGTGACTTACATTCTCTGACTATATCAGTATTGCCTGATTTTGCTCTATTTTGTCAACTAAAATAGTTTCAAATAAACTCACAACTGAGCCACTGCATATCTCCATTTAAACACAGCATAGTTTCATTTATGAATGAATCTGCGCTTTAAACGAATCTAGTGAGTCAATTCAATTACTCATTCATAAAGACTCTTTACTGCCTGTGCCTGAGTCCCAATGTGCATAGGTCTACTACCATCCTACATGTGATTTTAGTAATTTTCAATACTATTTGGGGCAGATAGGATGGATATTACATTGGGATGCAGGGACTTGCTTTGTTCCCGAATGAATCAGCCGTTTGAACGAATCAATTGAATGAATGATTCAGTGATAAAATCAGTAACTTGCCGCCACCTAATGGTAGTCTTAGTGTCATTTTTAAAGTATCATTTCAGTTATTTAAATCATTGAATATTTCTGTATTCAAAATTGTATGTTTAAAACATTAATCTCAACATGAATTTATGAAGTTAATTGCACTCATGCCACCTCTGAGCCTCATTAAATGTCTGTAAATACCTAAAAGCCCTTTTTGTGTTATTCTGTGCCACTTCGGTAGTGCAAATTAATTTAGTTCATATTTTATTTGATCTGTAACCTATTATTCTTATTGCATTGTTTTAATTAGACATTTTGAAAAAAACTTTTTAATTTGACATAAAAGGTAACACTTCAAATAAAGTTAGAAAAAAATGCCCCTGTAAATCATTTTTAGGAGTCCAATATTCGTAATGGGAAGACAAATTTTTGTTATTGAGCAGAAGGTGCTCCTGAATTTTGAGCACAGGTGCTGCTAAAAATAAAAGCAAGCGTAGAGCCCTGTTTAATGAGTATAAATCACAGTATACTCACTACAAAAAAATTATTACACCACTGCTTCTTAGTGTACTCTATTAACCTTCTGCAAATTCAAACTGACTGATTTCACCACTTTACACAAAACGTGTGTACATATATGAACATTCCTTTCATTCTATCCTTTTCTTCTAGCAACTTTTATACCTCCTATCCCTATATCGAATTATATCTTTAGCTTTCATTTATCACCACACAACCAAGGCTGGTGTGCTTTCACCCTATATCACCATAGGTGCCATGAACTTATCACAGGGACAATATATTCCTGTCTCAAATGCCGCCCTCAGCCCTTCCAGACATTTTCCCCATCACATAGACTGTTAGATTTAGTCTACTGCACAGGTCTGAAATTGTGCATCAGAACGACAATACACAGTTCTGAGCAATATAATGACTGAGCAATATAAATGAGGCATTCTAAGGTTTAGTGGACTTCATCGATGCAGACAAGCAGAGACTACAGGACAGCCAATCCACATAAATTGTTTAAATTATGTGTTTGTAATATATATATATATATATATATATATATATATATATATATATATATATATCAATAGGAGGTAGCAAATAATGGTTGTGATGTAAACTAAAGCCTTTGATATGTTTTGGTGCACATTCCTGTTTCAACAGGAAATATACAGCACCCCTACATAGTCCCTGTTCAAGAAGTTATAGTTTTGGTCTTCTCTCATATATTATTTTTCAGTCTTGTACATGCAAATCTGTTGTTTGTTATATTGCAATTGTAGCAGCTAGCATCAGCATTGCAGGTGATCTACTGTTATGGATATATGCAGATGTTAATGGATTTGACAGGTTACATTGAAAAGGCACTGCTTCCTGGTGTCCCCTGAAAGGTCAACATCAATGTCCTCATTAGAGTTCTCATTTCAGGTCAGTATGGACTATCTAGCACACACATACACAGCAAGCACTAGTGGAAATGTTCACTCAAACAAGTCTACTTATAGCCATTAGTCTCTCAGACATAAGCATCTAGTCTTTATGCATCGAAATCTTTCGAGCTATGACCTCATAATTTTGGATGATCCCCCTTCTGCCATGAGAGAGAGAGAGAGAGAGAGAGAGAGAGAGAGAGAGAGAGTGTGAGTGTGAGTGAGTGAGTGAGTGAGTGAGTGAGTGAGTGAGTGTCACCCACCAGATGGATGCTTAGCAAAGGATAATAATGAGTCAAGAAAATACTAGAACTGCAAGCACTTTCTGGTTTGGAAAGGCCAAAGTTTGATAATCTCACATTCTAGGCCACACACACACACACACACACACACACACACACACAGACAGACAGACAGACAGACACAGACAGACAGACAGACAGACAGACAGGTTTCCATTACATTCCATATACATAATGGTTTGTATACTCTACAAACTGTGTTTTATCTCCATGGCCCTAACCTATGGAAGCCCGGTTCTGCCACTAAATTAAAAAAAAAGTTTTTTTTATCTCACAATTCGGATTTTTTTTTCTCAGAATAGCGTGATATAAACTCTCAATTGCGAGTTATGAAGTCAGAATTGCGATTTATAGTCACAATTTACCTATCGGTAAGCCCCTCCCCTCGACCGCAGCCTAGCTAATGGCTATTGAGTATCAGTTGCACGGGGAGCGGAACTCGGACATCTTTAGGTTTCAGTGCCATAGAGAAACATTAGAAGAGCCGGAGGACGCATATATTTTATGGTGTTTGTGCTTCAAAAATGGGAAAACGATGTGCCTGGGATACTTGTAACACTGATTAAAGGTATTCTGAGGATAGGCAATATCATTTATTTTATTATATTTCCTAAACCCAAACAAAACAGAGCAAAATGTCCCTAAGTATTCAACCCTAATACAAATGAAGACAAAAAGGTTAATTTTCTGGTTGTCATATTACTCTCTTCATATTACACTGGTTAAATGTACATTAATATAATCTTACCCTGCGGTATATGAACAGTGTTGATCCGGGATTTTTTCATCTGCAATCATGACGACCGTAATATGAGGCTTCTCCCACTTGCATTGTGATCTGTAAACTCTCGCTTCCAAATTAATACCCACATTATATATTTGAATGGATGGTCTTTCTGTGTCTAAAATCTAGCAAACAACATATAGGGACAAGGTTTTCACACTGACAGCTGTCATTGTAAGAGTTAACAACTATGTTTGTTTGTCTTACTTCGCAACAGTAACTAATGGGGCAGGGCTTACCAATAGGTCAATTGCGAGATAAAATCTCACAATTTTGACTTTTTTCTTAATTGTGTGATATGAACTCACAATTGCGAGTTAAAGTCCAATTTAGAGAGGGGGGGACTGATATGTTCTCAGAATTGCTAGTTTATATCTCACAATTTTGACTTTATAACTTGCAATTGCGTGTTATGAAGTCAGAATTGCAAGATATAAACTTGCAACGCTGAGAGAAACAAAAAGAGTCACACTTGCGAAGAAGTCGTAATTGTGAGATACAATCAAAATAATTACTTAACTCGCAATTTCGAATTTATATCACGCAATTCTGAGAAAAAAAAGCATTTTAATTTTTTATTCAATGAGAGAAACCGGGTTCCATACTAACCTAAGGTTGTTTCGTCATGGAGACCAAAAAAAAAAAAACATATATATATATATATAAATAAATAAAACTAGTATTACCATACTTGTAGGGATGTTTGGTCTTCATAATTTAGGAAATACTAGAACACAAACACAAACACGTTAGTTTCCATGTTTTATTGGCACATTCCATTGGTGTACTGGTTTTTATACTGTACAAACCATATTTTATATCACCCTAAACCTAAACCTAAACCCACCCCTTAAAGGAAACTTTGTGCATTTTTTTTTTCTTTCAAAAAACTTGATTCTCTTATGATTTGTAAGCTTGTTTCCTCATGGGGACCTAAAAAAAATGTCCTCACAAGGTCAAAATGTACTGGTATTACTATCCTTGTGGGCACATTTAACCATGCTAGTGAAACCTTTAACCCTTAGCACATGGCAACACCCTAGCAATCATCCACAACAATGTAGACTCCTGAGTATGATAAGCACCAATTACATTGTCTTTATAAACTGAAAACTTTACAGCAGTGTAAATCCACAATTAGAAATAATACATACAAATTAGAGAAAAAAATGAAAGGATAATGGCTTTTCATTATTCCTCTTCCTGTTTTGTCCCAGATCTCGTTTTTGTAATTTTGTATTTTTTTGTTGTTGTCTACAGTATAACTGTGTGTGTGTGTGTGTGATCAGCACAGGATCAATATTGTAGCGTGATATGTTTGTTGGATGAGCTGCCCTTTCACCCATCTCTGACAGTTCTGGGACATGCTGATTTTATTTATAGATCTATTATGTTTAATAGGGGATGAGCTTCTGTCTGGCTGCTTCACTATGAGCCATGTTTTGAGTATGGATTGCAAATAATCATGGCAAAAAGGGTTTAATCATGCTTTAAGATTGCTGTTAAGCATGCCATTGTTGAAAATGTGAAAAGTATAAAATAATATAGATATTTCTTTCAATATTCTATACTCTTATAAAAACAAAGCAAAATCCATGGTAATGACTCAAAAATTTTGCAACAACATATATTTGTGCTTTATATATTAATTAATATGTTATTATTTTGTGAAAATATGTAAATGAATAACACATCCTGCTTCTCCTGAGAAAAATAACTTACGTTTTTCAGGAAAATGCACGGCTTAAGTAGTTGCAGGACATTAGAGTTCCGTAGCATTTCGCCAAATAATTTTAGTTATTTTAAAGGTCCAATGATCAAAGACAATTACCCAGTCAATAAATGCATAAACAGTAGATTAAAAAGACAAACCATTTCCACATTTTATTTTAGTTTTTCACATTTATATTTATTTTAGTTTTATTGCTCATGGAAATCACGCTTCCCTATCGATACTACACTTCGTACTGCGTCTTGATTAAAGACGCTAGGGGAAATTCCTTTTGCTCCGAAACTGAAGCCTTTTTTTTTAAATGCAGGTACTGCACAACCATTTGTGGTGTGTGCGGTTACCGCAATTAAACCAATGGCGGCAGCGAAGCTGCACAGTCTATGGCTGGAAAGCCCGCCAAAGCCCGCCAGAATGGTTGGGGCATTTGGCTATATAATAGGGGCATTCGCCAAGCCTCCTCAGAGTTCTTCTCCTTCAGCGATGACTACAAGATCTTCGCTCTTCGAAACTCAATGCCTTCGCTGTTGAACGAGCCATCGCAGCGGATCCAGACCTCTCTCTGCTCTGCCGACTCGCCGCTTCTCAGCAGCCCGCAGCGCCTGCAGCAGCTGGTCCACGGATTCCCTGCTGCTATCCGGCGACTCTCTCTTACGAGAACCCTTTATAAAATAGCATATTTTGCGGTGTTATTGCAAATATCGCGCCGTTTTTTTCACTCGTGCAGGGCTGCCCTGCACGCCGCTGACAAACACGGCGAGTGTTTTTCATGCTTGGGCGCCACCCACGCTGAAACGGTACTTACCAGGACGGAGTGTCAAGTCGAGTCAAGTCAAGTCACCTTTATTTATATAGCGCTTTTAACAAAACAAAAATTGTAACAAAGCACTGCACAATATCAAAATAGACAAATTGTGTCAATAATGTAAAATGACAGGATTTAACACTCAATTTTCAGCTGAATGCATTTCATTATTGAATTTAGTAATGGCATTGTCCAGCTCAGTTCAGTTTATATAATATCTGTGCAATCAAGTCGATTTAGCTGGAAATGAAGATTCCCCAACTAAGCATGCCAGAGGCAACAGCGGCAAGGAACCAAAACTCCATCGGTGACAGAATGAAGAAAAAACCTTGGGAGAAACCAGGCTCAGTTGGGGGGCCAGTTCCCCTCTGGCCAGACGAAACAGTAGTTTATTACAACTGCAGCAAAGTCAGAGTGTAAGTGGTCCACTGGTTCCAGGGGTCTTTTCCCGATGGCTGTCTAGGTGACGAGTTCCTCACTGGGCATCTGTCTCTGGGGCTCATTTATGTGTCCTAGACTCTGCTGACGTTCAGGGCTGTAGAGGTTGTCTCTAGGTGCTGATCCACCATTTATGGCAAAATTTGGTTAAATCAGTATAATCGCTGATGGTTGGCTTCCTCTGAGGTCCTCCGAGGGGTTGTCATCGTCTCTTCTCAGGTGTTCGGTTATCTCAGATCGTTTAAGGGTTGGATCCAGACTGAAGCTTGTGCAATTCCTAGCTACCACGGGATGTTAATACCGGGGCAGAAACATAGAAACAATAAGACAATTAGCGTAGCAGTTGTTCCATCCAGGAATAACCCTGGATGAAATTCAGTATAACCCAAGCTAAAGCATAATAATGTGCATTTGTTCAGATAGACTGGCAGTACAAGATTGTGAGATGCATTATATGAATGCTTGGCTAAAGAGATGCGTCTGTAATCTAGTTTTAAACAGAGAGAGTTTAAGTGAGTGTCTGAACCCCGAACGTTATCAGGAAGGCTATTCCAGAGTTTGGGAGCCAAATATGAAAAAGTTCTACCTCTTTTAGTGGAATTTGCTATCCTAGGTACTACTAAGAGTCCAGAGTTTTGTGACCTTAGGGAGCGGGTTGGATTGTAGCGTGATAGAAGATTAGTTAGGTATACAGGAGCTAAATCATTTAGGGCCTTATAGGCAAGTAATAATATTTTGAAACTGATATGAAACTTAATAGTTAGCCAGTGCAGAGACAGTAAAATTGGACTAATATGATCATATTTTTTCTTGACCTGGTAAGGACTCTAGCCGCAGCATTTTGTACTATCTATAGCTTGTTTATTGAAGATGCAGGACAACCACCTAGCAGTGCATTACAATAGTCCAGTCTAGAGGTCATGAATGCATGAACTAACTTTTCTGCATCAGAAACACTTAACATGTTCCGTAGCTTGGCAATGTTTCTAAGATGGAAGAATGCGGTTTTTGTAACATTGGAAATATGATTTTCAAAAGATAGGTTGCTGTCTAATATAACACCCAGATTTTTAACTGTAGAGGAAGTAACAGTACATCCGTCTAGTTGCAAATTGTAATTCAAGAGATTCTGTGTACTGTTTTTAGGTCCAATAAGTAATATCTCTGTCTTATCTGAATTTAATAGGAGAAAATTATTGGTCATCCAATCTTTCATATTTTTAACACACTCCGTTAGCTTAGATAGTTTAGAAGTTGAGATATATAATTGAGTGTCATCAGCATATCAATGGAAACTAATCCCGTATTTTCTAATAATATTACCAAGGGGCAACATGTATAATGAAAATAACAGAGGACCTAGGACAGATCCTTGTGGTACTCCATACTTTACTGGTGATAATTGGGATGCCTCCCTGTTTAAATAAAGTGATAGCGATCGGACAGGTAGGATCTAAACCATCTTAGAGCCTGCCCTTGAATACCTGTATAGTTTTGTAATCGATCTATCAGTATGTCATGATCTATAGTGTCGAACGCAGCACTAAGATCAAGTAAAACTAGCAACGAAATGCAGCCTTTGTCTGAAGCAAGAAGTAAGTCATTTGTAATTTTAACAAGTGCAGTTTCAGTGCTATGACGGGGCCTAAAACCTGACTGAAATTCTTCATAGATATCATTTTTTAGCAAAAAGGAGCACAATTGAGCAGACACTACTTTTTCTAATATTTTTGACATAAATGGAAGATTTGAAATGGGTCTGTAATTTGCCAGTTCACAAGGATCTAATTTTGGTATCTTAATAAGAGGCTTAATAACCGCCAGCTTAAATGGTTTTGGGACGTGACCTAAAGATAACGAGGAGTTAATAATATTGAGAAGCCGTTCATCTGCTACAGGTAACAACTCTTTCAATAGTTTAGTGGGTACAGGATCTAATAAACATGTTGTTGGTTTAGATGCAGTGACATGTTTATTTAGCTCATCCTGTCCTATAGTTGTACAGCAATGAAGTTTTTCTTTGGGTGCGTTGAATGAAGCTGAAGTGCTAGACGCTGTAGAATCTACATTTGTTATTGTATTTTTAATATTATCTATTTTATCAGTAAAGAAATTCATAAAGTCATTACTATTAAACTGTGAGGGAATATTTAGATCGGGTGACATCTGTTTATTTTTTAATCTAGCCACTGTGCTAAATAAAAACCTTGGATTGTTTTGGTGATTATCTATGAGTTTGTGGATATACTCGGTTCTTGCAGTTTTTAGAGCCTGTCTATAGCTGCACATACTGTTTTTCCACGCAATTCTAAAGACTTCCAAGTTCGTTTTTCTCCATTTGCGCTCAAGAATACGAGTTTCTTTCTTGAGAGAATAGTTATAACTGTTGTACCATGGCACAGCACGTTTTTCTCTAACCTTTATTAATTTGATCGGGGCAACGGTTTCTAACGTATTAGAGAAGATAGTTCCTACGTTGCTAGTAATTGTGTCTAGTTCATCTGTATTTATGGGTACACAGAGCAGTTGAGATAAATCAGGCAGGTTATTGGTGAATCTGTCTTTAGTGGCTGGAACAATAATTCTGCCTGGACGATAACGCAGAGCCATATAGTTAATGTCAGTGATATGCAGCATGCACGATACAAGGAAATGGTCAGTAACATCATCACTTTGAGGTACGATATCTATATCAGTAAGATCAATTCCATGCGATATTATTAAATCTAGCGTATGATTAAAACGATGTGTCGGCCCGGTGACATTTTGCTTGACACCAAAATAGTTTATTAGCTCAGTAAACGCAAGTCCTAATGCATCAGTGAATATGAAAGAGTTTGTATCATTTGTATTATCAACGTGAATGTTAAAATCTCCAACAATTAGTGCTTTATCAACATTAACCAATAGGTCTGAGAGGAAATCTGCAAATTCTTTTAGAAAACCTGTATATGGCCCTGGCAGTCTATACACAGTAGCCAGAGCAAGAGATAGGACAGATTTATTTTGCTTATCTGACAGTTTAACATTGAGCATAAGTATTTCGAATGAGTCAAACCTGTATCCTGATTTCTGAGTAACATTGAGAATATCACTATATATTGTTGTGACACCGCCGCTTGACCAGTCTGATGAGGCTCATGCTTATAACAGTAGCTTGGTGGAGTAGATTAATTTAGACCAAAATAATAATTTGTTTTAAGCCAGGTTTCAGTCAGACAGAGTACATCAAAACTATTATCTGTGATCATTTCATTTACAATAACTGCTTTCGGTGTGAGTGACTGGATATTTAGGTGCCCAAGTTTAAAAAAAAATTATTGTTAATTTATTTTGCATTTTTCTGGTTTAATCACGATCAGATTTGTTCTAGATCCTGCATTAAATTTATATTTTGATCTCACTATTCGGGGAACAGACACAGTCTGTATAGATTGGACACTGCAAGTACCTTTATCACTTAAGTGGGTGGAACAAAAGTCATCATAGCAACTTTTTGAGAATTGGCTTACTAGTCAGATGGAGCGTAGCGTTCTGGTGATGTTGTCCGACAGGAGTTCCGCACCGACTCTGCTGGGGTGCAGGCCATCAGCACGAAATAGCCTAGGACGCTCCCAGAAAAGATTCCAATTATTGACAAAGATAATTTTTCTGTTCTTTACATCATGAAAACAACCATTCATTTAAAGCAAACAGTCTACTGAACCGTTCGTGTCCTCGTCGATACGTGGGAAGAGGTCCTGACACGATGATCATCGCCGCGGGCGATGTGCTGCGTACCGTCTCGATCAGGCTCCTGAAGTCCCTCTTCAGTGTCTCCGTCTGCCGCAGCTTGGTGTCGTTAGCTCCCGAATCACAACAGCTGCAACGCTCTCGTCATCCTTCAGGATCGCGGGTATCTGCACAAAAACATCAAGAACACGAGCACCAGGGAGACAATGAGTGTGCACTTTACTTTCAGCTAACGTAGCACGGACGTGCCGGACGATTGAGTCTCTGATGACCACAGCGTCACATTCAGTCTCGCAGAGAGGAGCGAAGCGGTTCCGGGATGAGATGTCGAAGACCGGAGGGGGAGAAGTTGTCGACCAGGGCCTGGATCGCGTCTTCCGCTGCTGCACCCTGGGTCCTGGGTTTCCCGGCGCCGGAGTGAAGGCCATCTGGGACGATCGCGTCCCGGGTGCACGGGGCCTGTGCAGAGAAACACACGGAGTAGAGGTGGTGGGAGTGTTAGCAGCGCGCTGCATACTTACCCCGGACTTGTGAGCGTCAGCCCAGGATGTTTCCAGCGTTGCTTTCCATTTCCTCAGCTGGGCCTGTTTCCCAAGCAGCTCGTGGATCCGTCTCTCCACGGCCTCCAGCTCCAGCTGCACCGAATGCAGCTCGAACGTGTCCTCACCTGCACTCAAAGGTAGACACAAATCCGCCATTAAAGCAAGTAACAGTGAAACAATGGTAAATGTATGTGTGTGTGTGTGTGTGTGTGTGTGTGTGTGTGTGTGTGTGTGTGTGTGTGTGAAAAGGGTATTAGCTGTGTTAACGCCACCCGCGCTGGCTTTGCTAACGGGCTATAAGCTAATAGCGGACTCGGGAAATCCAAATAAAACTTGCGATAACAAGCCGCTCTGATTATTCTCGTTGCAGAATGTGATCGGGTATATATTCACATGTTATAGAAACAAAAATTATTGTGTACAAAATCGGAATTTATGATAGAAAATAGACGATAAATAATTGGCTTGATGGAGATTCAATTCAGCGATTCACAGCTGTACAGAAGTCCTCACAGGCAATGCGACACTTCCTGGCCAAGCGCTCCAGCTCTGCAGCCGCTTCGAGGTGCCCCAAAATGGCGAAGACTCAGCAGCCGGCAAAAGCCCCGCCACTCACGCTTGGCCAGATGCCACCCTCCGAAGCACCAGGGACCCCGCCCCAAGATTGTGCTGGACCCAACACCTCTGGCATCTTCCTGATCTAACGGACAGGAAGAGGAGAGAGCTAAGTTCCGCTTCAGCCGGACCACCCCTCAGAAAGCCTCTGTTATGCCTCCTAGTCTGAGTTGCAGCTCTGGCCCCTTGGAAGGACCATCAGTGGATGGAATGGGGCCTCTCCCTGGGCATGGTCTGCAGAAGGAAGATGGTTTCGACAGATGCCTCCAACTTAGGTTGGGGGGCGTTGTGCGACGGCAAACCGGCCTTCGGCTCCTGGTCGAAGAAGGAAGGTTACCTCTTCACATCGACTGCCTGGAAATGTGCCAGCATTTGCTAGCATATGGTTGGGCTTTCGCACCTTTCTGCTATACCTGAGGGGAAATCACGTCTTAGTCCATTCGGACATTATGATAGTGGTGTCCTACATAAATCGCCAGGGCAGTCTTTCCTCAAGGCGCCTCTTTATACTAGCAGAGAGCCTCTTGATGTGGGCTCAGCTCAACTTGCGCTCGCTGAGAGCAGCGCACGTGTCAGGGAAACTGAACCTGGGAGCAGACATGTTATCTCAGAGCAATGTCCCCTCAGACGAGTGGAAGCTACATTCACAAACGGTTCAGGTAATATGGGGAATCTTCGGCAGGCCAAAGGTCGACCTATTCACCTCAGAAAACAACACTCACTGCCAAACATATTTTTCAAAGGACAGGGATGCATTGGCCCACGATTGGCCCAACCTCCTCCTTTATGCTTCTCCTCCGATCGCCCTATTTCCGCAGGTAATCAGGGAACAGAAGCACAGGGTTCTGTTAGTGGCCCTGCTCTGGAGGAACCAGCATTGGTTGCTCACTGCAGCCCCGTGGCCCATTCCCCTGCGACAAGACCTCCTCTCTCAAGTGAACAGAACAATTTGGCACCCCCAGCCCGATCTATGGGCGCTACATCTTTGGCCTCTCGATGGGAGCCTTCAGTCCTCCCTGAGAATGTGCTAAATACTATCGCTTTTAGGCTAGAGCACCGTCTACGAGACGCCTCTGCCCTTAAGTGGTCTGTCTTCTCCTGCTGGTGTACTACCCATGGTGCAGACCCAGAGATATGTGACATATCGCTGATTTTGTCCTTTTTTGCAAGAGCTGTTGGAAAAGGCTCACTCCCCCTCCACGTTCAAGGTCTATGTAGAAGCTATAGCAGCCTCACACTCTCCTATAGATGGCCAATCAGTGGGCAGGAACAACTTAGTTGTTCGTTTTCTGAAGGGGTCTAGGACGCTCAACCTGCCCCGTTCTGTCACTGTCCCGACATGGGACCTGCCTACAGTGTTGAGCCCTTCTTTTGAGCCGCTACAGTCTGTTGACCTTCGTCCCCTGATGTTAAAGAACGCTTTGCTACTAGCACTAGCATCGGTAAAACATCTGGGAAACATGCAGGCTCTATCAGTCAGCCCTTCCTGCCTCGAATTCGGCCCTAACGATTCTAAGATTGTCCTGAAATCAAGGCATGGCTATATACCCAAAGTGCTCTCGACTCAGAGCGCAGGTGATTACTCTCTCGGCGCTTCCTACGTTGGAGCAAGGCCAGGGTTTGAATCTACTCAAACGCCATCCACATTTGCCAGGTTTTATAATCTGGAAGTCCCTGGGCTCACTTTGTCACATGACAACCAGTATGGGCAATTGCCTTCTTCTGTACATTCTTGGCCTTCAATCGAGCTCCGAGGCTGTACAGACTTATTTGGGACGATTACTCAAGGCTGGGTCGACCTTGATGAGTTTGACGCTTTACTTGGTCCATCTGGGCCCTTCTTGGTGTCTAAGGATGTATTCACACAAGGAAAGTCCGATAGTTCACTTGCTTTGTTCCGGACCAAAGGCAAAAAATTATACATTGTAGCTATTTTTAGCCGCTTTGGTTCCTTTTCACACCACACTGTTTTCTCTGGTCCAAACCAGCTTAAACGACCAAAAATGCAGTCATGTGACAACATCCGCTTCACTTGCTGGCTAGATGTGTCTTTGAATGCATTTCCTAAACTGCTTTTCGATTGGTCAGAAGGAGCCCGCGGGAAAATTCCCACGGTGCTCCTGGAACTAAACAAAGACAGGAGTAAAATGCAGCAAACAGCACACTGCTATTATGGAGAGACAACTGTGCGGGTTGATTCTCTTCCTGGTCATCCTTTACTACATAGTTTGTATATACCACTTCAAGCAATATATAACTTTTGAGAATGAAGTGCAGATGCAGCTGGAAAATAATGTATTAATGCACTGCAAACGGCGAAGGCTTTCGGTGTGACTACGGCAGCTGGTTTAGTCCAAAAATGCGCAGTTCTTTATGCTGTTGGGTCTGTTTGAGGTCGGATCATGTTTTCACCACAAACGAACCTCTCCAGGGATTGTTTGAAAGTGTACCGATATCACCTCTTCAAGGAGATCTCAGTACGCTTGTTTGGTCCGCTTTTGGTGCGCATCTGAGTGCGATTGCTGCATTCTCACCTGCCCAAACGAACCGCACCAAGAGGTGCGATTCAAACTCTATAAATACCAACTCTAGCGCGATTCAACCGTACTAAATGAGGCAGGTGTGAAAGCACCCTAAGACAAGTTCAAGTGTTGGTCATTCCCCTAGCATAGACACAGTGGGGTTATATTGGTTCCCCTAGTGTCTTTAATCAAGACGCAGTACAAAGTGTAGTATCGATAGGGAACGTACTCGGTTACTAACGTAACCTCAGTACCCTGAGATACGGAACGAGTACTGCGCACTTTGCCATGCTATGCGGCTGCATGACTCAGTTGCCGCTTCAGTCGAAGTAACCTGAGGAGCCTTGGCGAATGCCCACATTATATAGCCAGATGCTCCGCACATTCTGGTGGGTTTGGCAGGATTTCCAGCCATAGGTGATGCAGTTCCGATGCCGCCATTGGTTTAATTGCGGTAACCGCACAAACCAATGGTCGTGCAGTACCTGCGTTATTTAAAAAAAAGGCTTCAGTATCGGAGAAAAATGAGTTTCCCCTAGCGTCTTTGATCAAGTACTCGTTCTGTATCTCAGAGAACCGAGGTTACGTTAGTAACAGAGTGTTTCTTATCTGGTACTTGATGTAAAAAGTGTGTTGGTATGGACAAGTATGGACAAGACCCATGTTTCTCTAAAACTCTAAAAGAGCAACTTTTGATTTTAAATAAATAAATAAAATTCAGTTTATAACTGTGTGTACAGAACAGTTTTCAGCTAGTTACAAGTAGTATATACATCATATAACATCTGAATAATGCACAAAAGAGAATATGGCAAAATACCTCACTTTAAAAACCCAAGAAATGCTAAGTAATGTTAAACATGTCAGCGCAGGAACTAACTGCCTAAAATAGCCAGCGATACATATCCCAGCAGGCAGTACTGTGAACAAAACAGGTCAGCACTGAAAGAGGTCTTCCACCGCTGGCCCGCTCTCTCTGCTCATCCAATCCTCCACTCCAAACACCTATGAACTTAATTATCAAATGAATAATTAATGTTTGATTGCACAATTCCCCCTAGCTGTCAACAGAGGATCGTTTATCATAATATTTTAATGAATTACTAATTGGTTTGGCATGAGGGTTTTTCATAAAAATAATTTGCTTATTAAATGTGCAAATTTTGTTAGCCGGAAACTTTTTCGATGATGGCATCTTGATTTTGTCGCCCACAATGGCTTACAACAGTTAAGTGTGCATTGAATCAAATATTAGAGCTAAAAATATATTCTAACTCCAGAACAATAAAGAGGTCTTTTATTTAAGTGGGTTAGTCAAAGCTGATTAATAGGTACATGTCCCTGTGATCCTGGGTTATAATCAATCAAATGGCTAAATTGTGAGACTTGTATAAAGGTGAATTTATTTTTAGAGCTGAAGACACTTGGATTGATCATATAGAGGTGGGTAAGGATAGTCCACTAGTTTTTCAACAACTGATTTTTTATTAAATGGGTTATTTATTTCTTTGTTTGTTTGTTCATTGCTTTAATATTATTAACTGGTAGTGGTTTAAATAAACAACAAGATGCTACAGTACTTCTTCAAAAGAATCGATCAGTCAGTCAGTCAACCAACCAACCAACCAACAATCTATCTATCTGTGATGCGCGGATGGTGGTTATATCCGCGGGCACTGCGGATGATCTGTGGGTCGGGTGATAAAAAAAAATGCATTCTGATTATTTGCGGGTGGGTCTGCGGGTGGATAAGATAAATCATTAATGATGCAAATTCTAAATAGGCTACAGAAATTGAATACAGTGTAAACTAACATATTAAAGCTATTCAACAAAACATTAGTCAAGAGCAGTCAGGGATTTTCTCTGTCTTTTGTTGTTTGATTAACATTAATGACAGACGGCACAATTTTATTATAGGCTGCTGTCACAAGACCTATTTCACGGATCCAATACTGATACACATGTGCTTTTCATTCGTAACTGTTTACATTAACGTAAGACAAAACTGACTGCATACGAGGATACTCGCCAGGATGACCATTTTGACGTCATGTTGTGTGTATTTGGTCACTTAAGCGCAAGCTTGTTAGATTTGTTACTCGCAGAGCGCGCCTTGGATGCAGGGGCATAGCCATCATTTCAGAAGTGAGGGGGACAGAAATATTATATATATATATATATATATATATATATATATATAGTTTTTTTATATATATATTTATGTTTTTTAAATAAGTCTCTTCTGTTCATGGAGCCTGCATTTATTTGATTCAAAATGCAGTAATATTGTGAAAATATATTACTAAAAGCAACTGCTTTCTATTTTGAACACATTTTAAAATGTAATTCAGCATCATTACTCCAGTCTTCAGTGTCGCACGATCCTTCAGAGATAATTCTGATTTGCTGCTCAAGCAGTGGAAAGAGTACAAAAATATTGTACTCAAGTAAAAGTACCATTACATTAATGAAATTTTACTTAAGTACAAGTAAAAGTATCAGTCTAAAAATATACTCGAGTAAAAGTAAAAAGTAGCTCATTTAAAATATACTCTGAGTAAAAATGACTTAGTTACATTTTAACAATGGGAGGGAGGAAAAAATGGGATAGACCAAAGGTGTCAAACTCAGTTCCCGGAGGGCCACAGCCCTACACAGTGTAGATATTACCCTAATTAAACACATCTGATCCAGCTAAACTAATCATTTAGGCTTAATTGAAAACTACATGGTGTGTGTGTTGGAGCAGGGTTGGAACTAAACTCTTTAGGGCTGTGGCCCTCCAGGAACTGAGTTTGACACACCTGGGATAGGCCTATAAATCTCAAACTAGGTGTTTTTAATTAAAGTAATCGGTTAATTAGAATAATAAGACATTTAGGCTGTTACCAGGCAAATCAAATCAGTATCAACAAAATTAATCTTTGCAATGCAGAGGAAATGCAGAAGCTTCATCTGAAGTGGCATAGATGTATTTACACTGACATGAATGCATTTAGCTGCAGTTACAAATGCAGAAATAATGTTTAGATAAATAAGACATAAAATGTGACCCTGTTCCACAAAACCATAATGGTCCATTTTCCTAAATTGCGATTTATACATTATCTGATATATTTACAGTAGGAAATTTACAAAATATATTAATGGAACACGATCTTTACTTAATATGCTAATGATTTTTGGCATAAAAGAAAAATGTATAATTTTAACCCATACAATGTATTGTTGGCTATTGCTACAAATATACCCCAGCGACTTAAGACTGGTTTTGTGCTCCAGGCCAGGGTCACAAATGTTAAATAGTCATTTGAAATTCAAAAAAACAAAAAAAATCAAAAGATACTTTAAATGTTAAATTAGAACCACCAGTAGGTGTCAGCAAGTCACTGATAAGTGAATCATTGCGATTGAACAAATCATTTAAACGGTTAATACATTGAGGAACAAAACACCGTCATTGCTCAGAGTCAGAGACGCAAAACTGTGTATGGAATTATTTTTGTTGTCGAAATAGAGCAAAAACAGGCAATATGGTGACTAAAATGTAAGTCTCTTAATTAACTTATTGTTTTTTTGAACTGTGTAAAAAGCAAAACTACAGGCCTATGTAATCATGGTTATTTTTTGAGAAAAACGGCATTCTTCATGTGATGTTGACTTACTATATTAAATTATATAAATATATAAATTTTCTGCTTCTATATCTTCAATGTTGTGATCATTCTAAACGCATTTTAACAGACTGAATCACGCAGTGAAAGAAAGCACTCTAAATGCACGCGGATTAGTCTAATCTAACGATACTAGATTTCACGGCACAGTGATTTGTTTGGTTTTTGGCAAAATACTGATAATGTCAAATCGCACATCGTTAAAACAACAATTACTATATTATCGCAGATGATATTGCACACCCTGCACCACTGTCTTTTTGGCTCATTTGTGCAAAACCTTTTGCTAAACTGTTAAAGCTTCATTTTAACCACCAATGCAACGATGCAAGTATTTACCTTACCTCTACATGCTTGCGAAGGGCGATGTCGAGATTTTATAAGCTGCTAGTTCGGTCTCCCGAGGCAAACACAGTTTACACTGCATAAGGGGCCGTTCACATATCGAGCCTAAAAACGCGTGGAAAACGCTAGGCGCGCTGCTTTCTCCTTTTTTTCCTAAGCACTCGGGCGGTTACGCTCCGGAGGCGTTTGTCGCTGCTAAGCAACCATCAGCTGCGCTCTCCGGTACAAGAAGGACATTTCGTCACATGACCTGCGGTGCGCTTGCGGCATTCTGAAAAGTTGAGATGTTTTTATCTCGATGCGGCGCGGACGCGCCTGGAAAAAACGAGCGCGTCGCACCGCGACCGCATCGCTTCCATTATGAGCGCGCATACCGCGCGTCAACATTTGAAATAACGAACTTGAGCGCGCAAAATACGCGACATGTGAGCGGCCCCTAATAGAGCATGAATATATGGCCAGGGGTTCACTTCATTTCCTTCGAGTTCAACTTCAGCAGAATATGACGGGGTTTGGTTTTCAGCTGGGTCTGCAGCAATAACGCCTGTCATGTCCGTCTGCATCTTTCTTGTGATTTTAGCGCCAGTTTCTTCTTCTGCCCATTATTTGCTGCAGTTGTTTCCACGGAGCGATTTTTTTTTTTACTCAGTAATGAATGTGTTTTAAAATGTAGCGGAGTACAATACTTCCCACAAAATATACTTAAGTAAAAGTAAAATTACAGATTAAAAAAACTACTTAAAAAAGTACAAGTACACAAAAAAGCAACTCAATTACAGTAACGCGAGTAAATGTAATTCGTTACTTTCCACCTCTGTGCTCAAGAAACGTTTTTAACTATCATTATTGTCAATATTTAAAACAGTTGAGTACATTTTCTTTCAGGATTCTTTGATGAGTAAAAGCATCCAAAGATCAGCATTTATCTGAAATAAAAAGCTTTTGTAACATTATAAACTATACCATTAAAAAATTTAAAATCAGTATTATTATAATTTATTTTAGGAAAATATACTTTTATTTAGCAAGGATGCTTTAAATTAATCAAAAGTGATGATAAAGACATTTATAATGTTACAAACGATTTCTATTTAACATAAATTATGTTCTTCTGACCTTTCTATTCATCAAAGAAACCTGAACAAAATTCTGCTCAGCTGCTTTCCACATCATCATCATCATCATCATAATATATATATATTTGTTATTTTTTGCAGAAAATCATAATATCAGATTGATTTCTGAAGTATTGTGTGACTGGAGAGTAAAACTTGCTATTTTTTCAGCTTTGAATATGCCGAAAGAATATTATATGCCGAAAGAAAATAATGAATTATATCTTGCAAAAAGGAAAAGGAATGGATACTATTTATTGATTGACTGACTGTTTGTTTTGATAGTGATATTGTTCATGTCCCCAGTTACCATTACATAAATAAATAAATAATATGTATGTATGTATGTATGTGTGTATGTATGCATGTATATGCACAACAACGTATTATTGTAATTGCAAATAAAAAACTGTATAAATAATAAATTGCCCAAATATTGGTAAGAAACTAAATGGTTTCTTCGGTAATTGCTTTTGACATATTTTTTTCTGCATGCATTTTTAAACATGCTATTGTAATTAGCCTGAATCTTTTAAGCCTGAAACACGCTGCATGATTTTCGGCTGTCCCAGACGAAAGACTGGCATCGCGAAACAATCGCGGCGATTTCTGATTCGCCACAATTATTTCACAATGCCAATCTTTTGCCTGGGACAGCCGAAAATCATGCAGCGTGTCTCAGGCTTTTGAGGTATTGTATGTGACTGAAGTGGCCTATTTTCACAAGGCCTTCTTAACACCAACCAGTGCATTTTGAAATAATAAAAGCAACACTTGATCCAAGTTTTCACACCTGTTGATTTTGGCAATCATATTTGTTGACAATTGACAAGTCTTTAATTAAATCACTTCGACCCTCTTTAGGTGGAATACATTACTGTCTAGAATATACTGTCAAAAAATAATAGCTTTAAAGATGTCTCCATGGGACAGTATAAGCACACTCCGCAATATAAATAATGAACAAAACCCTCACCCACACAATGCAAAGCGTCTATTAAACTGAGCTCTGAGCTATGCAGCACAATGTGTCGACCTGTCAGTCACAGGAGAGCGGGGTCAGTGTTTAGCGGCCGGCCTCTGTGCTCTGCGTGGCCTGGCTATCCTGAATTAATCCTGGAGTGGGATACTGGCCTAGACATGCCGTACTGTGGAGGAGGAAGTATTTGTAGGATGTCAGCTGAGTAGATGGAAGTAGACAGACACGGAGTGCTAAAGGCTTGGGAAAGTCCAGTCGCATAACATGCCTCTCGGAGTTGGATTGTCACTGTTGTTTAGCACATGCACACACGGACTCACCCACAGGCTACTGAGCTTTTGAGAGGGCTCAGTGACTTCATAACTGCACAGAAGAATGCACTTTGTGTATTGAAAAAAGTGAAAGTGATGTGACATATGGCCAAGTATGGTAACCCATACTCGGAATTTGTGCTCTGCATTTAACCCATCGAAATTGCACACACACAGCAGTGAACACACACACACTGTGAACACACACCCGGAGCAGTGGGCAGCCATTTATGCTGCGGTGCCCGGGGAGCAGTTGGGGGTTCGGTGCCTTGCTCAAGGGCACCTCAGTCATGGTATTGAGGGTGGAGAGAGCGCTGTACATTCACTCCCCCCACCTTGTAAATGGGGGTAATGTTGTTTTCATATTCAGACACACACACATTTATTAAATTCATATCTAAGGGATGATAACCATTATTGTGTTACCTGACGAAGTGCCATATGATATTTACATTGGCATAATATTTACATTGAATGTTATTGTTTCAGTATCGTGTCAGCAAACAGAGTTGCAAAAATATTGACAATTATAAAACAGGTCCCTAAAATCTTCTGTCCATTATGTATTGTCCATTGTTATAATTATCTTTTAATGAAGATCAAATATTTGTAATCAAATAAATTAAGAATAATGATTAAAAAAAGAATAATAATAATAATTTATTATTTCTCTTTTTAAGGAAATTTTTTTTTTTATTTAAATAAAAAAATGAATAAAATGTATTATTATTAGTAGTAGTATTAGTGTTTGTATTATTAACAATACTATTACTGATAAAGTAATAGTAAAATAAAATAAAAATAAATAAATAAAATATTAGAAATAAAGGAAAATAATAAATGAAACAATTACCAATTTGTTTTAATATATGTCAAGTTTTTAAAAAAAATAAGTAAATGACAAAATGCTTCAGTCAATGTAACATTTTATGTTAAGTGGTAACAGATTTTGTGACAGAAGGTGCAACTGGATCTTTATCCAGTCTAAATAAATAACCATAATAGCAAGTCATTTTACAGATGCAATGCTATGTTAATGCCAGAAGGAAAAACTGACACTTGGCCCATTTATTTTTCTATACATCAAAACTAATGCAAGTAACTAATGCATGTTTTTGTTTAAGGTGACACTATTATGCACACCTTCTTTGAACTTTTCACTTTGTTATTAACAGAACAGAGCAAAAAGTGGATGGCCGCTTGGGTCCTTTCTCTCTCCTGGATTTTCTCTGTTGCCCCCATTAAGTTTTTTTTATTTAACCCATAAGAATCCACAGTGACACGCGTGACACAAACACTGGTGATTACCTGGAAAAATCTTTAGCATTATCCCTCACTTTCAACTCAAGAAGTCCCTAAGTGACATACACTGAACAAAATTATAAACGCAACACTTTTGTTTTTGCCCCCATTTTCACGAGCTGAACTCAAAGATCTAAGACTTTTTCAATGTACACAAAAGGGATATTTCTCTCAAATATTGTTCACAAATCTGTCTAAATCTGTGTTAGTGAGCACTTCTCCTTTGCCGAGATAATCCATCCACCTCACAGGTGTGGCATATCAAGATGTTGATTAGACAGCATGATTATTGCACAGGTGTGCCTTAGGCTGGCCACAATAAAAGGCCACTTTTATACCTTTCCAGGTTTTTAAATATGTTGTGGCAAAGCAAATAAGATACTGTATTACTTGTGTATTACTGTAAAACTGTATTACTTCTGAAATATGTTTTTGTTTTATCTTCCCAGAATCATTTTGATATATGTTGTGGAAAAGCAATTAAACATAAAAAATTTATTTAGCAAAGCAAATTATAAAATGTATTTATTTTTTCAATTGAGAAATAAACACCCAATGTAAAAATGATCATAACGCCCAATGTGTCATATATGTAACATTACAGATATTTCACAAGGAGGGGTTTTATTTCAAAAACAACTGCACAAACATGTTATAAGTGGTCCATTTGGTTTGTTTTATGTGTCCCATAATTTTCCTATATTTCCTAAATTGGTTTGGGTTTTATTCTAAAGAGTGTTTACTATATAATTTAAATATTTCACAATATTTGTTTTGTTCTTTTAGAAAGTCATAACTCTGTTATTACATTTTTGTAAAAGGTTATGCCTTCTTTTGTCTACTTGAAAAAAAAATCGTATTGCTGTACACACAGACAAAAGCATGGCCACACACACACCAGCAGTGACTGGCGAGACACCGAGCCAAAGATCGATGGCGTCTACGACACTGCAAGTGACCCATAGTGTTATCAGCTCAAGCCATCCTCCCCTTACTGACAAAGTGAGAGATAGAGATACTGGAGAGAGTGAAAAACAAACAAACTGTGAGACAGAGACATTATATAAGGAACAACAAGAACCTGTAGCCTTTCAAATGGTTTTATGGTGCTTATTATTTTTGAAATTATGTATATTGATTCTAGTGGTCTAAAAAATACATACTTTATTAAAGATATGCCTTAGTTAGGAATATGTACAAAGTTTTAAGTAACAAGTTTTGTACATCCTAATTTAATAATTAAAATTTGAATTAAGCTTAAAGGAGCAACATTAACAGGCAGTTTGTTATTAGAGGCGAATCATATCTGGATTATTGGTGTGTGCATGTGGAGTTACGTTTATTGAATCAGAGAAGGTAAGAGTGCTGAAGGCTAGATATTAATTTGATTATGTTGCTTAAAAAAAACAATATATTTTTTTACTAATGGTGAAAAGGAAGGAAATTAAAAACAGGCAGTGAATCCACTTTGGACAACAATCACTTGAATAAGTAAGTCAACTTATTCAGCATAATATAATTATGCTGTCTGATTAGTTTCAGCCATGTCTTCTCATTTGCATCTCCCTCTTTTCTGTCTTTTGTGTGTGTGTGTGTGTGTGTGTGTGTGTGTGTGTGTCTGTGTCTGTGTGTCTGTGTGTGTCTGTGTTCACAACAGGTGCCACTCAATGAAATGTACTTGTTTTGCAGTATGCTAATTCATTGTCCATAAGCCATGTGCATTCAGTTTAGCTACTGTAAAACACGATTAGAGGACTGTACTAATGTGATTTAAAGAAAATAATTGCTTTTACGTATTTGCCAGCTTGATTTTACTCAAATTGTTTATATCTAGCATTGTGACTTGCTCGGATTAGTTATTCGATTTCCATTTGAGTAATCTCAAATTAAAGATCCCATGAAATTGCTTGACAAACTCTCAGTGTTGAAGTATTTCCTATTGGAAAAAAGTTGGTGCTGGAGTATGTAACTAAACGGTTCAGATCTAAATCCACCTTTCCACTATCTCTGATAATCACAATTGTCTTATTTCATTTTCCTAATGACAGTCGCAATAAACTTTCAAATTGGTTGTGAAGCAGCAATTGCCATGGAAAATGAATAAATAATGAGTGTATGAATATTTCCACACAAAATGATCACCAATATGTCTGAAAGAGAACAAAAAGTCAAAACAGGTTTTCTAGGGATTACCACTGTAAACACTTGTTTATTAAATGTATAATAATTATTTCTAATGTGATTATTCATACCTGCCCATTTTAAAGAAATAATGTGCAATACTCTTTATTTTAGTTAAAAAAAATGAAATGGTAAAACTTTAAATTTAGAGACCAATTCTTATTAATGCACATATTACTAGAATATTGGCTGTTTATTAATACTTATAAAGCACATATTGATGCCTTATTCTGCATAACAGCTGTTCTGGCAAAATTAGTCGTAATGAGTAAATTTTCAAAAATAAGTATATACCTGTATATATACATGTGTGTATGAGTTGTTGGAATTGGATGCAAAATGACTGAGCTACACCTGTTTGAAGTCGATAGAGTCAGCAAAGTTAATTTTGAGAAAAATAGAGTTGAAGTTTTCTGAAGGTTCCAAAGCAAAATCACCACGCAACATTGCATATTTTCTTCCAGTTATTTTCTTAATAATCATTGCTATGTTAATAATCACAATATAGCCATTTTTTATTTTATATATTTTTGTTATAAATGAGAACAGATTAAAAAAGAACAAATGTGATAGTCAAAAACAAGTGTGTATTTTATTTCACCTAATCAAAAGCATTCAAGTAAGAAAAACAAATATTGTTCAACATTCTATCAGATTTATAAAGCAAATAATTTATAAACCTACACTAACACAGGAGAATACATCATTATCTTTCTAAATATGCTATCTGTTCATCGCGTCTTCAAAAAAAGTTTAAACCCTCGCTCTGAGTTTGCATGTGTCGATGTCCACATGTTCCCCTTCATGGGAACTTCGAACTGCGTCCCCTAGGGGTCGCTATGGGGAACGCCCTCAGCGTGACTCGTGTCTGAAGATACATATGTAAAAACACCATCCGTTGGCCGGCGACAGCCCATGACGTCACTACCGGCGCGACCATAATATAAGGACTGCCGGGAGAATACATCATCCTCTTCTTCGTCTTCACTGACTGGTCTGTTTGAAGCGTGCATTCTGGTAGGAATACAGTTTTCTCTCTATCATGGCGATCACTAGCAAGGCGTTTAAGATTGGGTGTGGATCCGCGCTATTTGAAACCCGATGACACACACAATCTTTGCGTCTTTGGTTTGGGTAGCACACACGCGATGTCCTTGAGGGGAAATCAGCGTGCACTGTGAGCTTTTTCTATGTAAAAGCTCCACTCTCGTCCTGTCCCTCTTTTCAAGGAAAGAGGGGCAGCCGTCTGCTTCCCGCAATTCGGGACCCACCGCTGCCGAGGCACGGAGGCGAATGATATTAGCAGTAGGATCTGGCCGATCAGTTAGAGAGGGACCGCCCCTTTTGGTGCGCATCGGCCGAGAATGAGAGTGAGCTGCTGGATTGTGACGATGCGATCTTTCTGACATCATCAGATTCAGCGGCTAGTGCTCTGCTGGGGCAGGAGATGTTTGAGGGTGAGGAAGTTGAGACTAAAACCTCTCAATCCCTCTGCACTGCATATGAACGAGTTTGGAGGTTATGGTTCATAAAAATAAATCTTTTTGGCCATAAATCCCCAGCTCGAGTGAGCCTTCCTTTCTTCATAAAATCTCGATGTGGAGGTTGAGAAGGAGTGGGAAAAGCTATTTTTCTAAAGAAAAAAAAAAAGCTATTTTTCTCGTATTCATAGGTTTCAGCATACTAGTAATGCTGACACTAAGGGGATGCGTGAAAATGGCTATGAGGGGATGCCCCCTGTGCAAGAGATGATAACCAGCTTATCTCTCTGTGGCGAGACATCCTCTCTCAAGGCTCCCTCCTGGCCATCTGAGCCCCTGAATCTCGCTTAAATGGCAGGGCATATGCAGCGGCAGGTCAGGCGTATCAGACTGACCTGCTGAAAGACCTGGATAATGTTCTATAAAATCCAGGGCTGAGCCCGAACAACCAGGGGTCCTAGCCCGTCCTGGTCTGAGGATCAGAGATGGGCACAGAGGGCTAGTGTCGCGACTCGTGCCCCTCCCCCCCCCTGCGGGTAGGGGTAGAGGAAGGTACAGGTCAAAAAGAGGTAGGCAAGACCTGAGGAAGGTGATCCAGGCGAAATGTCCTCAACAACGTTCCCGTCCGGACCAGAGTAACTAACATTTACTCCCTTCAGGGGGCTTATAACACCGGCCCTTAGCTTCCCCTCTTTAATTCCCCTGCAACCGCATACCCCACCTGACCGAGGTTAGGTGGGAACCTAAGATTGTGGTCCGGGCTGAGGCCCCTTGGAGGTTTCCGTGGGAACATCCTCGGTCCTCAGGTCATTCTGGCTGCAATCCCATGGATTAGGCCTCTAATGCTCCACTTATATCGCCCTAGCCATGCTGGTCGAGCTAGCATTGCTCCCCTCACCTTAGAGGGTCACCTATGAGCATGCTGCCCCTTCTGAGCATTGTCAGTAGAGCTAGTATTGCTCCCCGCACCATAGAGGGTCTTCTATGAGCATGCCGCTCCTGTATGTGCGTCTAAGTTCCCTCTCCACTCTCCAGAGCTCGCTGTTGGTGGAGCTAGCATTGCTCCCCTCACCTAGAGGGTTACCTATGAGCATGCCGCTCCCCTCTGAGCGTTTGACTTAACCCTCTCATTCTGAAGAATGAGTTCTCCGCTCCCCAGAGCTCTGTGATAGGTCGCCGGTTGGTCGAGCTAGCATTGCTCCCCTCACTTAGAGGGTCACCTATGAGCATGCCGCTCCCTTCTGAGCGCCTAAATTTCCTCTGTGATAGGTCACTCACCCGGCTGGTTGAGCCAACATTTGCTCCCCTCACCAAAGAGGGTCATCTATGAGCATGCCGCTCCCTTCGGAGCGTTTGCGTTTCCTCTCACTAGGGATTGAGATAGTTCTTTGAAAGTCTCCGCTCTCCAGAGCTCGCTATTGGTCGAGCTAGCACTGCTCCCCTCACTTTAGAGGGTCATCTATGAGCATGCCACTCCCTTCTGAGCATCTGAGCTCATTCTGAGGAATGAGTTTTCCGCTCTCCAGAGCTCGTTGTCGGTAGAGCTAGCATTGCTCCCCTCACTAGAGGGTCACCTATGAGCATGCCGCTCCCTTCGGAGCGTATGAGCTCATTCTGAGGAATGAGTTTTCCGCTCCTCAGGGCTCGTTGTCGGTAGAGCTAGCATTGCTCCCCTCACTAGAGGGTCACCTATGAGCATGCCGCTCCCTTCTGAGCGTCTGAGCTCATTCTGAGGAATGAGTTTTCCGCTCTCCAGAGCTCGTTGTCGGTAGAGCTAGCATTGCTCCCCTCACTAGAGGGTCACCTATGAGCATGCCGCTCCCTTCGGAGCGTATGAGCTCATTCTGAGGAATGAGTTTTCCGCTCCTCAGGGCTCTGTGATAGGTCGCTCACCTTGCTGGTCGAGCTAGCATTGCTCCCCTCACTATAGAGGGTCACCTATGAGCATGCCGCTCCCTTCTGAGCGTCTGAGACTTTCACTCCAAGGGATGAGTAGTTCTCCGCTCCGAGTAGAACGTAATACCAATATATAAGTGCACACGCTAAACTCTGGGCACTTTCTAAAATCCACTTAGTGGTAAGATCGCACATCAAGTGTTTTGCGTTCTTTCTAAAATCCATGCTATGGTAAGTGCACACGCTAGACTTTGGGCACTTTTCTAAAATCCACCCAGTGGTAAGTTAGCACATCGAATGTTCTGCTTTCTTTCTAAAAATCCCGTAGGGTAGGGTTACGCGCGCAGCTTCGTGCCCTTATTTGAGTTGGTCAGGCCCCGGCTTGTGCCTTGGGCCCCACTCCTGAGTGTTTGAGTTCCCTCTCAAAATGAGTTCTCCGCTCTCCAGAGCTCGCTATTGGTAGAGCTGGTGTTGCTCCCCTCACTTAGAGGATCACCTATGAGCATGCCGCTCCTGTTTGAGCATCGGAAGTTTCTCCACTTCCAGAGTTCGGTGTAGATCGCTCGCCTTGTGGGTCGAGCTAGCATTGCTCCCCTCATCATAGAGGGTCATCTATGAGCATACAGCTCCCTTCTGAGCATCTAGTCCCCCGACATAGAACGTAAATAAAACAATATATATAAGTGCACACGCTAAAGCAATGGGCACTTTCTAAAATCCACTTAGTGGTAAGATCGCACATCAAGTGTTCTGCGTTCTTTCTAAAATCCTTGCTATGGTAAGTGCACACGCTAGACTTTGGGCACTTTTCTAAAATCCACCCAGTGGTAAGTTAGCACATCGAATGTTCTGCTTTCTTTCTAAAAGCCCTTAGGGTAGGGTTACGCGCGCAGCTTCGTGCCCTTATTTGAGTTGGTCAAGCCCTGGTTTGTGCCTTGGGCCCCACTCCATGTAACCAAATATTTTGGTTTAAAAAGGGTAATGCTACCAAGGGGTCTGTTGAGACAGCTCCCTCAGCAAGCTCATGTAGAGCAAGCGGTAGCCCCTGGTGACCGGCCAGGACCTAGTGGCTACCAATAGGTACTTGGCCCTATCCCCTTAAAGGAATCTTTCTGTATAAGAATGATTCCAAACCTGTGAGCTCTACCTTGGGTCCGGTAATCCCGGCACCTAGCAGGTAAGTACTTCAGGTATGCAGCTCGGGTTTTTGGCCAAAGGGGATAATGTCACTGACAGCATCAACCGTCCACAGGGGAAACTCCCTGAGCCAAATGGTAGAGTTGACTAGCGCTCGCCTCCTGCGGGAATTTGGCTTGCACTCCCCTCAGCATGGTGGCGTGGGTATAACGTTCCCCATAGCGATCCCTAGGGGACGCAGTTCGAAGTTCCCATGAAGGGGAACGTCTCAGGTTACGTATGTAACCATGGTTGCCCGAGTGGGGAACGAGACACTGCGTCCCCTAGGCTTTGGGCCATGCTTCGGACGCAAGCTTCAGACGAAGAAGCGGATGATGTATTCTCCCGGCAGTCGTTATATTATGGTCGCGCCGGTAGTGACATCATGGGCTGTCGCCGGCCAACGGATGGTGTTTTTACATATGTATCTTCAGACACGAGTCACGCTGAGGGCGTTCCCCATAGCGACCCCTAGGGGACGCAGTGTCTCGTTCCCCACTCGGGGAACCATGGTTACATACGTAACCTGAGACATTCTTGTTCAAGAATTTAAAGTGGCTGTAGCATTTATATCATACAGAAGTAGCCAAATATTAAAGATTTAGTGGACATTTGAATTTAATGTTGTTTAGTCAATATTAAACAAGAACTAAATTGCGCTGTAAAGTGTAAAAATAATTAAGACATCTGCGCCCTCATTTGCCCTGGCCACCACTGATCTAAGCTTGGCCACCCTGCTCAAAACTGCAGTTTTTGTCCCCTTTTTCTTGACAAGAAATGCCTTTATTAAGATGCAGAACCGATGTATTTTTTTGCATCCACATCAAGCGAGACTTTTCAGACGCTCACTGCAGTTTTGCCTCAGCACCAGGCACGAGTCAAATGAGCGTGGCAAAGGTACACCAACCAAATGAGCTTCAGTAGAACAATGAGATGCTGTTAGGCTATATGTCAGTAAAACAAACTTTCCTGTCCTGTCAGCCGTCACTGTGCTTACGATGCATGCTCTGATCGAGTCATCATAAATAAGTGCACGAGAAAGTATGAGCATACGACGTAGTTCTGTCGTCAGTTAATTCATGAAATTACAAAAAAGGTGATTAAAGCTGCAAACTGTGTATGCATGTATATACATTACATTTCAGAATGTCTCTCAAATGCATACTAAAATATAGGCTATCGTGCAATTCCAGATCACAATAAGGCACAAGCTGATATGTATTTTAATTTGTAATTTAATTCATAAGTAAATGTGAGCACAGTGCACTTATACTATTAATTTTAATTGTAAAAGTACAAACGAAAATTAAACGAAATTGATTGATTTTAAAAATGAAAAATGAAATGATTTTATAATCTGGCATTTATATGCTGTTGTCTTCCGGCCTTTTTCACATTCTAATCACTAACTGCATGTCTCATCCATGAGTATGTAATGTTAGAGAACAAGTTTTTTGGGGGGGTTTGAGAGCCAGAACCAAACTGACAGAGCAATTAAGCTATAGTGAGCCCCTTTATTAAAATACATGGATGTGAGGAATAACACACAAATTGTCATATTCACTCAGTATTACTTGATATAATAATTTACAAATATCTGAATTACAATTAAGTATAAATTCATTGTATTCAACTGTGTTTTAGGCACTAAAATAGTCTAGTACTTCATAGTCAACCACATTTTTATATTAAAATAATGAAGATTTCTGTGCCAACCCAAGTTGCACCTCTCTCTGGTCACCTCTATGAAAACATCCTGGCTATGCCACTGCTCCATAGGCATTTGATATAATACATAATGTACATAAGTTACAGTTATATTGTTTTATTACTAAATGTATGTTAACCGTCTTGTTCAATAAAACCATATGTTTACTTGCTTTTGATATTTCATTTAAACCAATTATAATTGTCTCATTGCAATTCATATATTTTAAGTATATTGTTTGCTTAAGTGTAATTTTATTGCCACACAAAAGTGATTACTCGATTAGTTGTCAGAATAATCGAGCTATTACTCAATTACCAAAATAATCCTTAATGACAGCCCTAGATCTAATCTGGAAGATGCATAAAAATTAAATAGCCTGGAAAAAATTCAAATATGTCAATTTATGCTCAAATCGTATGTTTATGCATATGCATTGGAACTGGAACACTGCTACCACACTACGCTTAATTGGAAATTAATGACATCCGTTTTGTTATGTTAATACCATGTGTGCAATAGTTAATGATGCAATTACTGGTTGGAAAAGTAAATTAACCAATCATTCTGTTTATCAAACTTTTATCCTCAGCTGGGTCACATGAAAATGTGTCTTTGTTAAAAAACGATTTCCTCAACTTACTTTCTCAGCTTATTTTCTAAATACACTAGCATAGTTTTTATCTTTAAAGCTAACAGACATGAATTACAAGCCCCGAAACTCATTTTGGTTTCATGGTGTCTTTGAACTGAATAACTAGGTTTTGTTTTCAGTGAGCAGTGTACTGCTGTTATCTTCAACAACATGACACGATTGAACATTGTACTGTCTCTGTCAAATGCACACTTGTGCAAGAATCAAATCGATACCTGTAGGCCTTAAACTACCATTGACATGCATCCACAGTTGCATGTGTAGATCAAGTCATCTCCTGTGGCCAGATTGATCATTGAAGGGTAGTGGAATAGCTGTTAAATGGTTTGTAAATCTGTTGTCTGTAGGGCAGGCCCATGTCTTCTGTGGGGCACGTTTCTCCCTCGTCAATTACAGGGGCAGTCACCACGAGACAGGGGAATAGATGCTGACCATCGCTCAGTGTCTAAAAGACTTGCTTATAGAGAGAAATGTGCAGGAAAGGAGAACAGAAGAGTCACCAAAGACAAAAAAAATGTCGCCCAATAAGGTCCAACATGGAATCTGTTTCAAATTAACAAGTAATCCACAGATTATGTCTGTTCGAGATTATAAAGAATTAATAATACTCTGATGCTTCAAAAAAAAGGGCACATCAATTATCCTGCTCACTGTCAGTGATTGTACATGTAAAGAGTAGCAATTAGAAACTGCTGGACTGCAATAAAACACGATCTCTGTATTCACCCTCTAATATATCTCTTTCTCTCTTTTTCTTTTTCCCCATGCCTTACTAATTAAAGTCCATTACGATTGACGTTAGTGACCAGGAGCTTCCTCCTGCAACAGTGGGGTAAATATAACCCAATTAAGCCACGAGTCAGTCAGACGTGATCAAACGAGGAAGTTTGATTTACGTCTTTATCAGGTGTCTCTCACTGTCTGTAATGCAGGACATTTTCTTGCTGATACCACTGAATTAGTGTCTGAAAAGTGAATTTGACAGGGCCAAGAACAAACCCCTGAGGCACACCCTGCGTATCTCGAATCTTCCTACTTTGTAGTATGCTTTAATGTTCTTGTATCTTAAAATATTTGCTAAAACATTGAACTCTGAGTTTTTAAAAATGGAAATCATATTCATTTCAGTTATCACAGCCATATCGTTGAATGCTGTGTGATACAGGAATTACACATTTTCTCTCTTTTTTTGTACAGCAGTCTTCCAATAGTTGACCCTAGTTTCACGCAACCCTCCTGAAATTCCCAATTTCAATATTATTTCATGAGAGTTTTGAATCCTAACACAACTGAATTACATTAGCTCAGTCGGTTGACGAAAAGCAGAAGCCCTCAATCTTGTAATCTGCTCTTCTTTCAGCGTCTTTAAAGCTTTCAGTCCTTCTACAATTGATGGTCTCAACATCAAAGTCATCTTCAAAGTGAGGCCTTGTTACTGAGTCATTGTTATTAAAGCTAACGGAAAAACCCTCCAATAGTATCAGATGCTGAACACAAGTAAAGAAGAAAGCACTGTAATGATCACTTTGTTAAATTCAAGTAGCCATTACTCGAGCATTAATCTGCGCTTGGATCATCCTATAGAAAAAAATATATATATTGACCTGACGGGTATTTGCATTAATCTCCCATGATTCCTCCTTAGAAACTAAGTACCAGTGTGGGGGAGTGTGTTCAAACCTAAGTACAATTTTAGTAGCATGACATTGATATTTTATATATGTATAATTTACTATTTTTTTTTTTCATAATCGTTTGGTTGAATGTCTTTCCCTGCAGTACAGCGATGCACTAAAGTCATGTCAGAGAGATTGAATGTGTGAGCATACACATGAAAGGCACCAAAATGTCATAATCACAATTATCATTTTCTTTAAACCCAGAATTTATGACTCGAGTCATTAAGAAAGCATGGCGGACGCAATGCATGCAGCCTGTAGTTGTTTAAATTGTTTATATTTTTTTATTTGACAAGAAAACAAGCCAAGTAGTACAAAATATGACAATGTTGTACAATTACGATTTAGTTTACAGCAATTTTATCAAAAACAATGTAAAAATACACCTGATGTGAATTTTTATTTATAATTTTGTAGAAAGAGTTTACAATTGTATGTATTTATTGTAGAAAATGTACATATGCTTCAAATACACCTGAAATCATAATAATAATTTCTCAAATTGTAAATGCTTCCCTGGAGGACATAAATATAGAAATGTATTCAGTGATTTTTGTTCTCAAGTTTGTCAATGCTTTTTAATCTGTAAAATAGCCTAATCACTAATAGAATACTACATAATTCAAGATCCTGTAGCACACTAACACATGTTAAACTAACATCTTTGCTAATTGCACTGATGCTAATGCCCAACACTGCCTAGTGATAGCCTAATAAAAGTGGTGATTTGGAGTGTACTTGATGCTTTTGTTCAACATAATGTTTTCAGTACCCAAGTCCTACGGAAATCTTAAATTTTTGATTATTTTACTTTAACAATAAAAGCTGCACGTTATTAGCCTCCCTGTTGGAAAAAAAACACACCATATGCTGGTTTTGAAGCATGGATGCTGGTTTGAGCTGGCCCTTAGCCGGTCATGTGCTGGTACTATGAGGGTCTTAAGTAACTAGCTCCTGCTCAGGGCCAGCACATGACCAGCTTAAACCATCTTAGGACATGCACATGACCAATTTATGACCAGTGCACGACTAGCTTAACCCTGCTCATGACCAGCTTAAACCAGCTCAAGCCAGCATCCATGCTTCAAAACCTACTTAACCAGCATCTGCCGGGGTTTTTTCAACAGGCCTGACTCAAACTAGTTAAAATTTGGTGAAAGCTACAGTTTTAGAGAAGCTTTCCCAACACGTCTAAGCACAAAGTAGTCTCCAATGTGCTACCTAGAAGAAGTGTTTCGTGTGTGTGTGTGTGTGTTGTGGTTTTTGTGGGGGGAATATTTAGCGACACTGCTAAATGTCACCAGGTGCATTAGCATTTAGCTGGACTAGCTGCCTGTCAATCCCATTTTATCTTTCCCCACCCTCTCTTTCTGTTCCCTTCTCCCCCCACACCCATTTTCTTTTTGACCCCTTGATAAGCCAGAAAGAATGAGTGCTTTATCAGAGGCCAGCCACTCCAAGGGATGAGTAATTACTCATCTTTAGCCAAACACAAAGTGCACACTCTAATTACAAGCCACACCATCCGCACGTCACTCAATGTGCCTGTGATATTAGGAGTCTGCCTTCCATTTACAGCTCATATGTCTAATCCATCGCTTTGAGCAGTATCTGTATTCGTGCTCTGAGGGGTCTTTGTCTTGAGCCACGCTTTCATTAATACATGGGAGCTGTATTCACACTTAAAGTATATTCAGTTCACAGCATAATAGTCACATCTAAAAACTAAAAACTACTACATTAGCAGTATAATAATTCTGAAAACTGTCAGTCTGCTTTTCTGAGGCAGTGATGTTTTAAAATCGGTTATCAACAGCCATTATTGAGAAAATCACATGGTATAAACTTGAAAGTACCAGAGTTATGCAAATTACTGCTTTGTGCTATTTATCATGCTTTTGCTAACAATCTAATAAATTAAGGATACAAAAACTGCAAGTAACACATCAAATTAAAAGTGACATTTTGAGGTACAAAATCTATTATCTATTATTAAATCTATTATTAAATAGCTATTTTTGTGCTATTTGTTTTATTATTTTTTAATAGTTATTTTTTTAGTATATTGGTAGTAGCCATTTCATTTACGAAATGACCATGGTGCTATACCTTTTTTAGGGGGCAATATTACATTAAGTACTATGTAAATACATATATGTGTTGTACAATTGCACTATCATTTAACTTATTGGAAAGAGTATGAATGATTGAGATATGCATGGTGTACCTCAGGGGTGTGTTCTCGGCACTCTCAAATTCACTTTGCATATATTAATTCAGTGGATAACACAAGAGATAGTTTTGTAAAGCAACTCAAATTATACTGATTAGATTGATTGATTGATTTTTCTCAGATGAATGAAAAAAATACTTGGAGGTGGGCTATTTTGACTTGGACCAAAATAGCCCATGCTAGCGCCAATAAACCACCTAGCACTCATGCCAAACACCCTAGTTACTGCATGGCGAGATGCACTTCAGCAATCACATAGCAATACCCATTAATACCACCTGCATAACATTGTCTGTGTTTTTTGTTCTCTTCGCTTCTTCAATCTATTTTTTTGTTATATACATTTTGAATGTTGCTATTTCCAAGGACTTCCGTGATAATTTGGAATGAAGCATCTGTTGTGCTGTTTTAATAGTCCTCTATCCTCTAGTTTTGTTCATGGAAGGACATTTGTTCCCTTTCAGACAGCTTTGCTTTCCAGTGGCTATCATGGACAACAGACATGTACGTGTATGCACACACTTTCACACACCGTTGTGTTTACTTGGGATCAGACAGCACTGTGTGTGTCAACAGTGGTTTGCAGGGAATGAGTACAGTGTCATCTTGCAGTGGATTTTTCTGATGGCATTTGGCGGTGTATTGAGTGGCATGGCAGAGAGAGGTTAATTATGTTTTTGTGTGCGTGTTGAAGTGGCGGATGTAAAATTATTGCATTCCGTTAAGCTCTTTAAACAGATAACCACTGCGTCTATCTACCTTGGGGAGCTTGCAAGATGATCTGGTGCCGTTAGCGTAACTTATCCTGCTGGGTTTGCGTAGCTATTTAGCAGTGTCCAATTTCAACAGCTTTTAATATCACACACCTCTGTTTGTCTTTACTAATTAAAATAATACATCCGTATTAACCTAATCACTTAGAGGAAGTGATGTAATAGAACACAGGCAGTGTTACCCATGAGGTTTCATAGATTTCATTTAATTGTGTTGCCAGCAGGCAGCAGTCAATGAAGGCAAGATCTAAACGTGCTTATAGTTTTTGTCTGGAAAGAAAAGAGAGGAAAGTGTAATACAGATCTGTAATACACTCTTTGCAGTATTGTAGATTTATTCGAATTTCAAATCCAAATCTCTGTTTAGACTTGAGTTTAAAAATGAAATTATCAGACCACACAAGACTATTTAAAAATATAATAGAGGGCACAAAGTTGAAAAAACTAAAACAAAAAACAAAATCTAAAATGCCATGCATTTAAATGATAATAATAGTAATAATAATTTTATGTCTAATTTTATGTTGATAGGATGACATTAATTTTAAGTGGATGAGTTGCAGGTCGGTACATTACTTAGTATTTTTTTTTTTTAAGCATATAGCATAGTTTTGTGTGTGTAAAAGAGAGAGAGAGAGAGAGAGAGAGAGAGAGAGAGAGAGAGAGAGAGAGAAAGAAAGAGAGAGAGAGAGAGGCAAGTCTTCTTGTTTAGTGACTGCTTTTGAAGTTGTTCATTAAACCTGCAACCATCTGGTAGCTCGATGATCTACAAGGGAAAATCTCAGCAATGAGTGAGATAAGTGGACCGACTGCATTAATAAATAAACAAATGGATGAATAAATAAATGAAGTGGATGGATACCCACTCTTAGTTCTTTTGTTTTTGTGAAGGAGAAACATGAAACCTCATTAGTGGAATTTCCATCTTCTGTCTTACCTTGGATATATGTATTCCTTGTGTGTTTGTATGTGTGCAGGTATGCATTTAAAGAATAATAATAAAAAAATGATAAAAAAAAAAAAAAATTAGAGGTGTGATTATAACAGGATAGAGTGATTTATGTACTTAAAACTACCTTATAGTATCAATTAAATCTATATATTTGCATTACACATTGAGTGCCATTTTGTAATATATGTATTATGTATAGCCTAACATATGATCATTTTAATATAGGTAGTCTTTTTTGCTTCTGTATTAATTTTATTTTTATTTAATTCACTTTTATTGCGATTGTACAGGCAGAGTGAATAAATACGATTTAACCAACATGAATATTCATGAGCAAGGTTCCACTCACACATTTTTCCTTTTATTAAATACCCAAACAGTGTATTCGTGAAGTGTAATCAGGACAGGCATTATGAAAACCTTCAGAATGATCATAATAATGCTGACACAGAAATCCCTGGAAAACGCAAAAGCGGAAGAAATTAATGTTGAGTGCCGATGAGAAACTGCAGTGTGATTGTCGACTTTTTCACTTTATTTTCCGTGCGATGAGATTCATTTTTGCTGTAATATTTTTATGAGGTGCCTAACATTATACTACAATAAATGTGAAGAACAATTCATATCTTATTAAATATTTGTGCTGGTGATGTGGTCTGTGAAGTACCCCAATTCCGCTGCTTTTGTCTCTCTGCAATAATTCCTTGCCCCTTGTCATTGTCTATATTTACATTATCTAAATAAAATAATTGACTAAGATATAAATAGCAATTGACCCCATATGCCAGCCAGTCCAAGATGATTATGAAAGTGAAATTAACGTGACGTCTCTGCATTTAACTCATCCAAAGTGCACACACGCAGCAGTGAACACACACACACACACACACACACACACACACACACACACACACACTCGGAGCAGTGGGCAGCCATTTATGCTGCGACGACCGGGGAGCAGTTGGGGGGTTGGTGCTTTGCTCAAGGACACCTCAGTCGTGGTATTGAGGGGTGGAGAGAGCGCTGTACATTCACTCCCCCCACCTACAATCCCTGCCGGACCTGAGACTCGAACTCACAACCTTTAGGTTACGAGTCCGTCTCTCTAACCATTAGGCCATGACTTCCCCATAGATGTTTAGATATTATACAGTATGTGGTGAATGTCTCACAACCATGCACAGTTAAAGCAGTTTTGGGGAAAAATATTTCATTTGTGGAACATAAAGTATGTTGAATTATATATTTTTTAATTAATTCATTCATTCATTTATTGTTTGTTTATTTGTCAAACAGATTTGAAATAAATTGAAGGTGATTCATTCTTGGGTCATTCTATATCTATCTGTCTATCTATTCATGTGTGTGTGTGTGTGTGTACGTGTGCGTGTGTGTGTGTATGTACATATATATAAACATACATACAGTGCCTATAGAAAGTCGCCATACCCCTTCATTTGTTCACATTTTTTTATGTTGTATATATTATGTTAAACTGCTTTAAATTACTCTTTTTTTGCACATAAATCTACACCCCACTCACCATAATTACAAAGCAAAAACCAAATTTATCAAAACTTTGCTAAATTATTAAAAAGGAAACACTGAAAAAATGACACAGCACAAGTCTTCATACCCTTTCAAGTGTCAAAGCAAAGGGTATGAAGACTCGTGCACTGTCATTTTATTCAGTGTTTCCTTTTTAAATCTGTTTTTTTATTTGCCATTATGGTGAGTGGGGTGTAGATTTATGTGGAGAAAAAAATAATTTAAAGCAGTTTATCATAAGAATGCAACATAAGCAAATTTGAAAAAAATTAAGGGGTATGAAGACTTTATATAGGCACTGTGTATATATAGATGAGTGGATGGATAGATGGATAGATGGATAGATAGATGGAAAGATTTTGGAAGTAATGGTTTGCCTCATTACTTGACAAAATTTGATAGACTGATGACATTTTTATATCATTTGAATTTTATATGATTATATTTATTTATTATTATTTAGGTTTTGTTTTATTTCAGTTTATATATATATATATATATACAGTGGTGTAGTCTATGTGATACGCAGGTACTTCCCACTTGGGAAGGTCAAGGATTTGCGTATACCCCCTTAAAAAAGCATGCGGATACGTAACAGCATCGTTTTGTGACATCTTTTCACAAGTTCATTCATACATTTACTCAGTCTGAGTTGCGAAGCACCATCTTTCTGATAATAACACCATATTTCTACTGAACACTATTGCTAAGATTAAAATGAACTAATAAATGAGAAATTAAATTAACTACACTCTTTTAATGTTTTCATAAGCCTGCCTCTGAAGCTGCTGCTGCATTGGTTGACACTGCAAACAGATGACAGGAATGTTAACATTATAGAAACGACAGAAAATGAGCCCAGAAGGCTAAAACTATCCTACGCGGTACAGAAAATGAAGCTGATGCTATCGTAACGTTTCATGGTATGTGGTAGAGTATACTTTGTCATTATAACAGCAGGGGATTGTTGGCATACAAGAACAATGAGTGATTTCAATAAACAAAAAGTTCATATTTATCGATTTACATTGTCTGACTATAACAGTATTGCATGATTTTGCTCTATTTTGTCAACTAAAATAGTTTCAAATAAACTCACAACTGAGCTGCTGCACATCTCCATTCAAACACAGCGTAGTTTTGTTTATGAATTAATCTGCGCTTAAACGAATCTAGTGAGTCAATTAAATTACTTATTCATAAAGACTCTTCACTCCCCGTCCCAATGTGCATAGGTTTACTACCCATCCTACATGTGATTTTAGTAATTTTCAATACTATTTGGGGCAGATAGGGTTGTTATTATTATCACTTTTCGTAACACCAAATTGTTGAACAATGGAATTTAATTGGCTAACAATTACAAATTAAGATGTTTGATGAAATCTGAGAGCTCTCTGACCCTGCATAGACAGCAAACTCAACTGAAATGTTCCCAGACCCTGAAACGTAGTAAGGACATCGGCAAAATAGCCCATGTGACATCAGTGGTTCAACTTCAATTTTTTGAAGCTACAAGAAAATGTTTCGTGCACAAAGAAAACAAAAATAAGGACTTATTGACAATTCATCTCCCATTAGTCTTATGCCATTTTGGAGAGTACCACGATGCATGCATGGTTTCCCCTAAACGTAATAAACGTAAGCATTGTTTACGTTCAGGAGAAAGTGCATATATGTGTTGTTTACGCAGGATCAGAGAGCTCTCAGATTTCATCAATAATTCTCAATTTGTGTTCCGAAGATAAACAAAAGTCTTATGGGTTTAGAACGACATGAGGGTGAGTAATTAATGACATAATTCAATTTTTTGGGTGAACTAAATACCCACTTTTTATAAAAAACAAACAAAAGGAAGTAACCAGTAGCATCCAGCTACATGACACACAGAGCAACTCCTGAGGTAACTTGAGCAATATATGGAGCTAAAGAGATCAGAAGACCTGGAATGTGAACTGTGCCTGTGACCAATCGGTCAAAAAGACTTCACTACCATTAATCTGAGTTCCTTTTGATGGTTACCTTTGTCGCAGTTTTGTGACTGTTGCTTTTAAGGAACAATTAATTTCTACATTTTTCATCATGTTTTTATTTCCATTAGAATTATTTCCAGTTACCCCCGTTTTCTTTTCAGTCCAGCCCCTTCACGATCTATCCATGTCTGCATCCATCCACAAATCCATCCATTCCACCCTATTTCTTCCTGTAGCTCTCTATTTTTCAGTAGTGCTCTTCTTTTCCGTGACACTTTGATTTCCATTCCTTCATTGACCCTCCGCCCATCAGCATCCTCCTACACACTGAACAAACACACACACATACACACTCAGGTGCCATTTTAAGCACTTCCAACGGGTCTCACATATTTCATATCAGATCACAATGGTGGTGTACAACACCAGCGAGTCCCTTGTGCATTAAGTGTAAAGAGAGTGCAACCTCAATATCCTCCTGAAATAACATCTCACACTCACATTTAATATGGTCAAGGACTTATGCAGGTGACGAGAGCGCTTTCACTTTGCTTATTGGTTTCTGTGTCAACTCAAATGTGTGTCGAATGTGCTGCGTTTGACCTATAACCTCACAATTCTTGCGGATAAGAGCTTGCATTTGTTTGTACATCCTGTATCTCGCTCTGAGACTGGTGGCACCTGCTATGCCTGGGGCTCTGGATGGCAGCCACGTTGGGTTAGGCTGCCATTTTTAATTATCAGCTTCTCTCATTTTTCTCACTCCATCCTTATCAGATCTCTCTCTCACATCACTCTTCTTCTTTTTCATTTTATGCTCCTCATTCTTTTGAATCAGTGTATTTCATCTCTCTCCTTTCATAAATTGGTGCTCCTTCTCCTACATTTGCTTTTGGCCCTGCGGACTTAATTTTCACACTATTAACGGTCTAAAAACAATGTCCACCAGTATTGGTACAGTATTTTTAAAAGCTTGTGATCATTTTGATCAATTATTTGATCATAAAAATAGTAAAAACCGAGATAAGATAATCTAAGATATTATTTAAATTTTAAATAACTGTTTTCTAGTTATTTATACAACAATTTATGCCTGTGATTACAAAAAAAATCTTATGTTGTATTTTATTTTTTTCTTGTTTTTTTATTCATCTCAATCTATATGTTGTTGTTGTTGTTTGTTTTCCCAAAACAGCAGCAACAAAAATTGGCAGGATTCACTCTTTTATTTAGTTGTTTGTTTGTCTGTTTGTTTGTAAACACATTTGTCAATTAGTCAATTGAATTCCTCATTGTTAAATACAATAAATAATTTATTTAAAGCATTAAAACAAAACATTTTCTTAACCCCAAAATGTTCAATGGTATGACCCCAGCAGATAATTAAATTCAAATGTTGTATACTTTTTTTCTTATTTTTAATTAATCCCAAACTATACATTTTGTTGTTGTTGTTGTTTGTTTTTTCTGAACCAACAATAACAAAATTGACAGAATTCTCTTTTATTAATTTATTTGTTTGTCTCTTGTTTATTTGTAAACGCATTTGTCAATTACCTTCAATGTAATTCCTCTTTGTTAAATACAATAAATAATTAATAAAAACAAATAAAAAATTAACATTTTCAATGGTATGGTACCAGCAGTTTATTAAAATCAAATTTTGTATTTCTTCTTCTTCGTCGTCTTTTTCTTCTGTAGTGTAGTGTACGGGTACATCTCAAAAAAACTGAATGTTTGAAAATGTAATTGAAAGTTATTTTTTCTTGTAACTTATTTAAAAAAAGTTAAACTTTCATATATTTTAGAATCATTACATGTAAAGTAAAACACTTCAAAAGTGTTTTCTTTTAATTTTGATGATTAGAGCTTACAGCTAATGAAAGTCAAAAATATTTACATTTGAGATTCAATAAATGACAATCCATACAGTATACATTATGGGTATCTCTTGTTCTTTGAAACCACAATAATGGGGAACACTGCTGACTTGGCAATGGTCCAGAAGACGAACATTGACGCCCTCCACAAAGAGGGTCATTACTGAAAGGGGTGGCTGTTCAAGGAGCGCTGTATCAAAGCATATTAAATGCAAAGTTGACTGGAAGGAAGAAATTGGGGAGGAACATGTGCACAAGCAACAGGGATGACCACAAGCTTGAGAATACTGTCAAGCGAAGCCGATTCAAACACTTGGAGAGCTTCACAAGGAGTGAACTGAAGCTGGAGTCAGTGAGTCAAGAGTCACCACGCTCAGACATCTTCAGGAAAACGGCTACCAAGCCACTTCTGAAACAGAAACATCGTCAGAAGCATCTTACCTGGGCTAAGGAGAAAAATAACTGGACTGTTTCTCAGTGGTCCAAAGTCCTCTTTTCAGATGAAAGTACATTTTGTATTTCATTTGGAAATCAAGGTCCCAAAGTCTGGAGGAAGAGTGGAGAGGTACATAATAAATGTTGCTTGAAGTCCAGTGTGAAGTTTCCACAGTCAGGGATGGTTTGGGGTGCCATGTCATCTGTTGGTGTTGGTCCACTGAGTTTTCTGAAGTCCACAGTCAACGCAGCCATCTACCAGAACATTTTAGAGCACTTCATGCTTCCTTCTGCTGACAAGCTTTATGGAGATGCTGATTTCATTTTCCAGCAGGATTTGGCACCTGCCCACACTGCCAAAGGTACTAAAAGCTGGTTCAATGACCATGGTGTTACTGTGCTTGACTGGCGAGCAAAATCGCCTGACCTGAACCCCATAGAGAATCTCTGGGGTATTGTCAAGAGGAAGATGAGATACACCAGACCCAACAATGCAGATGACCTGAAGACCGCTATCAAAGCAACTTGTGCTTCATTACACCTGAGCAGTGCCACAGGCTGATTGCCTCCATGCCACGCCGCATTGATGCAGTAATTCATGCAAAAGGAGGCCCAACCAAGTATTGAGTGCATAGAAATGAACATACATTTCAGAAGCCTGACATTTCTGTTTAAAAGATCCTTTTTTATTGATTTTATGTAATATTCTAATTTTCTGAGATACTGAATTTTGGGACTTCATTATCTGTAAGCCATAATCATCAAAATGTCAAGAAATAAAGCCTTTAAATATTTAACTCTGTGTAATGAATCTATATAATATATGGGTTTCACTTTCTGAAATGAGTGGCAAAAAATATTGATATTTTTCATGATATTCAAATTTTTTGAGATGTACCTGCAGTTATCATGTTGTTTTCCAAATCCACACAATTAAATAATATGTTCTACCCTTTTGAATTATTTGACACAGTTGCATTGTTAGGAAGTGAAACACTGACAGTGCTCCCTTCACAAGTGAATTTTATATATATAAATATATATTTTTTAGAGGTGGGCATAGATTAATTTTTTTAATCTAGATTAATCTAGATTAATTTTGGAATTAATCTAGATTAAAATGGCTCATTTGAATTCTGCCGAAGGCATTCAGAATATGTGTGCTACCCAAATAATGACTAAAAGTAAGTCTTTGAGAACGGGTTTCTCAAGCCAGGTGGCGCATTAGACCAGGGGCTCATCTCCTGTTTCCAAAATGCATCACAAACTTTAATCTCTTCCCGTCCCAATCCCACAAAAAAACTGTGGGGAAATCCCGTTCCACTCCCGGAAGAATGACTCCCATTCCCTCCCACTCCCGTGTTGTTGTTTTTTTGCCGATAACTGTCAATTACAGTAAAAATATAGTACAGATCACAGCGTGCCCACCTTATTAGTTGAATAAAAACCCCAAATGTCGTTTTTTGTTATTATATTGAACTGAAAGCCATCTTATGCACAGTGTTGCACAGATTAAATTTCATGTAAATCATCCATGCTAACACACACGTCTTCTATTTTTATTTTTTAGACATTTCACTCTCTATAGATATATTTTTCAAAGAGTTTCTCGCTCAAGTTCACATGAGACCTAAAGCGCATCCTGTTTGCTTAAAAGCGCAACGTTTCGTTGTTATTCTGAGTGCACACAAATAAACGTAGAGTCTTTACAGATTCGAAAGATGTATTAGGCTACTTTTATCTGTATGACCAAGAATGACGGAGATTTTAAGAGCAAGTGAGCGCACCGGAGCCTGTCCTGCAGCAAACGCGCTTCCACACAAACACTTCAATAGCGCACGTTTCTCTAGGTTAACATCATATTGAGCGGCCATGTAAAGTTGCTACTACATACATCTTTCAGATGAAAAGCCATATTTGAGGTTGATGAATGATAGGTGAGCGTTTGGATGTCCTGCCCGATTGTATTACCACATAGACCAGCCGTTAACAATCTGTCCATCACGGACTGTGAGCCTCTAGTTCGAAGACTCGTTCTTGCCCCCTACAGTGCAATTCGGCTAGGTATACATCCGCGCTAAAATATCAGGGTGAAAGTCATCATAGCTTGCGTAGTATAGACCCAGCTCCCAACCCAACTTTGAGAATAGATTAACGGCGATATTTTTTTTATCGCCGATAAGAGTCTCGCGTTAACGCAGCACGTTAACGCCGATAATGGCCCACCACTAATATTTTTATATATATATTGTTCACATTCACATATTAATGGTTTACATATTAATGGTAACCCACCAAGCATGTTTTCTGTCATATATTCCAGCCTTCATACTGCGAGACGGTTGTGTGTTTGGCAGCTGTTGAAATGGCCAATCTTTTCCATTTGCGGTTCTGTCAGCTGTTTGTTTGCCACAAATCCACAAGCTAAGATATTTGTACAAAAAACAGAACTGAAGAGGTGCTGTTCTTCTGAAATCGATTCCCTCTCTCTTCTTAAAAGCCTCTTCAAAACAAGTCATTCCCTTTGGTAAAGTCACTGCTACAGAGTTCGTTGTTTGCTATGTATCATAGGGGATCAGGCTGGAAATAGAACGTTGACATAGTCACACACTTGCACTGTAGATGTGAACACTTTAAACACACACAAACTTACGAGTGTGTCTACACAATGGGCGAGAAGGTGGATCAAAGATGGTTGTCTTAAAGCACAGTTGAATGCAAAGCATTATGTGATATCAACAGAGCAATCCCAGTATGCGTAATGTCTGTAATATATACTTTGGAACATTAGGTTCTTGGTAAAAATACATATGACTTGCTAGATGCTAATGCTAACAAGCTATCACTTGAAGCTTGCAACAAGCACCACGTCTTTGGTATTAAGATGCAATTTTGTGGTAGTAATTTGTCTTAGTATTGGCTCACTGTCTTACCATATAATCAAAAGTGTGTACTTTCCCTCTGGTGAAGTACATTATTCTGGTGTGCAATAAAATTATATGAATATGGATTTATTCTGTTCTCACATCCTCCTGAGAAGTCCCTACTTATGAGTTTGGAAGTCATAATTACAATGTGATGTCTGTTTTAGGTCATTTTGGTAGGAATAAGATTAATGTGTTGAGCAATTTCACAATTATTTTGTCTTTTTTTACTTACTGACAAAGATAGCAAGCTTTTTTTATACTAATGCAACAAAATGAATAGAAAAGGAAGTGCATTAGGTGTGTAATTTATGCTTTTTTAATAATGCTTGTGCTGCCACAGAGAATGATGGGAAATGTTCCATTATGTCTTACAAGCTTATTGCCTGATAAACTGGCTGAATGACAATATTTTCTGCTCAGCTTAAGTGTTATTCTTTACTAAAAATACATAAAATAAATGCGAACTTGTTCCTTCAACAATCACAATGAAAATATATGCCATGCATCTCTAATGGCTTCCTAATTATTGATTTCTTGATTGATTGATTTGATTTTTAAAGTTATTATTATTGTTGTTACTGCAAACAATAATGACATGTTTGTTTATTTTTTATTGAATTATTATTGTTATTGTTACTGTAAATAATAATTCAAATGTATTCATTTATGTATTTTGTTTTTGTTTGTTACACTATTATAATTGTAAATAATAACAATGATTTTTTTAAATTATTATTATTATTATTACAGTTAATTATTACATTTAAGTTAATTTGTATTACAATATTTATTATTAATACTAATTAAATGTATTTTTTTATTTAAAATATGTATTATTATTAATATTATTGAGAAAGTAAAATGTATTTCTTTCTTTCTTTCTTTCTTTCTTTCTTTCTTTCTTTCTTTCTTTCTTTCTTTCTTTCTTTCTTTCTTTCTTTCTTTCTTTCAGTACCCGACCTTCATTTGCCACTACAATAAAAAAATAAAAAAATTTTTTTGTATTAATAAAAAAAAGTCAAATATTTTTTAATATATTTTCAATAAATTAATAGACCAAGTAGATCAACATCATGGCAACTTTCAGGGGTGCTTCAAAGATTTTAGACTTAAGAAAGATACAACTGATTTTTCACTCACTTAAAGTTTATATCAGAGAACTATAAAACCCCAATTTTTGCAATCACAGAAAAACATACATGGTTACAAACTTATGAGTGATTGTCGTCACCTGATTGTGTGTAGTATAGTGATACGTGGGTGGCAGTTATATCCACGGGCGCTGCAGATGATCCGCGGGTCAGGTGGGTTGGGTAATAAAAAAATGCATTCTGATTATTTGCGGGTGGGTCGCAGCGCAGGTATATAAGATAAATCATCAATGATGCAAATATTAACTACATTTTCTAAATAGGCTACAGAAATCAAATAAAGTGTAAACTAACATATTAAAGTTATTCAACAAAACATTAGGCTATTTAGTAAAGAGCAGTGAGGGATTTTCTCTGTCTTTTGTTGTTTGATTAACATTAATGACAGACGGCAAGACCTATTTCACGGATCTAATACTTATTTGCATTTTCATTCGCTGTTTAAATTAACTTAAGACAAAACTGACAGTGCTTATGAGGATACTCACCAGGACAACCATTTTGACGTCATTTTGTGTGTATTTGGCCACTTAAGCGCAACAAGCTTTGCTTGTTTGATTTGGTTCTCGCAGCGGGCGCTCTGGATGTGACTGAGCGCACAGAAAAGAAGAGCACGAGTACCAAATGGTTTAAAAAATGTGAAAATAATACATTATTTGTGAAGATGCAACAATGACCTATTAGGAAATTGACAATTCGGTCAACTGCACCGAAATGTGAGCTAAAGTTTTGTATCGCAGCATGCAGCAGCTCTAGATGCACCGATGTGAAGAGAAGGTCAAAGAGAGAGGACTTGATACTGAATCACTCACGCTGTTTTCAAATGACTGATTTGATCTGATGATTGTGTGAATTAATTTATTCATCTAATCTATATATACGCTATATTGAATAAATGTTTTGCAGTAATTTCCCTCATTTTAAAGTTGAAAGCTGCGGAAATGAGTAATGTGTTGTATGCGCAATACCACACTGAAATTCAGGACATAATTAAACATAATTCTATTATACAGAGGATTGTGAAATAGATTTCCATGACTTTTCCAAAACGTTCTGGGTTTATTTATTTGTCCAAATCGATCCAGGCTTGGAAATTGCTGCTGTAAAATTCCATGACTTTCAGGTTTTTCATGTGGTGGTGGTTGGCGGGTGGATAATTTATTTGAAGCTGTGTATTCGGGTGACGTTTTAGCTAATCCGTACATCACTAGTGTAGTACGTGTGAAAAGTGGTTTTGTGGGTAGTGTGTAAATGAGGGTTTCACTAGGCTGTTCTAAAGGACAAGTTGTGGGTACGAGGCACCATTAGCAACCATTAGCTTCCCGCTATGAGAGCCCTTTACTTTCAAACAATCACTGCTCCAAAAATCACCAGACCTGGCTCAAACCTCTGTCAACTTCTCATTGGGTGTTCAGAACCAAAAAAAAATCCCAAACATTTAATTTCAGCGAGAAAAGGTCAGAGACTAAAGCTGCAATACAGTGGACTTTGCTTTATTGTGTTCAGTGGGAGCTGTAATGGTCGTTGATATGGGTTTCCCAATTGGCTTTCCCAAGACTGAAAGTTTTCGAGTGTGTGGCCCACATACATGGTTTCTATTGTAGGACCTGTAACTGCAGGTATTGCGAGGCCTATTGGACCTCTGGCTGCTTAATGGCTGCCATATTTGTCAGTCAATAGGCCCTGTGTAGGCGGGGTCAATCCCAAGAGGCCACAAATGGAAATGGGCGTTTGAAGTACAATCACTTTGGTTGGTGCCTACTTTAGTAAACTGCTATATTAGTTCAGGAATACACACACATATACATGCTACTGTATATATGCCAGCAGTCATTGTTGTAATTCATTTATTTGAATATATTTCCCAGTTTTGCCATTTGGTTTTAAATTGAACATGCTGGAATGTTATTGCATATATGTTTATGCAAGGTAAACAGTCGCTGTAATTTTAATAAAGGCAATGACATTTAAAAAGAGCTCTGTATTAGTTGACGCTACAGTGTGAGAGCGGGAAACTTTAATAACCAGATGTGTTTTGATGTTGATGCAGATTAGTGTGATGTTTGAAATATGCATCTATATTTTATTGGTGTGTCATGTGGCGAGGTTGGAAACACACACATTTCTTCAAAAAATATGTTGCTGTTTTAAATATAGATTTGAAAACTTCTGAGAGAAAGTGGAAGGAAAGAAAGTAAGTAAGAGTAAGAGGAATAAAGAAGTAAGAGAGTAAAATAGAGTAAAGAAGACAGTATACTCCCTCACAAAAAATAAATAAATATATATATAAAAAATATAACCCTGTTGTTATGGTAAATTAAAACTATTAAAAACGGCTAGAAAAAAGCCTATACATATACATTTTGAACTTGTAATAAAACAAATTAAACACATTAGATGTAAAACAAATTAAAGACATTAGATGTAAAACATACAGTACCATCATACCACTCTAACATTGGTTTATGCTGGCCAATGCTGTGTCCCAATTGGTATATTTGATTACTATTGGTGGTCTTTCAAAGTGCTGTTGCTTGCATGTGTCCGTTGGGTGTCTGTTTGCAGTTTGTCCAAATATGAATATACATCATCTCAACATGTACCTTAATGTCATTCCAAACCTGTGTGAGTTTCTTTCCTTAATGGAACATTTTAAAGAATGTCCGTGCTGTTCTTTTCCATACAATCAAAGTGGATAGAGACCACGGCTGTCCTAAGTCCAAAAAAGCACAAAGGGGAATGTATGAAATAATTAATACATACATACATACTGATACTGTGCCAATATATCTGGTGATTACAGAATGGTACTGTGTATTGGTGAATGTATATTTTACAACTTTTAATAACCATATATTTAATTAGGTCATACATTTTAATATACATGCCAAGTTCATCCATGAAACTCTAGATGGCGCAAACTAATGATATTCACAGCGTTAAACTAATTGGTGCAAGCTGATTGGTTAATGTTGCACACACAGCCAATGAGCTTACTACTTTACATTTTAAAAGGGCTAGATAGCATTCACTAGAGCATTTCTAGTGTTCAGTTTATGGTACGATAACTATATAACCAAGTGACATTTTCACAAGTTAATAACATTTTACTGCAGCATTTAACAGGCTTTTTATGTAATACATAAATAAAATGGTCATAAATTAGTCCATACCCACCTTATTTTTCAATGCAAAATAATGAACTTCTGGTTCATTTGCCGCTGAAGGAAATTAACGAGAAGAATAACAACGTGCCGTAAATGAAAAAACTGTTTGCACTACAAACCAGTCCATTCATAATTAAGATAATACATTCAAATAATATGGTAAGACACAACAATGTACAATATCAAGCTGTAAAATGAGCTGTTTTTTAAAAATAGCTGGAAGCGGATGACACTGGAAGCCAGACCCATAAAATTTACTAAATTTGTGCGCCTACTCTTACGGGAAAAATAAGGTGGATAACTTGTGTGCTTCTGAAACCATACAACAGCCTTTTTATGGACCAAAAAGTCATTATTATCTTTAAATCTAAAGCTTAAAAATATATAAGCGCTGTAGATAAATGCATCATTCATTCATTCATTAAATATTCCTTTTGTGTTCCACAAGGAAAAACATAATTGTGAAAGACACAGTTACATTGTTACTAATGTGTTATCCCAGACAATAATAAGACTAATTTAAATATTGCACATCAGAAGCTCTTAATCCAATTTTGTTGTCACATAAGCAACCCTATTCCTAAAGCTGTTTATGTCTCTTACAGGCTGCCATTCATGATGACTCCAGTTCACCTCTCTCAACTGTGGCGGAAGTCAGACCGCAGTGTTCTCTAGCCCTATCAGCGTCCCCCAATCCGTAGCAGCACTCCCGTGAGGGCTCCAAGCCAGCATCGATCGCACAGGTCAAAGGTCACCCGTGCGGGACTTGTTAGCTGGAGGCTGCGTGCAGCTAAAAGGTGATGTTAAACACAATATCGATCCAACATCTCTCCCTGATAGAGAAAAATGAAAGAAAGAATGAGCAAAAGAAAGGCAAAAATGTAAGAGAAGAATAGAAGAAGCCAGATAAATGGAGATAAGGAATGATATGAGATGAAAGAGAAGATAGGATAAAAACTGGAGAATGAATTTGGCGACAAGAAAATACTATAGAATATAGATTACAGGGAAAGAATAATAAATAGAATAAAATTGATATTTCAGTATTAAGTAACAAATGCAGACCCTTCCAAAAGTATTTTGGTGCAAGAACTGGGCAGTATGAGGTTTATACAACCATATGCAACCATAATCATGTTGATAATAATAATAATAATAATGATATATACAATTTGGTAACACTTTATTTTAAGGTGTCCTTGTTACTCATGTTACATGTACTTAACATTATGATAACAATTAATTATGTTTAGTTACATGCTAGTAACCCTAAGCCAAACCCTATTTCTAACCCTAACCATAAAGTAAGTACATGTAGTTAATTAATATTTCTTTAATTACTATTTGTAATTAAATGTATAATTACACTTTAAGAAGGACACCTTAAAATAAAGTTTAACCGGAAATATAAGGGATAGTTTATTTGCGTATAATACCATAGTGATTGTATCAGGTTATCACATTTCTTTAAATTATATTTTGATTTCCATATTGTTAATTTGGTTCACTATACATGTAAAATTACCAAAGATTTTTCATATTTAAGACAGAACACAATTTGTGAGCATATTTGTCTGCTCAAAGGTGACAGATGTGTACTTATTCTCAGCTTTACATGCTGCAGTTCCAGCTTTGACTCGTAGAGGGTGCTAATGCTACAACCATTGTGATATTGTCAAGTTTTTGCATAAGGCTAATTACAACTTACAAAGCCAGGTGTGTGTGTGTGTGTGTGTGTGTGTGTGTGTGTGTGTGTGTGTGTGTGTGTGTGTGTGTGTGTGTGTGTGTGTGTGTAGAAGTTTTCACACGTAGGATCTGCCTGACTAAATTCTGTCACGTGACTGGCTAAAAAGAAAGCACAATGAAGTCTATTGTTTTGAGGCGTGTCGACAGTTTGGAGCTTAATTATATGGCTAGGAGCCGAATGCAGAGCATGTGGCATTAAGATGATAATGCAATATGTGTGTGTGTGTGTGTGTGTGTGTGTGTGTGTGTGTGTGTGTGTGTGTGTGTGTGTGTGCGTGTGTGTGTGTGTGTGTGTGTGTGTTCGTGTTCATTAACTTTTGTGTTAAAGTCTGATCCATCTGTCATGAAAGGACTGTCTGGTGCTAAACTCACATCAGCGTTAGCCTAATAAGAGAGAGCTGTCGTCATTTCAGCATGAACTGTTCCAGTATTTCTACTTATGAAATGTTGCTATAGGAGATTCACTCTATATGGAGTGTTAATTTGTGCGTGTCTGTGCTCAGCAATTTGTGGAGTGGTTTTGAGTCTAGAGACTGTCAAGATAGTTATGTGCTCTCTCCTCATTAAACGAGTCCACACCCATTTGCAGCTCTCCTCTTGTTCTAACTCTCCACACCTTCACCTCACTCCTTAGGTATTTTTTTTAGACTTAAGTAATGTAAACGAATGTACGCAATACTCAGCGGAAAGGCTAGAAGCGGAAAGGACGAAGAGAGGAAGTCCCAGAAGAGAACTCAGAACCCTTCTACGAAACGCCCTCTCCCATCTCCTCCACCTCTCCTCTCATCTCCTCTCCTCATCCTCTACTTTCCCTCTCCTCTCCGTCTGCCTCCAGTCATCTCATCCCACTCTGTTACGCCTTCAGCTGCCTTTAAAAGACTCTCACTCACACACAGCAGTCCAGAAAGCATGAATATTTTCTTACCACATTATCATAGACTCTGTTCAATGCAGTGCATGCTTTTCACAACTGTGTATTTGTGTGCTTACATGTGAGTGTGTATTTCTGTACATATGTGGGAGGGATCGAGATCCTCAGGAAGAATGCTCTTATTCGCAGTGTAATCTCACACACAGCGGTTGCCTCCGGTTCCACAGGTGAGTGTGTTATAAAAGAACAGTGTCCCACTGCGGAACCCAATGTCTGGTTTAGGAACTGCTCTGGTTATGCGCCGTCATAGTTTAAAAGGTGTGTGTGTGTTTGTGCGTGCACACTAAATACTGTGAAATATGCCTTTGTTTCCCTGAAACTTTAGCATTTTTCATGGATGGGTCAGAAATATGTTTTACATCTTTACAGAATAAAAACCCTTTTTTGTTTGTCTGCTTCAGGCGAGCATTTTTGTTTCGGTGCTTCTGTGTGTGTGTGTGTGTGTGTGTGTGTGTGTGTGTTTATCGGCATCTGTGTCAGCCATGGGTCCCCAATGGGACGTTTTTCCTAGTTACAAATGGCTATTAAGATAAGATTACTCACCTGTAATGTGAGTTTAATTAAAGCCCTGGTTGTTTCCTGAGGGCCGGAGGAGATTCTTTACTCAGCGGAGAGAAACAAAATCCTCCCCCAGGGACTCTAAATGTCACTCAACCATTTAAAACAATTCACGACTGCATCTTTCATTTTTGCCCATCATTCCATCTCATCAATACTTATTTATTCCTTTTTTATCTCTTAAAGGAATAGTTCTGCTTAAAAATGAAAACTGGCACCATTTAATCACCATCATGTGGTTGTGAATTCATTTCAGAAGTAGTTGTTTAAGAATTAGTTATTTTCATACTGTACAACGAAAGAACATTATAGCCAGAGATGACAAGAAAGTAGTTCACAAGAATCATGCTTTATATTCTATTTCTTTGTAAAGTAGAGACCAAAATATGGAACTGCACTGCAAAAATGCTTTTCTTACTCAGATCATTTTTGTCTAGTTTTCAGCCAAAATATCTAAATATTCTTAAACCGAGAAGGATTTAAGAAGTAAAAATGGTCTTGTTTTCAGAAATAAAAAGTCAAAATTAAGTGAGTTTATGCTTCGAACAAGCAAAATAATCTGTCAATGGCGTAAGCAAAATAGTCTAATTTCAAACAGAAGACAATAATATTTTCTTTACACCATTGGCCGATTATTTTGCTTGTTTTGAGCAAAAACTCACTTAATTAACTTTTTTTCTGAAAACAAGACAATCATTTTTACTTGTCTGTTTTGTTTAAATCCTTCTCGATTTAAGACAAAAAAGACAGAATCAAAAATATAAAATAGGAAATCAGTAAATATTTACTTAATTACAAAAGTATATATTGAAAGCAACATGATATTGTTCTCATTTTATTTGTTAACTTATTGTATTTAATTTTAAAGTGTATTCAACGGTTCTTTGGTATCAGAATTAATATTGAGAAACAAATATTGATCTTGACTGCTGAAATGTTGGTATTATGATAATACTATTTTGTAACCCGTCATTGACTAAGCCATGATTTAGAGAACGGTCTGCTCAAAATCTCTCTCTGTCTTTCTATCTTTCTCTCTGCCCCATCTGCTCCCACTCATCTGTCCTTTGCCATTGATTCTTTATGAAATACAGCACTGTTTATATTCACTCAACACCCAACATGAGCGCACTGAAAGACATATTGATTTTGAAAGCGTGTGTGTGTGTTTAAGAGCTAAGCAGTATCTTAGGAACAATCACAACCCCCCCTACTGACACTGACAAACTGGCCTTGACACACAATGTTCCAGGCAATGAGAGAATGAGAAGAATCAAGTCTGAGCTTTAAAAGACGCTGATGGAAGAGGAAGGATTTGCTGCTTGTTAAAGAGGCATTTAAAGAAAAGAGTTACAGTCGGCGTACGGTATATAAAGAAACAGGATAAGACAGATGGATAGAACGAGTGAAAGAAGGGTTGTTAATGTGATGAACGCCATGTCCAGGTTACTGGGATGAGGATGAGACACACTAGTCTGTGACATTTGGTTCACTCTCTCTCCTTGTGTTGCTTATTTCTTAGTTATTGTCGTTGACTGACCTTAGAGGAATTGTTTGGGTTATTTACAGCATCATGTCTATGGACCTCATCTGTGGAATGCTGTTGATTACCCCACGCAATTATTTTGATTCATCCCTCAATATAAATTATACAAGTTTGTATCAAATTATTCCAATTTGTTTCTAAATTAATCTGCATTTTAAAATTGTGTGAACTAATGATTCGATGGCCTGTTCACATAGAGAGTAATCCTGAATGAATCAGCCATTTAAACCTTAAATGTATTTAACCTATAAAGGATTTAATATACAGTGAGCACTTAAATAGAAATTGTCAATATTTACATTTCTGAAATAGACTTCGGTGTTTTATTATCTGTGGTAAACAACAGCATATCACAGATGCATACTATAGACATTAGGCAATAAATAACCTGGCATTTTCTTATAAGGTAGACAAATATATCTGTGGATGTTTAAAGCTATTGCTTTCGGTCATACCCCTTTATTGATAAAAATAAATTTCCAACAGAGTAGAAGAGCTGCAGTAGATATGATTCTCTTAATTAATGTTGAAGGCAAATAGGGAATGTGATTTTGTGTGCAGACATGCGCTTATATTCAAATTTATCTGTAATGTTTCCATAGTTATAAAGGATAATGAGGTGCTCTGACTGTGTGGCTTTTATTGTTAGCATGATTAGCGTGTTGTTTTCGATTTGTGTTTGAAACTCTACAAAGCGGCTGCTTCTTTCACATGCTCGTTTTGCTCAATGTCAGATTCTCTTCTCTCTTTCATCCCTTCATCGAACCCTGCCCTGTCAACGACTGGTGGTTGATGGAAACTGGAAGAAGGTTATGTAAACAAGCAACCCAGCTGCGCTCTGATTGGACCCGCATGTGGGGTAACCTCACACGATTGGCCGTCACCTCTGAACTTTTGAGAAAGTCTGTGTTGATGAGCGAAAGTCACAGAAAAACTCCGTATTTACCGCTTGGGCTCTTTCTTTTGTCTCTCACCTCTGCTCCGGCGTTCGTATTTTCTTTTCATTTAAGTTCAATAAAGTGCAACACGGATCCGTTCAGTCAACAAACCATGTCGCCCCCAGCCCTGGCTCGTATAGTCTCTCTGTCGGTAAAGAGCGGCTTTATACTGATCTGTTCAAAGCACACGGTGATTCATTTAAAGACAGATAGAGAGACAGACAGTGACTGACACAGACATCAAAAGACGAGTACAGCTGAACTGACGGAGTGGATGCCAACTTCTGAATCAATGCTCAAAAAAAAGGAAAAGAAAGAGAGAGAGTGGCCCTGTTTCTCCTCCCTCAGCTTGCTTTTCTGATGTATCTGTCTTCATGAAACAAGGATGCTGGTTTTAATCTTCTGACAGTGGTGTGAAAATATAAAACGTGTGTGAGAGAGAGCGGGGGTGGCGGGGTCTTTTTGTGTTTTCTGAATGATTAGGTTTTATTGAAGCTGCTCTGGCTTGTGGAGAGTTTGTCACTGCTCTTTGTGCTCATGTCTGTGCGTGTGTGCAGTTGGGGTTTGGTTATTGCAAATTAATGGCTGTGATTGTAATGATTTTATGCATGTACATCAGTTACTTTTGGTCCTCTAATCTGATTGGCTAAACGATCTTTCCAGCCGTGTGATATTCTTCCAGTATCACCATGGGAACCATTTTACCGTTTATATCAGTCCGTTTGCAGCGTTTCTCACGGTAAACGTCATGGTGGACGATCATATATATCAGTACAATCTAACAAATTTCACTCTTGTGTCATGGAATGTAGTTTTAAGAGAGTAATTTTTCAAACTTCAAATATGCAGTTTGTTAATAATGTTAATACTTTAAATTTGCTTCAACGATTTCCGAGATGTGAGCTCCATGGGTCATGAGCCATTCTGCACTCATGACCCCGCCGAGAGCAGCCTTACCTCGGCCAGATCTTCTAGATATTTGCCGCTGGCTCTGATGTCTCTATAGTGGTTAATCATGAGATATAATTCATCTTGGATAATTCAAATCCATTGACTAGCGTCATCATGGGAAATCCCTTTAACAGATGAAAGGATAGTTCGACAAAGATATAGCTTTCCTCAATGGACATTCAAACTAATGTTTTATTGTGAATATGAGTTTGAGCTGAATAATAAATGTATCAGATGCAGGTAATCACACTCACTCAGTCGATTTCTCTCTCACAATACTTAATAGCGTAAGCTTTTAACTTCCAGCGTTACTTTGTTACTAGTACTAAAATTACATTTTCAAATTAGAAACGGAGGTTTGGACTCAGCTGTTAATGTGTCAACTTGAGATTTGAAATTAATGAAGTTGTTCTTCACACATTTTTTAAGACACTCAGGGGATGTTTCTTATTTGATGACATGCTAGTGCCGTCAAACTGTTGTATAAATGTAATTTTGCCCAATTTAATGCATACTTGCTGATGAGTGAGTGAAGTGAAGTGACGTGATGTGAAGTGACATACTCGGAATTTTAACACACACACACCGTGAATTTTAACACACACACACGGAGCAGTGGGCAGCCACCACTGCGGCACCCAGGCAGCAGTTGGGGGTTCTGAGCCTTGCTCTAGGGTCTCACCTCAGTCGTGGTATTGAAGGTAGAAGAGAGCACTGTAAATTTACCCCCCCCCCCACCTCCCCCTACAATTCCTGCCAGACCTGAGACTCGAACCCACGACCTGCCCACTGCTCCGGGTGTGTGTTCACGGTGGGTGTGTGTGTTCACTAATGTGTGTGTGCACTTGGATGGGACCTTTGGAGTACAATTTTTACTCTCTATGCATTAGGCCACGACTGCCCCCGTATGTATGTTTGTACATGCATACATACATAAAATATCGACCACAAACTTTAACATGTTGTTACAGCTGTTTGTTACTGCTGGATCAGTGTAAATTAACCCATTTAATCCCACTGTTCACAATAGTGACCGTAAAGAAGTTTTTCATTTATAAAGCTCTAAAAACCTTACTGACTGATGTTTTAGTGCACTTCCTGCAAATATGGACAAAATAAAGGGTATCAATGAAATATGTGCAGTTTCACATGATTAGTGCAAACTGTCACATGACCAGAGCAGTTTATTTCCTGTTTGCACCTTGAGAAGATGATAACTGCATCAACGCTCCAAAACAAAAGGCTAGTAAAGTATGTTAACATAAAGATATGACATATTTTTGGTACACATGATCTTTAAGGTGTCTAGTATTAATATATGCATTTGCATATATTTAGTTTTGTTGAGTGTGGTCAAAGAATGAGTAAACATGTTGATGGTCACAATTGTGACCGGTGGGATAACAGTGAATTTAGGTATAAATCATAATTTCAATTGCAGTTGCTTGTGAAAATTACAATACAATACAATGTTGCAATGTTGAATTAAAAAATTCAAATCTTACACAAAATGTACAATAATTATATTTCAGTACTGGTAGCATTAATATAAAAATATCTGTTATATTTTACAAAAAATAAAAATTTTGAAATGCGGTGATGGTTTAATGTTTTAGTTTTTTTTCTCAGTGTTCAGATCAATGTTGTATAAGGTTTTTATGCATAATAGTAACCCTAGAGTGTGATCAAACAGTTTAAAATAGCTGGGCTAAGATATATAATATTTTTTATGACTGCAGAAATATTTTATTTCAGTACACACTCTATCCCATTATTGATTATTTCAAAGGGTTTCTTATGACACATCATTTGGATATTTTCATGCCTGGGAACAATTTGGGATTGAACGGGTTAAAGGCAATATAAAAATAATGTATATTTATTATTCAGATTACAATAATGAAAATATTATTTGGTTTCATTACAATGTTGACAATTTAGGTTAATAACTTGTTAGTTACTTGAAAATTGTAATATAAATATTTAATTGAATAAATCTAAATTGTTCTACAATATAATCTAAGCAAAGTATAACTTAATTCTTATTTAGGGGTAAAATATGACCCATATGTTTTCATGACAGGTTTTGTCAGATTCACCCAAACGATATATCTGAACACTATATCTAACTGTCAGATGCCAGGACTGCTTAATGTTAAAGGGTCATGAAACCCTAAAACACATTTTTTAAATACAGTGTTCAGCGTAAATGAGTACACCCCCTTTGAAAAGTAACATTTTGAACAATATCTCAATGAACACAAAAACATTATACATTATAACATGAAAGTAAGGTAAATAATATAACTTAGAGAACAAAATTTTCAGTTTTACTCAAATTAGGGTGATGCAAAAATGAGTACACCCCACTGAAAGTCTCTGGAGCAAAGCTAAATTTTAGACTACAAATGTCTAATCTAACAAGAATTCAACCACAGATGAGTCTAATTATTCATTACACAGGTGACAGTTGACTATAAAAGGGTGTTACTTAAAGAAAACCCCTTCCCATTTCATGCTGTCAGCAATGGCACCACATGGAAGAGAAATGTCACAAGACCTGAGAAAGAAAATAATTTATTTACACAAGAAAGGTGAAGGCTACAAGAAGATCAGCAAAGCTTTACTTATCAGTCAGAATACTGTAGCAAAAGTGGTGCAAACATTTAAAAAATATGGAACTGCAACCATCTCACAGAGACGTCCAGGTCGTCCACGGAAGTTAACACCTCGACAGGAGCGTCTTCTGATGAGAAGGGTTGAAGAAAATCGACATGCAAGTTCACTGCAGTTATATAAAGAAGTAGAAAGCCAAACTGGGGTGACTATTTCCCGTGACACAATACGGCGTACACTGCAGAGGAATGGCATGCATGGGTGCCATCCACGAAAGAAGCCTCTCCTAAAGCCCAGGCACAAAAAAGCCCGCCTAGAGTTTGCCAGGGCCCATGCTGACAAAGATGAAGACTACTGGGACTCTATACTCTGGAGTGATGAGACCAACATAAATGTTTTTGGAACTGATGGCTTCAAAACTGTATGGCGTCGCAAAGGTGAGGAATACAAAGAAAAATGCATGGTGCCTACAATGAAACATCATGGTGGTGGCAGTGTCCTTATGTGGGGCTGCATGAGTGCTGCTGGTGTCGGGGAGCTGCATTTCATTGATGGCATCATGAATTCACAAATGTACTGCTCTATACTGAAAGAGAAGATGCTACCATCACTCCGTGCCCTTGGTCGTCGTGCACTTCTCCAACATGACAATGATCCTAAACACACATCTAAGGCCACTGTTGGATTTCTGAAGAAGAACAGGGTGAAAGTGATTCAGTGGCCAAGTATGTCTCCTGATCGGAACCCAATCGAACACCTATGGGGAAATTCTGAAGAGACAAGTTGAGCATCACTCTCCATCCAGCATCCAATCTCTAAAAGAGGTCATTCTTGAAGAATGGAAAAAGATAGATCTGGCAAAATGTCGCCAACTTGTTCATTCCATGCCTAGAAGACTTGGTGCTGTCATTAAAAATCATGGAGGCCATGCAAAGTACTAGATATATTAGTTTTTGTTGTGGGGTGTACTCATTTTTGCATCACCCTAATTTGAGTAAAACTGAAAAATGTGTAATCTAAGTTATATTATTAACCTTACTTTCATATTATAAGTTAAACAGATGTTATATTAAACTTAGTCGTGTCAACATTTTGGAAATGGTTTTTGTGTTCATTGAGATATTGTTTAAAATGTTACTTTTCAAAGGGGGTGTACTCATTTATGCTGAGCATTGTATATTAACATCAGAGGTGGAAAGTAATGTGTACTTGTGTACTTCTACTTTTTAATGTAACTTTTAAAATCTGTAATTTAACTTTTACTCAAGTATTTTTAGTTTGAAGTATTGTACTTCACTACATTTAAAAAAATATTAATACTGAGTAAAAAATAAATTGCTCCCTGGAAACTACTGCAGTAAATAATGGGCAGGAGAACAAACTGGCGCTAATATCACAAGAAAGATGCAGACGGACTAGACAGGCGTATGGTGCAGACCCAGCTGAAAACCAAACCCCGTCGTATTCTGCTGAAGTTGAACTTGAAAGAAATTAAGTGAACCCCTGGCCATATTCATGCTCTATTATGCAGTGTAAGCTGTGTTTGCCTCGGGAGACCGAACTAGCAGCTTATAAAATCTCGACATCACCCCTTCGCAAGCATGGAAAGGTAAGGTAAATACTTGCATAATTGCATTGGTGGTTAAAATTAAGCTTTAACAGTTTAGCAAAAGGGTCTGCACAAATTAGACAAAAGTACATTGGTCCAGGGTGTGCGATATCGTCTGCAATAATATAATAATTGTTGTTTTAACCATGGGCAATTTGACATTATCAGTATTTTGTCAAAAACCAAACAAAACACTCTAAACAGTGTGCCGTAAAATCTAGTAGATTAGACTAGTGCGTGCGTGTGCATTTGGAGTGCTTTCTTTCACTGCGTGATTCAGTCAGTGAAAATGCATTTAGAATGATCACAAAATTCAAGATATAGGGGCAGAAAATGTATATATGTATATCATTTCATATAGTAAATCAATAGTAAATTTATCCACAAATCAGCATGATTACATATAATATATATATATATTTTTACAACAGTTCAATATACAATAAATCAGTAGAAAAATAAATCGCAGATTTGTGTTTTAAACAACTACATTCTTGCCTGAAATACACACGTCCAGTGTAGGCAGGCTTTAGCTGTTGTGGCGTGGCATGTCTGGTGTAGACACGGTTTTACTCGCCTATCGAGAAGAAACAAAGCAACCTCGGCGTCCGATCGCAGGCCTTCCACTCCTTGAGTTCTCTCCAGCGCTGGAAAGCTGATTCGATCCGATCCGATATGTACTCATTCTTGCCTCATCGTTCCGCAGACGTGTTCCTCTTTTGTTTTTTCATCCGCCATCTCTATCTTTCTGTCACTCGTCTCGGCTGTTCACTGAACACTCTCTCCTCCATATCATGACTAGACACGCCCCTTACTACTGATTGGCTACAAGTTTATTTTGGTACTCTGCCCCGACTCAGTTTTATAAAATGTTTTTGAAAAATTGATTATCCTACATTTAAGGGAAAAAAGGTTTTTGAATATTTGGAGCCATTTTAATCTTCCTGTTCAAAAAGCAATTAATGACAAAATCTAGAAGTATATAGAACAAAAAGCTGTAGACTGCTCTACAAATGGTATTTTAACCATATTTTGCCTTGACTGTATGTTTCTCTTCCTGTTTTTCTCTTGCTCTTCATTGTCTGCAATGCATTTAAACAGAGTCGCCAGCAGATTCACAGTGCAAAAACAGAGAAAATAGGTTATTTATGTGATTTGTGTCTTTCGTGTACCCAAAAGTACTCAGTGACCTGAAACGCTGCTCAGTGATATTTCTCTCTGATGTGACTTAACAAAATAAATATGCATCTACAAAGAAATAGAATATAATAGAGCCAAAAAAAGAAGGGCATGTCAGGACCAAGCTTTCTGCTCGGTCGTGTTCATGTGCAATAGAAACGATCCATAAAAATTTTTTTTTCAATATTTTCTCGGAAACTCACCACAATGAATCTATGCTGCAGGTTGAAAGTTGGTTGCTAGGATTTATTAGCAGTTTTCAGGTGGTAAGTCATTATGATATCCTTGTCCCTAGATACTAACTCCAGTCTCTTTCAAACCATTTTTTGAGGCAGCTGAAAACATCTAGATATGTTTCAGTAATTCGCTGATGAATCAGTGCCAGGTGTCTGTACTCAAATTAAAATGCCATGTAATAGATTAAAAGACATGAAATTACACATAAAATTACTTTTTTTCCATGCAGCTAGCTCATTACTCCAGACAGATCTGTCTTTGTCATCGTGCCCTCTCACAGACCAAAAAAAAAGAGAGAGGCTGAATGCTCACTTTTAATGGACATTTAAAGGGTAAGTCAAAGACCTGCAGAAATTACAAACGTTTCTGAGAGGTCGCTCCCATTGGCGTCGCTCCAGACATTAGAAAAAAAAACGGTTAATGGAACGAACATTAACAGTATCTCTGAAATGTTTCCTTTCAAAACACTCCATTCTGCTTGTCATTTCCTCACCTAAAACCTTTCTGAATTAAAACAGCTGAAAGGTTATCGTAATCCAATTTCAAAGACAATAGCCTTTCGGGACCCCTTAGAGCAACGCGAGAACCATCGGCGTTCGGATCAGGATTGCTTCCCGAGCTTGCCAAGTGTAGATTACAACAGAGAGGGAAATAATTATGTCTTTGTATGAGAGGGAGACAGAAATATCTCTGACTTATTGAAGAAGGCAGTGCAGAATTTGCTTTCATATACGCAGAGAGTCTGCGTCTTGAAGCAGTAAACAAGGAGGGATTTTTTTGTCTATCTTTCCTGGCTAATGCAATATCGCAGTGGTAAACAGAAGCCGCAGTCTTTAATGAAGTCGTAGCTTTTGGTCTCAGCTGACGGAGAAGGATACGGATGCTGGTATTGTGCTGATTAAACCGCAGGCCTTGGGTGTGAAAATTAAGCCGGGTTGAAAATTTGGTTCATGGAGAGACGTTTTCTCCAATCTTGCTTCTTACATATCGCATCTTACGGGTACAAAACGAGTTGTGTAACACAGACGCGTGACATTTTTACATACAAAAGGTACATGCTGATGTATTATTTCATTATACTCGTTTCCTTTTCTTAGTGAGCTAACTCACTGCCCACTATCTACCAAATAATTCATCATCCATGCCTCAGAACCTCATATGTGAATGGTTTGGAACACTCTTCATTGGCAGCTACACCACACATGGAGCATGGGAAACCAAGCTGGGACATCTAAGCATGCCGTTATCTGTTAAACTAGTCATTAGCTGGCTTACTTGTGCCAAAACCCAGCCTGATCACCCAAATATTTCACCCAAAAATAAACATTCTGTCATGAATTACTCACTCTCATGTCGTTCTAAACCTGAAAAGACTGACAGTGAAGAGAAGACATTGTTGAATAAGAATTGTTGTTGTTATTTTTGCTTTCTTTGTACTGTACAATGTATTCTCGTAGCTTCATAACAAAACGGTCGAACCACTGGTGTCACGTGGACTATTTTAATGATGTCCTTACTACCTTTCTGGGCCTTGAACGTGACAGTTGCATTGCTGTCTATGCAGGGTCAGAAAGCTCAGATTTAATCAAAAATATCTTAATTTTCTGAAGATGAACGAAGGTCTTCCGGGTTTAGAAGGCTGCAAACGTCAAACCGAGCATTGGTACATGGGACTAGCAACTGTGACAACTGCCTTTGATAAGCTGCAGTAATGTTTGTACAGATTTTTTTGTATTTTATTTATTTATTATATCAAATTTTTAAAATAAAACCGCATTCACAAATATGTTCGGGTCTATTTATGTACATTAATAAAATAATAAATAATAAAATAAAAAGTTAATCATCATTTTTTTAATTTATTTTTTCATGCTATAAACTTTAAGCCAAATACAAAATGTTATATAAAGAAATAAAAAAGGGGGGAAAAAGTTGTATCCTTCATGGCTTGGAAAATGAATAATGCATTTAGAGGTCATTTTTTGCACTGCTATAATTCAGTCTTTGAATGCAGTCTTCGAAGGATGCAGCCTTTGAATTGGGACACAGCCACAGTTTGAAATGTATTTAGCATTTTGCTAAGCTAACAACATTGTATTCTAATAAGCATATCAAAGTAAATAATGGTTATAATAATACATTTCATTTACATTATATTGATACTTTTCATGTGCGAAAAAGCATTCAATATTGCCTTGCTTCCCTATTAGACACATTAACCACTGTTCACTCAAATAAAAATGCTTCTCTCACTGCATTTTTGCGCACAATATATGTGTTGCTATGAACATGACTTAAATAGCCAGCTTACTATGGCTGCAGAGCAATTACCTTCAAATGTGGATAGTGACCAATATCTCACACTACATTTTATGTGTGTTTGGGGCAAGTGGGGGGTTGTGTATGTGATTGCTGCTCATCAGGATGGCAGTAGTTATGATTGTCAGCCCTAATGGGTGTCCATAGAAAAGCACAGTAATGGGCCACTGTGCCAAGGAGCAATGGATCACTTTCCTATCAAAACTAGCCTTTAGGCCTCGGCTTCAATATATCCATCAAACTGTTTGTGTGTGCGCTCGTGTGTGTTGCATCAGATGCACAATGAGAGATAATTGTGATTGTGTGGACACAGCCATGCATCAAAGTCACATGTTGGATTGATGCTATAGACTGTAATGATCTCACATTGAAATGAAAAAGATGCACATTCTCTCCGTGTTTCTCTTTTCTCTCTCTCCTTTTCTAGTAATGTGTTTTTAATGTCACTGAGGTTATCTTTTCTTGTTGTTTTGTTTTGATCTTTGATATCTGAAAAAAGGAGAGCATCTTTTGCATAGATGGTGTAGTTGCAACATATTCCAGCAGGGGCTAACGGAACCATTCTATTTAGTGTTTTGATTTAAACTCACTTCATTTTTATACCCTCCCCGCCCACCCAGAAAACAGTACTTAATATATTATGTTATTTTTCTTCTCAAGTAAATGCATCTTGTTTGAAAGGAATGATTCGCCAAAAAATGTAAATTTACTCTGCAATTCACGATGTTGATGAGGTTGGTTCATCATTGAAGTAGATTTGGATAAATTGATCATTGTGTCACGTGATCACCAGTGGATTCTCTGCAGTGAATGGGTGCCGTCAGAATGAGTGTCTAAATAACTGATTAATATCACAATATTCCACAAGTAACTCTAGGCCATCAGTTTACATATTGTATAAATATTATTGCTTTCTCGAGAGAATTATTATTTTTTTTTATCTGAATCAGGAGAGAAATATGCACAGGTCAAGCAACTTTTACATGTGAGAAACTATAAACAAATATGTTGATGGTGGATTTTTGTAGATTATAGTGATGTTTTAAATCCGCTGTTGAGCTCTTGTTCTGACGGCACCCATTCACTGCAGAGGATCCATTGGTGAGCAAATTATATAATACTAAATTTATCCAAATCTGTTGCAGTGAAGAAACAACCTCATCTACATCTTAGATGGACTGAGCGTAATTTGAGTAAATTGTCAGCAAATTTTCATTTTTGGGTGAACTATTCGTTTAATTATGTTTAGATTTACATACTGAAAAGTATTATTATTACTATTCATTTATTTTATTAGCATGCTGCTTTTCATTAGAGCTCACATACGATACATTCAAATGCACAATGGAAATATTTATTTTTCTATACCTTGATTTACCTTGATCTACATGTGCTGGTCATATAATTAGAATATCATCAAAAAGTTGATTTATTTCACTAATTCCATTCAAAAAGTGAAGCTTGTATAATGTATACATTCATTCCACACAAACTGATATATTTCAAGTGTTTATTTCTCTTAATTTTGATGATTATATATATTGACAACTAATGAAAGCCCCAAATTCAGTATCTCAGAAAATTTGAATATTACTTAAGACCAATACAAAGAAAGGATTTTTAGAAATCTTGGCCAACTGAAAAGTATGAACATGAAAAGTATGAGCATGTACATTACTCAATACTTAGTTGGGGCTCCTTTTGCCTGAATTACTGCAGCAATGCAGCGTGGCATGGAGTCGATCAGTCTGTGGCACTGCTCAGGTGTTATGAGAGCCCAGGTTGCTTTGATAGTGGCCTTCAGCTCTTCTGCATTGTTGGGTCTGGCATATCACATCTTCCTCTTCACAATACCCCATAGATTTTCTATGGGGTTAAGGCCAGGCGAGTTTGCTGGCCAATTAAGAACAGGGATACCATGGTCCTTAAACCAGGTACTGGTAGCTTTGGCACTGTGTGCAGGTGCCAAGTCTTGTTGGAAAATGAAATCTGCATCTCCATAAAGTTGGTCAGCAGCAGGAAGCATGAAGTGCTCTAAAACTTCCTGGTATACGGCTGTGTTGACCTTGGACCTCAGAAAACACAGTGGACCAACACCAGCAGATGACATGGCACCCCAAACCATCACTGACTGTGGAAACTTTACACTGGACCTCAAGCAACGTGGATTCTGTGCCTCTCCTCTCTTCCTCCAGACTCTGGCACCCTGATTTCCAAAGGAAATGCAAAATTTACTTTCATCAGAGAACATAACTTTGGACCACTCAGCAGCAGTCCAGTCCTTTTTGTCTTTAGCCCAGGCGAGACGCTTCTGACGCTGTCTGTTGTTCAAGAGAGGTTTGACACAAGGAATGCGACAGCTGAAACCCATGTCTTGCATACGTCTGTGCGTAGTGGTTCTTGAAGCACTGACTCCAGCTGCAGTCCACTCTTTGTGAATCTCCCCCACATTTTTGAATGGGTTTTGTTTCACAATCCTCTCCAGGATGCGGTTATCCCTATTGCTTGTACACTTTTTTCTACCACATCTTTTCCTTCCCTTCACCTCTCTATTAATGTGCTTGGACACAGAGCTCTGTGAACAGCCAGCCTCTTTTGCAATGACCTTTTGTGTCTTGCCCTCCATGTGCAAGGTGTCAATGGTCGTCTTTTGGACAACTGTCAAGTCAGCAGTCTTCCCCATGATTGTGTAGCCTACAGAACTAGACTGAGAGACCATTTAAAGGCCTTTGCAGGTGTTTTGAGTTAATTAGCTGATTAGAATGTGGCACCAGGTGTCTTCAATATTGAACCTTTTCACAATATTCTAATTTTCTGAGATACTGAATTTGGGGTTTTCATTAGTTGACACTTATAATCATCAAAATTAAAAGAAATAAACACTTGAAATATATCAGTCTGTGTGGAATGAATGTATACATTATACAAGTTTAACTTTTTTAATGGAAATAGTGAAATAAATCAACTTTTTGATGATATTCTAATTATATGACCAGCACCTGTATACCTTGACTTTTCTATACCTAGATGCATCATCACACCCACAAACCACTCTGTACAGTCTCGTCATGTGAAAAAAATACAGTTTCAAGAATGATTTGTTTTACTAAACCTCCAGAACAGCAGCTTGCACTGAGTTTAAAATGAATAAATAATGCAGAATTCAAGGAGCTACAAGACACAAAACTCATGTTTCCTGTGGAAATTACTCGGATATGAAAGTCTACAAACCTGAGTTTGTACTGCATTTTTGATAAGGTCACACACGTTCTCAAAGCCAAACGCAGACTGCAAGACTTATACTTGTTGCCCTTTTATGCTTTAAGCTAACTTTTTAGTAGTCTGTGACAAAAAGCACCATATCATTGCCAGCATGCAAAGTGCCTTAATCTTTTAACATATGACCCTAGTCTGCAAGAAGTGCACAATGATGAGAGAAAAAAATAAACAATATACTGAAATCTTTAAATAAATCCGTAAATGTGCTTGGCGACAGTACTTAGCTTAAGGTAAACCTAACGCGATGTGTTTTTGCATCCATCTGACATGGTTTTCTCAATATCAAACATTATATTAGTCAATTTTTCAGGTTCTGATAGGTATGCCTATATTATGTTACATAATATGCATGTGTAACTCCTATACTAGGGTTCATTTAAAGTTTTTGTTTGCTAAGGTAATACATTGTGTATGTTACAAATTGCTTAGTCTTAAATACGTTTCATATTTTCATTAGAAGTACATTTCATCTATTAATCAATCTGTAATCTACTAATAAGTGGGGTCATATTTGCCCCATAGATACTGTAGAGATGATAGATGGACGAAAGATGGATGGATGGATGGAAGGATGGATGGATAGTTAGATGGATAGATGATAGATATATAGATAGGTAGATAGATGGATATATTACTATTTACTAATTATTTATTTATTTATTTTATTCATTTATTTAGCATAAACTCAACACATCAATTACTACCATACTGTGGATACAGATGCATACTAAATATTTAATAATTTATTTCTAGATTTCAAATCCCATTGTGTATTTTACATATTTAAATTAAAATAAGTATTTTGTATTGATTTATGGATTCATTTGGCTGTGGTTAAATGTAACTTTTGTTTAATGCTAAAGAGCTGTTTAAAGATTTTTCAAAAATATGTATTTTGTGCTCCACAAAATAATAACAGCAAAGGGGCGAGTAAGTATTTTTGGGTGAATTACTCCTTTAATATTTCAGCCAAAATCAACAAGGATAGTTTGACTGATGTTTGCAATACCTGTTGTATTTATTGCCATGTGACAGCCACATACAGCATAAAAAAGCTCACGCTGCTTGAATGAAATAATTGACCTTTTTCTCTCCTCGGGCTATTCTACAGGCGTCTTGCTGAGTTATATCTTTTATTATATTCATGCCTTTGTGTGTCTTTGGCCCCGAGCAGATCTAATGATCTCCCAGATGCACCATCTCATAATCTATAACCAGCCCAGCAGAGCCCAGGTGCTTTGATTCTCCACGATTGCCCATGCACGGCCCCAATCAGGTGGCCCGGATTTAACCAAATGGCCTTGCCGCTGTTGTTTAGCTCTTTAAATATTTTAAAAGACAACTGGGCTTTAAAGTGGTAGGGTGAGCGGGAAAAAGGCTGCCAATTTAAATGACGGAGAACGCAGGGGTGAATGAAACCGCTGGGTTGTGGCTTTCATCTTCCGGTGCTGAGCCCCGCCGCTTTAATGCCCGGCCAGAGAAAAAATGGCAATCATAAATATGGTTTTGATTTTCTTGTCAGCTGCAACAACAAAGTTACAAGCCGAGAATATTAGACGCCATTGATTTCTGTCTGTTTGGGAACATAACAAATGATTACCTTTTTTGTAGGTCTCAGGATATAAAAGTACCGGCCTGGGTGTCTTTTGCGCGGACAGGGGTGCTGGCATTAACACAAATTAGAGCCCATCGTTAAAGGCCCACATCAATTTTCAGGGAATGTGCTTTTGTCATTACTGTGGCGATGGGGTGCTATAAAGTGTGGCGAGGTGCACGTGTTTGAGCCAGGGGAGGCTAGGAAAGCAGACCATTAAATACCTTGATTTACGGTCTCTCTCTCTCACACACACACACACACACACACGCGCTGCTAGTCGTACCGATCACGGCCTCATTATTGGCTACACAAACCTACACACGCCGTCATTTTCCTCTGAATGTCTGCATAAGCTGCTATGTTCTTCTAGACTTCTATAATTGCTCTTTGCTGAATTCTACACTAAGGAAGTAGACCGTTCCTGTGGGCATACGTATATCAGAAAGGCACATCTCTTCAGGAATATTATGCAACCTTGGCCTTTTTCTATGCAAGATGTGTTTTTTAACGTAAGTGAATATAATACTTTATAAGTATTTTGAAATGCTCATTAACTAATATAGTTAACTAATTCCAGCTTGATCTCGTTGGTATTTGTAAGTAGTGTTTCAATTTGTCCAATGTTTACATGGTAACACTTTATCAGTGAAATCCAATAGTTAACATTAGTTCATTCCAGTGAGTTAACATTTACAATGAGGAAAGTGTAACATTTAAATATGCACTGAAATATGGATGTACTGACAGCAATGAAGCCATGAAAGTGCATAAGCACAGCTTTAGAATTGATAAAATCATTTGAAACAAGCTGAATCTTGTTGGTTAAAAATATAAATCAAATCAACTTGCTTTTTTACGAATTCGGTAGAACATTTATACTGTATATCTATAAAATACATAAAATGCTTACGTTTTAGACATTCATATGCTAATAACATACATCTATGCAAAATAACAAAGTCTATGTGTGCTAGAACCACATTTTATTTACAAATTACATATGATTGCTTAATAAATGCATATGATTGCTTGTAAAATGTAATAATTAGTTATTCCTCGAAAGCCTTCATTGTATTATTCAGATATTTTCTAGGCAGACAAAAAATGTAAAACAAAAAAAACACTAACTCCATGCCCTTACTCCTGGAATTTGCGTAAATCCAGTGGGCGAATTAAAGAACTGGGACTTTTTCATTGAATTTATAGAAAAAGGAATAAATGGTTCTAGCTCTGCTGTGGTTGATTCCACTGGCCAGTTTTCCAGGGGAGTAATTGTGTTCGCTGCCACACTTTTTCACAGTTTTAGTAATAAGAGGACATGGTTTGTCAGAAGTAGCCCTCTAAAAATGTTCTAAAAGACATTTCCAGTGGCGTTTGCCCTGCAGTCTTCTGTTATTATTTCTTAAGTCTATGTGAAAACCCCCTGGAGTAAAGAAGAGGGCATGTGGTTTTCATATCAGATCCTCTTTTTCTCCTGGTGAAGGTATCAGGAGGTTTCAGCCGGGTCTAATTCACCCACGCAGACCAATGAGTCAGATTCCACTCAGACTCCCTTTGCTAGAACAGGCATAATGGAGCTTGTTTACTCTTCTTTATAAGCCTTTTTGCTTGTGTAATCGTTTGTGTTATTGTGCACTTTCGTCACCCATAACCCAACAGATCCAATAACCTCATTTACATTTGGAGCTCTGAGATATAATATACCTCTATATTTCACATAATGTGCTGGATAAATACAACTTCTACTGTCAGCGGCATCTGTGTCATGTCGGCTACCACAGGAAAATGTTAAAGTGCTTAGAATGAAAGTCTATGGGGAAATGACAGCAAGAACTGATTGGAAATATTTGAATTGCATAGTTTTGTTGTAGTTACCCTGTCAGTGTTGTTATTGTTAACTAAAATTGGGGAAAATGTAATTTCCTTTACTTGGAATAATGCTCAAATAAAGTCATATATAAATATAAGATTAAATGAACAACAACAAAAATCAAGTACTAAAATTACAAAAAACAAAAACTTCCTCTAAAATTAAAACGAAAAACATAACAAATATACACAATATAAATAATACCCAAATAACACTGGGTGGCCCATGTTTGTGTGAAAGAAACGTATTGTTGACATTTTTGTAGTGTAATGTAGTATTTTTTTCTAGTATTTTGTAGTATTTTTTTCTATAGTAAATAAATAAAATACTATAATTTTATAATGATAGAATCCTACTATATTTTGAATTACTGACTTTAATGTATACAGGTAATTTATTTGTATAAAGGTTTCACCTGTTTAAATATTGTTTCCTCCACTTTCATTTACAGTAATTATTATATGAATGAAAATCTATTTATTTCACTTGAGCTTAAACTATGTATAAGTTCAGCTTTGAAACTTCATATTTTTCAAACTATATGACCATTTTATTATGCTTCTTTATTATACATGCTGACTACATGGAGTATTGTACTCCTAAATAATTTATTTATAAAAATATTCTTCCCCCATCTGCCATGGTTTGGCCAAACAGATCCCGCCATTGGTTGTCCCAGTGTTGGTGTTGTAATGATAACATATAATATATATATTGTTATAAGGGAAACAGGTCAATTTAGCTCAAAGGGAATCATTAATGATTTTATAGGGAATTTGAACAGACTCACTGTTTCACGGCGATTCACCGAACAAGCCGTATAACAAACTCTGCACTGGATATTAAAATCCCAAAATATAGTGAAAACACTATTAAATAGCACGGTAACAAAATCGACAGATTAAGGCATTAACTTATGAGCACAAAACACAAGATATTTCTCTTTTCAATATAAACAAGACTTTATTTATATAACTCTAAGACATGTAAACTAATCTACACATGAACACAAGCATTCACACATTCACGCGTTGCAGAAAGAGAGAAAGTGAGGAAAGGATTAGATTAAGAGAATGAGAATTTGATATCCCACGTTTACAGCAAGATGTGCAATTGCATAAACCTGAACAACCATCAATCACATTTTAACACTCGCATTGAGTTTTCAATGAGGCTAAAATATATTTTCAATATTACACCAGCTACAGCAAGAATCTGGGGTTTGTACTTGCGTTGCTTTTGTGTTTAAAGATTTCCCTTTGTCCTCCGTCTTTGCGGGAAAGGGTTTCTCCGAAGTCGCTGATTGGCTTAAAGTTCAGGAGTCGTTGAAGTGGGCGTTGGCTCGTGGCTGGCCCTGCAGAGTTTTGGGCTGGTTTCCGCTGGCAAACGTAACTTAGCACACGGACTCAACGGAAAGAAAATAAACAAAAGTAAATGAATAAAAGGATGTAAGGAGGCTAGGTGGCTTTTCTTCTCATCATGGTAGCAACTGGCTGGGTGTGGTCCAGAGCTGAAGAGAGAGTCAGTAGATGGCATTCTCAAGAGAGTGCATTTTTCCGGAGAGAGAGAGAGAGATCCAAGAGAAGTGAAGAATTCAAGAGAGCGGATTCAAGAGCATATAAGAGGTGTGTCCTGGGTATTTAACCTCGGTCTTTTAGGGACCTCCCAATGGTTGTCTTGACCAATTAGATCCCATTCTGGCTCTTTGTTTCTTCACCCAATCAATAAATCACATGTCATGGTCAGTCACATTGCCCGAATTTTACATTCTCTTGCAAAATGTCCTTTTGAATGTGATTTCTATAACCAGAATATGATGCATTTGATAGGAAATCCATCAAAAGAAATGATTAAAGCTATACTTATGACACTCATACATACCAAACATGACATTAACCCTTAAGGCTTAGCTAGTCAATACTAATTAAAAGCACGATAAACACAATGATTAAAACAAGGATATTCAAATTTGTGGGTCACATACATAATATGCAGTTATGCATATAAATTATTATTTTCATTAACAATGAGAATGAAAGTCCTTTAAGATGATTTTACAGTTTTGTGAACCCAGGAATTTTAGCCTTTGTCCTCGACGCCTGGTCGGGGTGTATTCAGGCGGGCTGGGGGTCTGATTTATGACTTTCTGCTGTTGTCCTGTGGAATTCGGCTTCTCATGTTTCAACCATGCTTCGATCGAATCTTGATTTGTCTGATATTCTATCTGATATTCGGCCTTGATATTCTACACACCCCCCTTCGTTCGGCGAGGTGTTTAGCAGAAGACATCGTCGAGCGCTGGAAAAACAAGGGCAGAAAAAGCAGACAAAACACAGCAAACAACAAGACAACACCTCCATGACAGTTACTGTACTGGTGCCGGGCATTAGGTTATTCAATTTTGGAAATTATTGTTTTAATTCTTCGATCAACTTTTGCGACTAGATTTGTGTGTTTCTTCTAAGTTGTCTTAACTTAAGAATGTTCACATTTAGTTTCTAGTGAACTAATTTGTGGTAAAATGAATCGACCTATCGTGCATGGAGCTCTCTGGCTTTCCTTCAGTCTAGAGTGGCTTGCGAATATTAGGTGTAGCGAGTCAATCCTAATATTAGACCTTTGACCCTTGCAGGGTGTCTAGGTGTTTCACCTACTAAAGAAAGAGGGGAAGGAAAAGGATAGGTAAAAGAAGAACAAAACAAAACAAAGCTGCTGTGGGTTTTCCTAGCATGATTTGCAACTACTGTTGAGCTAGGATGTCATGTGCAGCTAGGGGGCCATGCACCTTAACTTCGTGTCAGGTGTTCTAACTCTTGTGAGGATAGCTATATGTTTCTTCATGGTGGTGTATGTAACTGTGTTGCGCTAAATTTGGATATTCTACTTGTGGGAAGAATATGTTTGTTGAATGTGTTATCAGTAGATGTGGTTACCTCTGGGTGTAGGTAATGTTGTGTGTGTTAATGGTGTAGTGTATGTGTGGTCAGATCTGTTCCAGTCTGTGTCGTCTCCCCCCTTTTCAGGTATGTTACATAAGACTGGCTCTCTTCATCCTTGGCTTGGATGTGGGCATGTCCATGATCTAATGGGGGTCAGTCCAGAAAGGCAGGAAGTTCTTTAGCAGACAGTCGGAGGTAGTTTGGCATGGCTGTGTGAAGCTGGGCTGCAAACTTTGTCTCCTTTGTTGCATTCCTCTTGTGCTACCTTCTGGATGTGGCAGACTTTCTGACCTTCTGTGCTTTGGTGGTTGCTGTTGCACAGACAGGAATGTGGTTCTAGGAGTTGGAGTTCATTTAGCAGTTTGCTAGTGAGTGATGGGTGAGTGAGGTGATGTTCTCTGGTACCTCAGTTTTCATCAACGGTTGGCCGTGAGAGACTTGCTCGTCCTGTGTGGTTGTTGAACAGGTGCTTGTCATCTCGGATATGGTGGTGTACCATGCGATCGTCGGCCTTCCGTTCTGTCGCTGGTCACAGCGAGCATGACTCAATTTCGTAGTCATCCGTGTTCAGCTTATCTTGAAGGAACTCGTTCAGTTGGCTCATGACTTGTTCCATGTCTTCTGACGGTAAGCTGTATGGTTCTGGAGCATACTCAGCACTGTGCATGTCTGAGTAATGCTGAGGTGGGTTTCGTTGTCGCTTAACCCTACGAGATGCTCTTGGATGAGTCAGGCGATTACCTTTGGATGTCTGGTTAGGTTTCCAGTTGTTGCTATCTTTTGCGTTTCTTGAGAAGCGTGGCTGGTCCCATGGATTTTTCCAGAAGTTGGGCTGATAGCTTTCGTGGACATGGGGATCACGTTCTCTGTGCTCTTGATGGAGGACTCTGGTTTTGTGATGCATCTGGGTGTCGTCCAGTGCAAGGCTTGAGTCTTTGTTGACAGAGTTCAAGAGTGTGGATGTTTTGTCACCTTTCTTTGAGGCCATCTTCTGCTTGTTGTAGGCCTTCTGTGTTAGGTCACGCAACTGTTGGATGGTCATGGAGCGTGGACAGGCCATGAAGCCTAGATGGTGGCTGACTCCAGGGTGCAGATTTCTTAGGAAGAGGCTTTTGAAGTTCACATCCTCTTCAAGGTCAGGTTCGTTGTGTGCACCAAAGTAGGCTTGTCGGAGTCGGTTGTAGTAAGCTTGTGGAGCCTCTTGTCGACCTTGTTTGGTTTCTAAGGCAGTTAACAGTCCATGTTCGGAGTCAGGGTCGGTAAACTCTTTAATCAGGACCTCACGAAGTAGCTGGTAGTCTGACTTCGTTCGACTGGGCTGTCGATCTAGGAAGTTTCGTACCTCGGAACTGGACGTGGCTCTAAGGAGGTATAACCTGTCTCTGTCAGTCACATGAGGTCTCATTTCTAGATAGAAGTCGATATCTTGAAGGTGGGCCTGGATGGTGTGGCCCCCTGTGGAGTTCGGGTTGAACTTGCTGACGTTTTTAGACAGCTTGTCGAGGTCTTTGATGGTCATCCCAGGTGCAGCTCCAAGGTCTGCTTGGATGGGAGGTTTTCTTTCGTTGACAGGAAAGAGTTCTGTGGCGAAGGCAGGTGAGGTTTTGGGTTGTGGCCCTTCGCTTCTTTCGCTGTATACGAGTTCTTGGACATGGGACTCTGCTCTGCTCAGCAGTGGTGAGGCTGAGAGTGGTTTCTCTCGCTTTGGCTCTTGCTTCTGCGCATAAGCATGTTTGAGTCCTCTTCTGACCATGTAGAGCTGATCATTGGTATCGTCTAGTTGTGGGGTCAGATTGTCCATTTCAATTCTGTACCTTTCAAGGTGGTCCTTCAGGGCACTTATTTCAGCATTCTTGTTGCTGATGTCATGCTTGGCTTTCTCTAGTAGCTGGTTGGCATACTGAAGTCTGTTTACCAGGTCTTCCTGGGCAGCCTTTGCATGTTGTTGGTCGAGCTGAGCTGCTGTCAGGGCTGCTTGGAGCTCCTTAACTTGTTCCGTTGTTTCCTGCTCGCTCTCGTTGGGTGCTTTGAGTTGATCTTGAACTTTCACTTCCAGCTTGTCTATGCGACGTTGAGCACATGTCAGTTCCTCTTGAAGGTGGGTGATGTGCTTGTCGCTCAGTTTCAGCTGGGTCGTGAAGGCATAGCTTAGGGAGCTGGCAATTTTGACTAGCTCCTCATGGTTGTTATTCTGGCTTGAATCTTGTGTCAGGAATCTTCTCAGGACTAGGATTATTATTAAAAATAATAACAGTTCAAACGTCTTGGGGGTGAGGCTGTCTGTCGTGCCTCTCAGCCAAGTGTTCACATCTTCCCCTTTTGCCAGGGGGTCTGCAGTCTGCGGCATGTTGGCACGCTGGGGAGAAGAGAGACTGACACAGATCTGTGTGGAGTGGAAGCTTATGTGTGGTGTGACAACTAAGTGTTATGTCAGTGATTCTGAACCACTGGTGAAGTGTGGTGATCACTGTGTTGGTCTCAGAGTATCTAGGTAGACTAGCGATGTGAAGACTTCGTCACTCTAATGAGGAAGAGGGAAAAGAGACAAAAAAGGTGAAAAACAAATTTAATTAAAATAAACAATTCCTTTTCTATTTTTTTCAAAATGAGGAGAATTCCTTTTTTTTCTATTAAATGTTGTTATCAAAGAGGCAAACAATATTATTAAATCTTTGTCTTAGACAAACGAATATAATAATAATTCTGATATCTCTTTTCTTAGTCTGACAGAATTGACAACGCACACCTTACAGTTGGACCGCTCACCGGGAGGCTGCGAAGGCGACAGTTGCTCAACACTTATCTCTATTAAAATTGATCTCAGCGTTGCATGGGGTGTTAAAATTTGGATTGCGTTTTAAGTATAGGGAGGTTAGGAAGAACAAAAGTAGGTTTGATTGCAATCACATTCGTTAGGATGATTCGCCTTTTGACAGGATTGTATATCTCATACACTTAGAATTGATTGATGGTTCTTACAGGTCCCTACAAATGTGAAAAGTGAAGAGGAAAGAAAATGGTAAGACAAAGTAAAATTGTAAAGTAATAAACAGGCAAAATAAGCAAATATGAAATTAATTAAATGAGGAAATAAGTAAATAAAATAATGGTTATGTTTATAACCAAAACAGGAAGAATTAGGGGTAAAACGCAATAAAGTAATGAGTGAGTATAAGTCTGAATAGAATCTACTTATATGGGTAATAAATCACTTAGGTAGAATAAGTTTACTTAAACTTTCAAAGTTCAATACTTATTTGTACCTAAAATTATTATGTCCAAAAGGGAATACTAGAAGGAAGGACCATATTAAACAATATGAGGGTGAAAATTAGAGTGATTCCAAATAAATTTAATGTTTTAATTAAATTTGAATTTGGCACAATTAATAATTGTAAACTAGTATTTTCCTTTCTAGTAGAACTACAAATAAGTGGTAAAAAGGGAGAAATAAGGAAGATAAAGACCAACAAGTATATTAGTTTAAATGTTTAAAGGGTTAAACCACTTTAGCTTTTCCAAACACACACTTTATTCAACCATTGGATGCTAACTTCTAACCTTTGAGGCTAATGGCTTTAGCATAGACTTCAATGTAAACACAACCGTGCCGTCAGCAACAGCATCGATGTACTGCGCGTGCGCAGTTCAAAGTTGCTCCGGAAGTATGTTAAGACTTTCGTGTCACAATCGTATCTGTGGCAACCGAAACACACTAGTGGCTAGCACATTAATCGTTGCATTACAAATACAGTTAAGCATGTTACATTAAATGTTGGTGCATCTCAACACTGTACAAATAACAACACCGCTTGTTCTGCGATGTGGCGCTTAAACTTTCAGTTCGTTCAGAGTTAAACTTAAACCTTATTCAAATCGTGCTGCGGTTGAGGAAACAGTGATCACAAGCCCGTGTCCGTTTATATGGACATAAACACAACAGGGTTTCTTCGCTGTTGGTTCAAAGGTAAACTTTACTTGATAAAGCTTTTAAAACTCCCATTCAAATCACTCTCGGACACGCGCAGTGTTTCGCGAGATTTAATTCACTTTGTGAACAGTGTAACGTACACAAACAGGCAAGCATTATTCTCTAATGTTTAACCCAGGGAGTCATAGCATAACGTTATATGATCTGACAATGGAACACGCACTGACGATCAAACTATGAATAATAAGGCTTTGATAAATAGAATTGAGGAACACGCTCAAAACTATTCTTTATCCACTGATTTATTTCCCTTTTAATTACTGCAGTTTAGCTTCGTGCGGCTAACAGTTACTGAGATTATGGAGTAAGTTATAGCTATTAGATGACCTGGAACACGCAGGACATTAATTCAGCTATAAAACAAGGCATTACAAGAAGAGAGGAACACGCTCATCTCCAACCTTATTCTCCGATCTCAAATGTTAACTTTGAGTTAAACAAAGGAGAGGCTGACTCGAGTTACAGCCTTCTCTGTGCTCATTCATTCAAGGAGGCGCGCGCTGCTGACGTCACTCACACATACGCACACACACCATCGTCTCGCGTCTCGATCTCAGATCTCATCCGTAAGAATATAAAAGATTAAATAACTTGGTTTATGCTCATAATTTAGATTAATCTGCCCGCTTTTCCTCCACCAATATGTAATGATAACATATAATATATATATTGTTATAAGGGAAACAGGTCAATTTAGCTCAAAGGGAATCATTAATGATTTTATAGGGAATTTGAACAGACTCACTGTTTCACGGCGATTCACCGAACAAGCCGTATAACAAACTCTGCACTGGATATTAAAATCCCAAAATATAGTGAAAACACTATTAAATAGCACGGTAACAAAATCGACAGATTAAGGCATTAACTTATGAGCACAAAACACAAGATATTTCTCTTTTCAATATAAACAAGACTTTATTTATATAACTCTAAGACATGTAAACTAATCTACACATGAACACAAGCATTCACACATTCACGCGTTGCAGAAAGAGAGAAAGTGAGGAAAGGATTAGATTAAGAGAATGAGAATTTGATATCCCACGTTTACAGCAAGATGTGCAATTGCATAAACCTGAACAACCATCAATCACATTTTAACACTCGCATTGAGTTTTCAATGAGGCTAAAATATATTTTCAATATTACACCAGCTACAGCAAGAATCTGGGGTTTGTACTTGCGTTGCTTTTGTGTTTAAAGATTTCCCTTTGTCCTCCGTCTTTGCGGGAAAGGGTTTCTCCGAAGTCGCTGATTGGCTTAAAGTTCAGGAGTCGTTGAAGTGGGCGTTGGCTCGTGGCTGGCCCTGCAGAGTTTTGGGCTGGTTTCCGCTGGCAAACGTAACTTAGCACACGGACTCAACGGAAAGAAAATAAACAAAAGTAAATGAATAAAAGGATGTAAGGAGGCTAGGTGGCTTTTCTTCTCATCATGGTAGCAACTGGCTGGGTGTGGTCCAGAGCTGAAGAGAGAGTCAGTAGATGGCATTCTCAAGAGAGTGCAATTTTCCGGAGAGAGAGAGAGAGATCCAAGAGAAGTGAAGAATTCAAGAGAGCGGATTCAAGAGAATATAAGAGGTGTGTCCTGGGTATTTAACCTCGGTCTTTTAGGGACCTCCCAATGGTTGTCTTGACCAATTAGATCCCATTCTGGCTCTTTGTTTCTTCACCCAATCAATAAATCACATGTCATGGTCAGTCACATTGCCCGAATTTTACATTCTCTTGCAAAATGTCCTTTTGAATGTGATTTCTATAACCAGAATATGATGCATTTGATAGGAAATCCATCAAAAGAAATGATTAAAGCTATACTTATGACACTCATACATACCAAACATGACATTAACCCTTAAGGCTTAGCTAGTCAATACTAATTAAAAGCACGATAAACACAATGATTAAAACAAGGATATTCAAATTTGTGGGTCACATACATAATATGCAGTTATGCATATAAATTATTATTTTCATTAACAATGAGAATGAAAGTCCTTTAAGATGATTTTACAGTTTTGTGAACCCAGGAATTTTAGCCTTTGTCCTCGACGCCTGGTCGGGGTGTATTCAGGCGGGCTGGGGGTCTGATTTATGACTTTCTGCTGTTGTCCTGTGGAATTCGGCTTCTCATGTTTCAACCATGCTTCGATCGAATCTTGATTTGTCTGATATTCTATCTGATATTCGGCCTTGATATTCTACAGTGTGTTGGACTGTTCAGGATGCTCAAGCAAACAGCAAAGTAATGTTTTGTTGGTACGACAGAGCACATAATTAATACTTTTTAAAGTAAAATTAACCCACAGATGTCTTATAGTTGTCTCTTGTTGACATTACAGTGTCCCCGTCACTATACTGGGTCGTTAGGACCCACACAGACCACAGGGTGAGCACCCCCCTGCTGGCCTCATAAACACCTCTTCCAACAACAACCTAGTTTTCTCAGGTGGTCTCCCATCCAGATACTGACCAGGCTCAGCTCTGCTTAGCTTCAGTGGGCAACCAGTCTTGGGCTGCAGGGTGATATGGCTGCCGGTGAATCCTGTATCAGCACGATAAACTGTATATATATATACATAGGAAAGTTACTACATGATCTAATAACCTAATAATAGCGATGCTTGCTTTAGAAAAACTGCATGGGCAGTTGTGGCTCATGTCCGAGTCTCATGTCCAGCGGGAATTGTAGGTGGGGGGAGTGAATGTCCAGCACTCTCTCCACCCTCAATACCACAGCTGAGGTGAGACCTTGAGCAAGGCACAGAACCCCCTACTGCATTGGCTTCTCACTGCTGCGGGTGTGTGTTCACGGTGTGTGTGTATGTGTGCTTGTTCACTTGTCACTGCTGTGTGTGTGCACTTGGATGGGTTAAATCCACGCATCCCATCCTTTCCTTTAAACTCTGTTAATGATGTGCGTTTCATTTTTGAAAAACGTAAATTTTCTTGTAAGCCTACATTATGCTTTCTTTATATTACAGTATGTATGTGACAGTGTACTTAGATTTCAGGTTTTACTTTGCTCCTGGGTCGGTGAAAGTGTGTGAATGCTCTGAGGGTTCTTCCTTGGCACCATTTCACAGTGAAACTGATCTGAGAAGAGCATCTGGGGCATTATCAGAGAGATCTGTGCTGCATCCTGGTCCCAGAACAGTGTTTGGGGCCCTTTCAGAGATCTGGGGCCCCTGGAGAGACTCATCTTAGAATGATTCCTCACTGTCCATATGCCCACTACAGAATGATCCAACACACTTTTTAAAGAGACTTAAAAAAGTGTGAGAGAGAGAGAGAGAAAAAAATAAAGGGAGAAAGAATGCTATGGAGTTTGCAGTTTGAGGACATTGAGAAGTCTTTTTAAAATCGTATCTGTTGGCCGGCAAAACAATTGTGAAAGCCCAGTTTGTTTTGTGAATTAGGACGAATAAGTGCGTAAAGTATACTGCATTTCTCGGTACACAGATGGTACGTGCTCGCAGGGTAATGGCACATGGCATGTGTAAGTGTGTGTGTGAGATAGTGACCATCGTAGATTTGGCTCTATCAGGGTCGGCCTCGTTCCAATCTCCGTGGAGACCCTAGAGCGATGACATCATTAATGGGGGTGGTTCTAACACATTCTATTTAAATGCAGCCATGCTAATTGGCTTGGCAGTAGCTTCAGTCATTTCTCTATTTCAGCCCCCTGTGACAGCCAAACTATTCAGACATCAGTGTTAACCACCTACACATGATGGCATGCACCTCTCTTTCTCGTTCTACCTTTAATACAGCGATGACAGGTGTGCCTCCAGAGAGCTGGCAGATGTTTTCACCTGGTTTCCTGCATGTTAACGTATAGAGAAGATTTTGTTTTATATCTTCTCAACATGCAGGGAGATAAAAAAGTGTGCCTCTCTTTTATGATGCAGGTCAAAATTGGATGTCATGGGCAGTTTGTGTGGATGGACAGCCAGATTGGGTATTATGTGTCCCTGTGGGGTCATGGGCTCTGTCATAGGGGTCTGGATAATCCGTGCACACAGGAGGCAGAAGATGGGAGCGGGTGTGGATGGTTGTGCAGGCGAGAGAAGGGATAACAATCCATCTTGGAGGTTTTAGAACATGGCTATTGATGTGTCTCTGACCATAATTCCTGAAATGGAAAGAAAGAGACCTCTTTAATAACTCAAGGAAAACTATGTATTGAAACCGCCACTACGTGTGAGGGGGGAGAAAAATATTGTGGGATAAAGCAATGTGTAAAATGAAAGTTATTTGAGGCAGTGCTTTTAAAATATCAAGGACCCCCAAATGTCAGGATCTTCCTAAAATATAAGTATTTGCATTTATATTGTGTAAAAAAAATATATGTATGTATGTGTATATATATATATATATATATATATATATATATATATATATATATAAACATTTTTTTTGGCTGAATTTAAATCATTCCATTTTATAATGCTTTTTTTATTATGTCAATACTATAGGACAATATTAGCTTACAGTTTAGTTAAAGTTTGAGTTGTTAAAGTATATTTACACAAATATGTGTATGTCTAAATATACAAATAGTGATATGCAAAATGTAATGCAAAGGTTAAGGTTTGGTTTAGCATTAGTTACTTGCATAATTATGCATACTTTTCTGTTATTACTATACATATAAAAAGTAAGTCACCTTAACATAGTGTTATTAAATATTGATTTTGAAATGTGTATGTATTTTTTTCTTCCCATTCCAATTTTCTTTGTATTGATTTTCACATTAAATATTATTTCATAGCAGTTTTACAGTCTATTTTGACAGCCCTAAAAATTCAAAATAATAATAGTAATAATAATACTAATGATGAATGTATTTTATGGTGTCATTGTTGTACTGAGTAATATTAATTAACTAAAAGTACTTACTCTATGGTTAGGATTAGGATTTGGCTTAGGGTAACTTGCATGTAATTATGCATTTATTGTTATTATAATAGCAAGTACATGTAACGTGTAATAAGGACACCTAACAATATAGTTGTAATGCAATTTGCTATGAAGCTATTGTTTCAGCTCCGGGAATTATTTATTAAATATTCAATATTGCTTGGGTTAAAGTAATATTAATATTTAACTTACGATTTATACTTTAAGTGCTCGTCCAGCGATCACTACATCAGTATAGCCCTATTAAATCTCGTTTATATTGCTTCGTGGCCATGATAACAGTAAAACGAGTTTATTAAATCGCTCAGTCAAGCTTAGGTAGCTTTGTCTTTTATGGCAAAAAGGGATACAATCTTGAAAATCACATTCCAGAGACAATTCTTTATAAAATGAGACACGGTTTATTCGTAATATTGCTATTCTAACATAAATGGATTATCTAATAAAAGCACAAACATACACACACACATGCATACGGGAATGTTGAGGTTAAGGTTTAAAGCATAACATTCTTTCCTATTTCATCGCTTAACTAACCAGCAAAGATCACGAAAGATATGTCCCATTTTCTGCGTTCAGGTCAGATTTGCTAGTTCAGTCAGAAATATGAATAAGGCTGTGAATACTTGCTCTCTGTTGGTTTAAGCAGGTTGGATCTTTGGTTTCCCGCGTGAGTTCAACGTGTTGCTTCAGTCCTTTGTTTCGGAAAACCACGTGGGTTGGTTCGGGTTTCTCCGATGGCCCTCGTTTGGAAACACGTGATATATCTGGAAGCTGCTGCGTGACGTCACCGGGGAGCCGTGTTGGGATCACGGCTGTTGATGCTGCTGGTTCCGCGAGGTTACGGCTTTGGCACGGTCTTGGACTTCTTCAGATGGTTGGTTTCAAAGCGAGAGTCCAGCGGACCGGCCTCCAGGTCAGCCTTGCGCGCGTTGGAGGGCGCAGTTGCGAGAGCAGGAAGCGAGTTCAGGAGCACAAGAGAGTTACAAGAGAGAGAGAGAACGCGGACGCGCCTCGTCTTTTAAACTTGTCCGGTTTGGACATCGCCCATAGGCGGCTGGTCCAATCAGAGTGTCTGTATGGGGCGGAGCCCCACCCATGTCCATGGTTTCTCCCTCGTTTCACTTTTTCATGTGACGAAAAATAAACTTTTACCCATGTATTAAAACGCTTACTAGGTTTACACATTTATAATATCACCACATTCATTATCTTACTGATTCACACAATTTTGCAACCGTTCATACAAGTCTAAACACTGCAACCTACACATTACAGCTTAAAGCACGATGAGAAATCAGCCCACATTCTCCTAAATAATTCCCATTCGAAATCATCACATCAAGCCTATGAGGAAAGAGTAAAACATACTATTCATATGTTTTTTGTGTAGATGAATTATTATTATCATGAAATGAATGTGTCTCTTGGAAATCTTCTCGTGGCCACTTCTCTTTGTTCTGTCCGATGGAAAAGGGTGCGCCTTTGTGCTGGATGAGGGGGTGTCTTAAAGTATGCAGACACCGAGTCGCCGTGGAGGAGTTAGTGATGGGGGTCAGATGACCTTTTCCCTTTCTGAAAGTAACCAAATTCCCCAACGATGTGCTGTTCTTCCATCACATTTCTCTACATAGTGTTATCAAATTCTAATTCAGATTTTAAACAGAGCCCCTGAAACCTGCTTGCAACACTTGGACATAAAATCTGCACAGTGTGCTGGAACGGAACAACTAGCTGTTAATGCAGTGGCGTCACTCTCTCTTGAATATGGACAGCCGGTCAAAGGTGCAATGACTGAAATTCACAGAAATAGAGGTAAGGGATTTAACTCAAAATTGTGGTACCTGTTTGTAAAACACAAATGTTTCAACACCTATGTTTCTTGAATACAGACACATTGCTACTGTACTTCATAAGTCACCATTCCAAGGCCTTAATTCCAAATTGCATGCCTTAAGTACCTTTGAAAGGTTATCTTAAAGCTGCAGTTCGAAAGTTTTGCCTCTTTGTCGCCATCTCTGTTTTAAAACTTTGAATTGCAGTTTCTTGCGGAATTATCTTGCTTGCGTGGGATGTGCTCTGGCACGGCTCTTGCATGGATGAAGCTAATGTTTCGAGGTGAATTTGTGGCAGTCAGTCACGTACCGTTGTGGATGTTTACTGTACTTTGCAATCACAGATTCTTGCCTAGGTTTTAGAATATTTGACCCAAATAAGATTTCTCACCATGTACTGCCATCTGAACAAGTAAGTAACAAGTTTGCCATGTTTGTTCTGACCAACTGAGGAAAAAAACATTACAATAAATCGCGCTACCAATGGTGATTAAATCTAACGATCGGTAAGCTCATATCACATCAAACCATGCAAATGATTATTATTGTTATACTTTATTCTCAAATTATTAATGTTAACAACATCAGCATTGTGTGACCCAAAAAGCTATTTATGCTCCCTAAGAAATGGCTTTCTTTAAAATACAAATATTGTGTATTCCCAGGCTATAATTAGAAGCACATTTCCATTACCACCTGCAGGATCATCACGTGGGATAGCCAAGTAGCCAGGATACATTCTTTATGTTTACAGACGTGAGGTAATGACGCAGTGCCATGCTCAAATTTCCGGCGAAAACCTTCCCGTACCACTCAGATTAGAAAACATTATTGTAAGCTAACCGTTGTGAATCGGGCTAAAGTTAAGGTGATCGTTTTAAACACTGGCTGGTTATGTACTTTCTCAAATATTGATTTTGGATCATTTTTAACCAAAAAAATTACGGACTACAGCTTTAATTTCATAATAATTCAATTTCACCCAAAACAAGCAGGTAAGCAAGTAAAAGCACAACCAAACCCACAGCTAATGCATTAACATTGATAAAGGTCAGCAGAAGCATATGGTGTCTTATCCACAGCCTTGCAACCCACCCCAAAGCATGTCTCAAGACCACAGACCTCCTTTAGTACCCTTTCTCCATGCTATCCTGACTAACCCTGAAGCTCGACCCATCTGTGGATCTCCCTGCCAGGCCATAGCATAACCCAGAACCCCCTGGCACTACCAGGTGGCACCCAATATGGCAGCCTCCTCCAGCCCACCCATTTAAGCCTCTTGGAGTTCAGGCCACAATACTGAGAATGGCATATGTCAGCAATCACATCAAGGTCCCGTTTTTGGCTTGTAATTGATACTTGGGTATCGTAACCGTAAGTGGGGTTTCAATTGATTTTAGACATTTGTAATTTTTTTTGTGGTTACCGTTTTTATTTTGTTGCTTTATTGGTTCTCTGACATTTTTTTTGCTGAAAGCATACAAGCAGGAAAGAAACAACCATAATAATGGTATATTTCAGAACAATATCCACAATTCTTGTCGCCCACACTCAGTTTGCATTTTAATTGCGTCAAAGCATTCTTTCTGTTTCTTTCTCCCTCACACAACTAAAAAAAAACGGTCTGTGTGAGGGTGTTGATTAGGAAGGTAAAAATACAACATGTAGGATTTTATGCTAATTAGCCTTTAAACCTTGCTCACGTCAGCGAGAGTTCATAATTAGCACATTCGGAGGGAAGTGGCGAAAAGCTTGGGCGGCGAGATTGGCTGATCTGAATAAAATTAGCAGTGTGAAAATCAAGACGTTTCAATTTTTCCTCCTACCCACACCTGACGATTTTCCCACTCGACTGAAAGCTTACAGAACCCTTGGACGGCTCAACAGGGGGCTGTTCTCACAGCTTTCTGCTTGTTTATTCAACACACCCTCCATATTTTCGTCTTGGTTTGCATGGAGGAAAAAGTCACTGACTGATGTATTTCATGCTCATGCAGCTGTTGGTTGTTCATGACGAACCATGATGTAATTGTACGTTATGTGTATTGACATTAAAGTAGATATTTTTTTTAGATACTTACATTTTTAATATACTCTTACTTAAAGAAAAATAAAATATTTATACTTTTTGTTGTTGTGTTATTAACTGTAACTAGCAGCAAATCACTAGCCATATTAAACCATTGTGTAAAATATGACCCTCAGGGCAGCGGAATGAAAACAAATAAATCAATTAAATGCAATATATAGTGAGGCATTTAAAATAAATAAGTTATGTCATGCACAAGACACTGTAAAAGACACAATACATTAGCACAAAGGTCAAAGTCCATCTAGCGCATGTTTATATATATATATATATATATATATATATAAGAACAGTACAATAGAATGCAGAAGCTTATTTTGGTGTAAAAAACATCTTAATCTTTTCTTCTTGGTTTGAACATTCCCCTACAAGTAAAAACTCTTGTGGTTGACAGATTAAAGGATTTCATGCTAGCTCATTTTTTTCCATGCTAGGTCAATGTAATAAGTAATGTTACGGAATGTACTTAATAGCTAGTTGTTAGTCTGCAATCGTGCAGTTTTATATTCATTAACTCAAAAGTGTGGCTTCTTGAGTCAAACATTCTTTTACAAGGGAATATGTTTCTGATTGATTGATTAATAGGTTTCATGTTAGGTCATTGTTATGGGCCTGTTGTTAACTTGGCAGCTAATTATTACGTAATCTGCAACTTGAAAAATGACTTTACTGGTAAATTATCTATCAATTACCGTTAAGAGCTCATGTGTGAACAGGACCTTTTCAAAAATACCAGTAAGTGCGTTCCGGCACTTTACCGGTATGAGTTCAGAACGTGCTGACATAAGATGTCTACTCCAGGCCAATCCAGAGCCGTTGAAATTGTGCCCAGGAGGTACAGCTGTTTAGAGGTCATTTCCTTTCAATGATGTCACAGAATTTACCGGTGATTGGTGCTTTGCCATGAAAAAAAAGACAGAGAAAAATTAGTTGCCTGTGTGAACAGCGTATTTTTGTTTTTACCTACAAGTCTGTAATTTCCCGGCAATTTACTGGTATTACTGTGTTGAAAAGGGCCAATGACTTGCATTTTCACATTCCATATCTTGACGTGATTAAACATCTTGTTTCAAATATTATCTTCATGTGGTGAATATATTTGAGAGTGAATCAATATTTCATGCTTGGCCAATTGTGTAGCTGTACAGGGAAACTGTACTTAACAGCCAATTGTTAGACATCTGCAGATATAATGTAGCCTACAATCTCACATTCAGTGACTTGATGTCAAATTCGACATCTTTGCTTGAACATTCTATTCATATGGGGAAGATATTTGGGATTGAGTGAATATTTTATGCTTAGCCTTTTTGTTGCTGTGCTGCAGACTGTACTTAGCAGCTAACTGTTAGCCATCTATTGATGTAATTTAACCTACATTTTCACATTCACCTTCTTGTTTTGAACATTATCTTTCAAGTGGAGATATCTGTGATCGAGTGAAGTATTGCAATCTAGGCTATATTTGTTGTCGTGTTGTGAACTAGTTAGCAGCTATTCATTAGCTATCGCTTCTTAACATCAAACAGCTTCTTGTTTCAAACATTCTCCTCACACAAGATTTTCTAGGCACCTCATCACCCAGAATCTACACAATTTCACAGTTTTTTTCTCCCCCATCCCAGGCTTATGCTGTGTCTTGTCCTCTTGTCGGATATGAAGTGTCCACTCTGTCTCCAAGAGAACTGTGGTTAGGTGGAGTGTAGTCGGTGCCCAAGAGAGTTACAGTGTGGGCGAATGACGACTGTGCAGAGTATCTTAGCTCAATTTGTGTGAATTTTCTCTCTGTCTCACCATCTCAATCTCATCTTTTTTCAGATTGTTCTCTTTGTCTCCAGAGGAACCTAATGTAGGATATTTTACCGAACAGAATTGTGGGTTCCCGTAGGGCCGGTCTGACAGTACACCCAGACAGGTGCAAATTAAAGAGGGAAGGACAATAGCAGAGGTGAGAGAAAGAGAAAAGGAGAGAGACAGTGGCAGCCTCAATAAAGCATATGGAAAAAAGATCCACCTACTCCAATGCATCTAGTTATTGCTGAAGACATTTCGTTCTGTGCTGTAGTTTAATTCCTTTTAGTTCAATTTTACTGCGCTCATTTGCAACGCTGTGGCTGCGAATGTGCATTTTGGTTTTATAGATTGCTTTTGTTGTTCGTCAGAGTGTGTGCGTGTGTGTTAGCCTGTAACAGGTGTTTATCTGTTGCTGATGCTGCTGTTTCTGGTCTTTATTTCGGGAAGAGCTGTTGTCTCGCCTGATCATTTGATTTAATTACATGAGAGAAAAGAGAAGCCTGTCGTAATTAACTGATTTGAGAAAATGCTCTAATCCATGCATGTGCGTTCTGCCTGTGATAAACATGCATTAACAAACATTAGGAATGGGAGATATTGCTTGTTTTATTTTTGATACAAAACTCTAGCAAGGCCAGCATATCTATCTATCTATCCGTCTGTCTGTCTCTCTGTCTGTCTGTTATGTTTACTTTGTGGAACTGGATCAGTTTTCTATATATTATATTCAACTTATACAATATATGCCTCTTTATCAATGATATCATCCAATGAGATTTTAGTATGGGTGGGGCAACATGGCCCAACCTAAAATAAATAAAAACCAACACATTTTTGTTATTGCTTGTTTCTTTGTTGCATTGGATTGACCTTTTATCATAATGATAATTCATAACATTCACTTATGCAAATATTGGTTTGCAAAAGTTTCTGTTGAATGCTTGCTTTGCCCCATATGGCATTTATGGTTTGAGTTTCTTTGATGATCCATCCGTGTGTCCATCCAATTTTGTATATGCATGCAGTTCCATTTAGAATGGATCAAGTTATATGTGTCCTGAACAATGACTTTCAGCTTTTGAGAGAAAAGAGAAATACATGCAGAGCTGATTGCTAACAAGTTCATATTTTTGGTCCCACTTTATATTAAGTGACTTTAAGTACTATATACTTACATTGAAAAAAAAGAGAAACAAAAATAAGTACAGTGTACTTATTGTGTTCATATTGTATTGCAAAACAATTTTGCTGTTATTGAGGTGGCATACGGGTAAGGTTAGGGACAGGTTTGGTAGTATTGGCAGGTTTAAGGTTGGGTTAAAGTGTAAGGGATGTACCTTGATTTGTGTAATTATGTGTATTTGATTTGTGTAATGGTGTAATTATACATAGAATTATAGAAATGAATTACAAATGTAATTAAATGTTTTTTTATATATATTAGTACAATGTAGAGACATTTATGTACACAATACATGCATTGTACTAAATTATGAATTTAAATGTAAGTATATAGTAGTTAACGTCAGATAATATAAAGTGGGACCAAAAAAAAAAGATTATATACAGAATAAGTCATTTAAAGTGAGAATTTATTCTCTTAAAACAGCATTAGCATTAAAATATAAATAATATCCAGAGAAAATATCCATAAAAGACATGTAAACAAAGGCATTTTTGCTCTCATTGTCTCTCTGTAGAGAGTAACGTGTGTGTGTGTGTGTGTGTGTGTGTGTGTGTGTGTGTGTGTGTGTGTGTTTGTGTTAGGGTTACTTGAGGCCAGCGGGGAGCTATTTTATAGATTATCCATCTCTAGGAGCTTATGGTCCAATAGCGCAGTCTACAGTAGCCCTGGGCTCGTGTACAATAGGAAGGGGAAATGGTGCCTGACGCGAACAGCCTGTTTCGCACCAGATGGAGGGGTCAGTTACGCAGCTTGAAAAAAAAACAGTTTTGCTGTATTGCACTTCCCCAGGGTGTGTGTGTGTTTGTGTGTGTGTGTGTGTGTGTGTGTGTGTGTGTGTGTGTGTGTGTGTGTGTGAGAGAGAGAGAGAGAGATCTAATAAATGCGTGTGCAGCCTCTGTGTTTCCAATTAAATGCTTGAAATGAAAGATACCTGCTTCACAGCTGATTTTGTCTGCATGTATGGGTGTGTGTTGAATATTTTGTGTGTGTGTATGTGTGTGTGTGCATGCCCAGGGTGTACAGTTGTTATTGCACAAATAATCCATGAGCTTTATTGATGTGGTCCTTATGTGGTGATTCATTTAACTGGATAAGCACAGCTGTTCATATGATAAATTATACTATTAGGACAGAGGTTTGTTTAAAAAAATCTATAAAGCATGTATTTATATTGTTATACAAGTTATTTTTCTGCATTGTATATTTATAATATCGTACATGTATTTGTGATGAGGTCAATGACACATGAGTATGCAAGATGAAGGAAAACATGTTTAAATATTACAATCTAGTTAAACACAATCTACAGCTTGTATTTCTATTGGTTTTATGTTTAATTTTAATTTTGTATTTATTTTGTATTTTTTTTGTTATAAGGTCATGTGATGTAGGCTGACCATCAAGTAACATGTTATTTATTTTCCTTACGCTTTGAATATGTAAATGTGCATATTTGAATCATTAATGTTAAATAAATATATAAATACATTAAAAAAGTGTATTTCTTAAATATTACATTTTTGAAGGCTGTACCACTTGTAAAAGTCACAATAAAAGATAATGCCAAACTACTGAAGATTTTCCTTACATGAATGTATAATTTGTAATTAAATTGTAGTAAAATCACTGTATAAAAGTTCAATTAGGTTCGTCAACTATTACCCCATCAGCTTCGGTCAGAAATCTTGGTGTAATCTTCGATGACCAGCTGACCTTCAAAGAGCACATTGCAAAGACTGCTCGGTCTTGCAGGTTTGCACTACACAACATCAGAAAGATCAGGCCCTTTCTGACAGAGCATTCTGCACAACTTCTTGTCCAGGCCCTTGTCATTTCTAGACTGGACTACTACAATGCTCTTCTAGCTGGACTTCCATCAAACACAATCAAACCTCTACAAATGATTCAGAATGCAGCGGCACGACTGGTCTTCAACGAGCCCAAAAGAGCTCATGTTACACCTCTCTTTGTCTCCTTGCACTGGCTACCAGTTGCAGCTCGCATCAAGTTCAAGACACTGATGCTTGCATATAGAACAACCACAGGTTCAGCACCCACCTACTTCTACTCACTATTACGAGTTTACATCCCCTCCAGAAGTCTGAGATCTGCTAGTGAGCGACGCCTCGTGGTACCATCACAGAGAGGCTCAAAATCACTCTCCAGAACATTCTCTTTCACCGTTCCTGGCCGGTGGAATGATCTTCCCACCCCCATCCGGAATGCTGAATCCCTGTCAATCTTCAAGCAACAACTGAAAACTCATCTCTTTCAACTCTACTTGACTACATGAAAAAACAAAACAAAAAAAAAACCTCTCACTTTTTCAAAATCTTCATCTTTCTCTTTCTCTTTATCTCCTTCCCTTGCTAGCTTGTACTTATTTGAACAATGCCTGAGACTTGGTGTTATTGGAACTTCCTCTGTATGTTTGCCTCTTCAAGATTAATGTACTCCCCAATTGTAAGTCGCTTTGGATAAAAGCGGCTGCTAAATGACTAAATGTAAATGTAAAAGTATTGTAACATACATAATTTGAAATGCATATTCATTGAGCTATGGTCAATTCTAAGGTTTATGATTTATCACTGCAGATTATAAAATTATTTATTGACATAATTAACTTACAGTTTGTTGCATCATTATGCATCATGCTACTTTAAAATAAACAGCCAAAGAGTGTGTGCAAGAGATGTAAGAGAAAATGTCAAATTAATTTACCTTTACATGAGTTTGTGTGAGCTAGCGAGGATGTGTGTGTGTGTGGGTGTGTGTGTGTGTGTGTGTGTGTGTGTGTGTGTGTGTGTGTGTGTGTGTGTGTGATGGATTGAAAGGGTCTATGAGAGGATAGACCCCCTGTGGATATATTGATCTCCGCAGGTCTCTGCCTCTGGACCCCCCACGCAGGTCTTTTGACTGACTTCAGGAGTCCAGCTCCGGCTAACAAAGAGCCCTACACCAACCCTAGACACACTGTGACCCTTTTACCCCCCCCCCCCCCCCCCCCCTGCTGCCCCCACACCAAGAGCACTACCGCTGAGAGTTAAAAAGCCCCCCGCCACGCACTGACATTTCATTCAGTGGGAATTAGAGCGGTCTGAACTTCCCTTACTCTCCGTTGCACACACACACACACACACACACACACACACACACACGCTTATGACTGTATTATTTCGCTTTATTACAAGGTGTAATGTTTTACACTGTAGCACAGACTCTTCCACAGTTTTATTATACATTTGACTCACTATCAAATTGATAGAATGCTTTTATTGTAAAATAAAAATATTTATTTGAATCATTTTATTTCCTTTATTTTAAATGTTCGCCGTGATTTTGCCAAGGAAGACATGTTCCTGGATTAACATCTTTTGTTGATCTTGGATCAACATTACAGTCCAAAAATATAGACTTAACCCAATACCTACCCCTAACCCTATCCATCATTTATTTGTGTAATCAGTGTGAAATGATAATTGATTATCAAAGATGTAGAAGCACCTAACCCTGATCATAAGCCCGAAACAGATAATTCCTGAAAAGTTATCCCTTAATTCTGATTGGTTGATTGGGATGACATTCCAGGATCAATAAGGATGTTGATCCAGGAACATGTTGTACTTGGTGAAATCACGCTCTCCGTTGTGTAGCTTTTCTCATGCAACACTGTTAAAACTAAGCATTTTCATATATCAGAAAATCTCATTTTATGTCCAGTATTTTATTTATAGTGTGCCACTTGATATTTGGCATATCTAGCATTTGTTTATTTGTAGTTTCTCATTTGATTGCAGATAATTGCAAAGTAAATATGCCTACATTACATGTTTTGCATGCATATTTGTGTATGTGTTTTACACCCTCAGATGGAAGCTGATGCACATTCTTCTATGAGGGTTCTCCTCCGCTCTGTGTTGCCATAGAAACAGCTATGAGTCCTATGTTTGGCGAAGTGTCAGTGAATCATTTTCTCTCTTCTGATTGGTCACCATTTCCAAAAGTGATCCTTGCATGGCTGACAAACAAACTCTTTAATTGACTAATCAAAACCAGCTTGGATAGAGATTGCGAGGATATTAACGCACATTTGAACACAGTCTTGCTTGTGTTTACTAGGCTTTAATGTTTTTAAAGTTTCCACATCAATTATTTCCACTAATAGACGGTTATGGCCATATGGCAGCATACTAATAAACAACTACTATTTCAAGAGCCTCAACAACAATAATTTTATTTAAAAAAAACTATTACAAAATTCTCAAAGGGCCTTTCAATAAGAGAGTAATGGCCATTCACACCAAGGGTGGTAACTATAACCAGTGCTGGGTAGATTATTTAGAAATTGTAGTCCATAACTGATTGCATTGCGAAAATTGTAGCAAGTAACATAATCTGGATTATCCATATTAGGTAGTAGTCTGATTACTTTTTGATTACTTTTAGATGACTATTGACTTAACTCCTAACATTGGATTTTCAGAGAGAGAAAGAGAGAGAGAGATCCATTCTTTATCAATGAACATTAATAAACATGAAAATATTAGATGGCTAAAGTCTTCCATGTTTCATAATTTTTTGTCCTGACTTCCAGAATTAATAATTAGTGAAGTTCACATGATAATGACAAGACAGAATTTCACCGCTATGCATTGGCAGTGTTTAGTAACTTGCAATTATATACAATTATTAGTCTCATACATGGTTTAATTGATTGAGTGGTGCTTTTGTTCAGAAGCATGGATTGCTAATTTATACATAGTATAAAAATAAACTAGTCCATTAAATTGCCCACCTTACTAGTGGAAGGCTTGTGCAATCACACACACACAAACAAACAAACAGACAAACACAAACAAAAAAAACTGGAAGACTGTCCAAATTATTGTAAGTGGTAGGTTCTTGTAGAAAGGAAATTAATGAATGATTTGCTTATTAAAAAGTGACAATTATTTATCCTTACTAATGACAATAATCCATTTAAGTAACTGTAATCTGTTCATTTTAAAATGTAATATAATCTCATTACAAGTACTTACTGTTTGGAATCTGGTTACGTAATCTAGATACATGTAATCAGTTTCTACCCAGCACTGACTATAACTATAAGAATTCATTTTCAATAATTGTTGTAAGTCTATGATAATAAGGATATCCACACCATAGCTACAACAAAAATAACACAGAGGGACAATTTTGTTGTAATCACTTTCAGCAGGATAACTAAGCAATAGTTCTAAACCGACAATATGACCATAAAACAATATGTGCAAAAATGTGTAGCAAATTTAATTTAATTTTGTTTTAGAAATGAATGAGTGAAATATATTTGTAGTATACATTTTTCTCACCTGTCTACTATCTTTGAGTTAGATCTTTGGTTTTATTGTAGTGCATGTTGGGATTGCTTTCTTTGCAAATAATACGTGTAATATATTATTAATCAGTTAGCTTAAAAAAAATAGGATGATGCCGTTACCTTTTGGAACAGGTTATGTCTGTAACTTCTTGTCTAGGTACGTAGTGCACTAGGTTCTGGAATGAAGCTTATATATTAGTATTAGCATTCTCTCTCTCTCTCTCTCTCTCTCTCTCTCTCTCTCTCTCACACACACACACACACACACTTTCTGACTTGTCTGAAACTTCTCGGTCTGTGGTCTTAAGGCCAAAACACTGCAAATGTTAGCAATCATTTAAGAGCACTGCATGTCACACTGTGCGACATGGATCTAATAAACTTGGCTATGGCATGTGTATAGACTTTACGATGATGACACCGATTAACTCGTACAATACGATGCACGCTACTATAGCAGAATAAAACTTAATCAGCATGCGCTACTAGTAAACAAATAGAGCATAATAAAATACACTTTAGTAGTTGTATATTTTATGTGTGCTGAAACAAGTGGAAGCGGTGAAAGAGGACGGAATAAGAGCTTGAGGTAAGCAGTTTTATGTTTTAGCACCATGTTGCATTGATTTCATGTCGCATCTGTATTGGTCGGTCAGTAAACGTGGATCGTACCAGCAAATACACTGTACGATGTTGACCGGTGTGTTCCAAACGGGATATATCGCCCTCCGAAGGGCACTTCGAAGTGAAAAAAATCATGGCCGCCATATTGAAGGGTCGTTCCAAACAGAAGTGCTCAAAATTGCCCACTTCAAAGGGCCCTTCGGAATGAAGGATTTCAAAGGGTACAACTGATGGACACTTCGGGTCCCCATGATCCTTTGTGCTGATTTTTTCCATGATGATGGTGCCTCTGTGTTGGCACAGGATGATGATGCAGAAGGGCACTTCAAGAAACAATTGTTTGGTCCCTCTACACCCTTCAACTCTTCAAAGCTCTCACTACGGAGGGTAAACCATTTGAAAGGATTATGGCATAGGGATGAGCCCTTACGAATGAAACACAAGGCATGGTGTATCGTAGGCTATCTTTGGTCACAAGACCATGAAAACGGCAGTCTTTGAACGAATCTCACTGTACGACATAACACAGATTAGGGGCCACGATCACAGAAATCTCCACGATTGTTTCACGATGTCTATCTTTCGTCTGGGACAGCCGGAAACCGTGCAGTGTGTTTAGGGCTTTAGTGACTGTGAATTCCTGCTGATCATTTCAGATTGTGGACAATACGAATTTAAGAAAAGGTGTGAGAAATGTAAAGTGGTATTGGCGCTATTGAAAGCTGTTGTCATTCACATTTGATGCTAATAAAATGTACTTTCTAATGATACAACATTTTCCATTGTCTGGGTAAAACTAAAAAGAGACTTAATTTGTTTTTCTTAGAATTATTTTGGGTTTAAGAGAATATTGAGCATGAGCATATATGCATTTTCTAGAGAGAATTAGAAAACAAATAAGTCACTCCAAAGACAAGCACTATGATTTCAGCCGAGTGGACAATGGTAAAGGATGGAGCAAACAATGAATAGAAAACATAAAGTGATGTAGAGAGTCAAATTAGAGTTCTACAGCCCCATTGACTCCACATAAACAACACCAAGCCTCACTAAATCATCTCTTGCCATGCAAGTTTACATTTTGAATAACATATTATGTGCAGTCGAGCAACTTTTGACTGTTTGGCCTTGAAATTCTTATAAAGTGTTTTATTTAATTGCCGTTTGTAAGTAAAGTGTACACATACTTTTTGTTGTTGTTTGAATGGACACTGATATATACAATTTGAACAGTACAGCAGATTTTACGAAATTGATATTTTATTCAGTAAGGATGCATTCAATTTATCAAGGTTCAAGGTTCAGGTTCAAGGTAATTCAAGTAATAGTACAGTTTTTTACATTGTTCCAAATAAAATAAATACAAATAATAACTTTATATTTGTCAATGACACCAAAGGAAAAAACCTAGGTACATTAATGGGATAGTTTACCCCAAATATTTAATTTTGCTGTTAATTTACTCCCCCTCAGGTCATAAAATATGCAGGTTATTTTTTTTATTTTTATTTTTAGCAGAACAGCAAATAATAGGGATTCACAGAGTGTCTATTTGCTGATTTCTCAATCAAATTGGCCAATTCTGAAAGTTTTTTATTTTTTATTTTAAGAAAGAAACATAAAATAATAATAAAAAAATGTTAATCTTTTAAATTAAAATGTTAATTTACTTTATTACAAACTGAGCTGGCCTTTATTATATGTAGCCATTTTTTGTTTATAGGCCACCACTGCATTTCAATAGCAGTCTAAACAAAGATGCTACATACATATAGCATGTGCATTTAAAAAAAAGCATTTTTAAAATTGGATTTTATAATTTCGAGACTGCTAAAAATGTGATTTTTACTCTTTGTCAGTAGGTGGCGCTTATAGAACAGCTGAAATGTAGCATTTCCTTCATCAACACTACTTTAAACAGACAATACATGCCATGTAAGTGTATGATTACGGTTAGTTCTTCATACATTATATAAGCTACATTAACCCCCCACCCCGAATTCAGTGTTCTTCCAAGCAGCACAAACGCTCTGCCTGGTAGCATGTCTCTTTTCTTTACGTCCATCTTCAGCGTGCCCCGTCTCTGGCCTATGTTAATGTCCTGTTTACAGGCTTTGTAATATTTCTGGTTGATGGTCCTGTGCATCTGTATCAAAGAAGATGTTTAGCTGAAACCACGGTCCTTGGAGATTCATAAAATGCAAGGCAACGGCCTGTCTACTGTTACTTGAGCTGTACGCTTCTTGGCTAGAGGGTTGAAGGGCCTCTATAACAGTATGCATTCATGTATGTATTAATGTCTGCACGTGTGACATTCCCAAGTTATTTATAACATCTCTGCATATAATATATTGGCAGGCCACCATACACACACACACACACACACACACACACACACACACACACACACACACACACACACACAGTCTGACAGATGTGAGACCTACCTTTAAGGTAAATCAGTTCTTTTCTCTACCCCTTGAAAAGAAATGACAGTGGCACCTGCTTGCCTCAATGAGTATAAACATTTCTGCCACAGAAATCACTTCACCGTCTCTCAGATAAATCATACGTCTCTCCCTGCTCTTCTGTTTAATGGCATCTCTGCTCTGACACAGTGAAAGCGAACATTAACTTGTTTCGTGTGGTCTGAAAGCGCATGAAATGGAGCCGAGCTTTAACCAATCGCGCTTTTGGAGTTGACGTGCTTTAGGGCCCAAAGCCGCCCCCGTGCGCCTCACACGCATTCATGACCAATGGGGTTGACGCTTTATAAGGCTGTAATGAAACTCACATTTCTACACTTTATGGTGTGTATTCACAATCCCGTAAGACATTATAGCCAAAGCATCAAAGCGCAGAGACTGGAAGTGATCGAGATCATGGGGGTTTATGTCTTTTATCATAAGCATGCGTGTACATTCACTTGCATGCAATTCCACAGTAATATACACAAACCTATGCTGATAACTCAGGACAGTCTATTCTGTTTGCTGTGAAACTTGATACTTTCATCTTTATTTGTTTAGAGCGCAGGTTGTGTATGTATGTGTATGTGTATGTGTGTGTGTGTGTGTGTGTGTGTGTGTGTGTGCTGATGAGTGTTAGTAGCTGTGTTTCCATTACTGATCTGTGCAAAATGTTTGCATTTATTTATAAATGTAAAAAAACTAAAAAAAACTGGTGAAATGGCAGCGTTTACATAAACAATGTTATGTGATTAAAACATAATTTTATCCTCTCATGATAAGTCATGGCAACGGATGTTGGTAGGTTTGCGTACACCACAGCCACCGCACTAGCCATGATTTTTAATAGAAGGAGATGAAGTCGTGTATCTTTAGTGAAGCAGTGTAGAGAGCCGCTTCTGAAACGTGCAGCGGCGCAGCTGGTATAAACACAAGCATTGACTAGAGTGGCCTTGCCAGAGCCGTATGCAGTATAAATAAGGTGTTATCCAAGCATTAATGTCAAGCAAAGCTCCTTATACTTGAGTGACCACATTTGAGGTGTTTCTTGGCGGTCATAGTACATTAAAGAAGGATCATGTGATTTTTACATCCATCATGTGACTTGTAGATGCGGGAAAAAAAAAGTTTCCATTGCAGTTTTCTAAAATATTCCTTTTTCGCATTTGCTTAAAAACCACCTTATGCGAGCATGAAAAACTTGTTTTGCGATATATGGGAGTTTTTGCGAAATTTAGATTTTTCCATTGGGCACACTTTAAATTTTAAATTTCTGTTTGTGCAGTTTGAAGGTTAACACAGCTAGATATTCCACTTAGAACAGAAAGGAGCTTTGCTTTTTTGTTTTGTTCTGTTTTATTAATCAACTTTAATCAACAGGATAACTTTTTAAATGTATGATGTCAAAGGAGAAACATATTGAAGTTCCCTATCTGTCGGTCACTACGAGTTATGTCGTGACGACATAGGGGATTTACTTGGAAGCCCCGAACATCTCTGACTAAGAGAAAACGCCAATGAAATTGGCTAGTGGATTTTGCATACCTGAGCCACTCCCCGTGCATACGGGTATAAAAGGGCGACAGGTGCATCCACTCATTAGATTTTTGCTTCGGAGCCGAGTGGATAAGAAGAGTGCTGATCTCCACAAAGCCGTTCATCTTTGTTTTGTTCCCGGTTGGCATAACGGTGCGATCAGCGGAGTCCCTCTCATCAGCGATTCCCCTGGGCACTTCAACTGAGAGAGCAAATTCTAAAAGAGCTAATCACGGACGATCGCGTCTTTTTCAAGATGCCGTTTCGTCCGTGTCCTTCTGGTTGCGGTCGTTTTCTGTCTGCGGATGACGGACACGATCGTTGTCTTCAGTGTCTGGGCCGCCGACACGCTGAAGCTGCGTTCGTGGATGACTCATGCGTCTGTTGTGGGCTTATGAGCATGATTTCGCTGCGATCTCGCCTTTCCTTTATGAAAGGATTGGCACCCTCTGCCGCCACCCGTGCTGATCTCTCTGGCTCGAGCAGAGGATCGCCGGCTGACGCTCTGGGAGATCTGAGGGTTACAGTAAGAGCCTCTCCGCCGGGCACGCCCCCACGGACCTCTTACTCCTCACGCAGCGAACATCCCGTCCGGTTCCCGGGTGATTTCGCTGGTCTGTCCCACGGGGCGCCCAGCATTTCATTCGGTGCGCCATCTGTAGATAGGATGTCGATCGCAGCATCGGGGGATGGGTTCACGTCCTCTGAGGATGAAGGTGCGGTGGGGCTGCCCCCCTCGGGTGTTGTCGCCACCGCCGCACCGGACCCAGAGCTGACGGCCATGCTTGCCCGGGCAGCCGTGAGCATCGGGCTGGAGGTCAACAGACCGCCCAGTCCCGAGCCCTCACGGCTGGACGATTGGTTTCTCGGAGCGGGGCGCGGCTCACAACCGCGCCCTGCCCCGGTGCCTTTCTTCCCGGAGGTGCATGAGGAGCTGACGAGTTCGTGGATGGCCCCTTTCACGGCCAGAAGCCGCTCGTCTGCCTCCTCCGTCCTCACTACCCTCGACGGCGGAGTGGCCAGGGGGTACACGGGCATTCCCCAGGTGGAGAGAGCGGTCGCGGTGCACTTGTGCCCACGAAACGCCGCCACTTGGAGGAACCGTCCGCGTCTCCCGTCCAAGGCCTGTAAACTGATAGCTGCTCTCGCGGCCAAAGCTTACAGTGCTGCGGGCCAGGCAGCCTCCGCCCTGCACGCCATGGCTATCCTGCAGGTTCACCAAGCCAAGGCGCTCAAACAGGTGCACGAGGGTAGTACCGACCCGGGGTTGATGCAGGAGCTGCGCACGGCGACTGACCTCGCTCTACGAGCGACGAAAGTCACTGCGCGGTCCCTCGGGAAGGCGATGTCCACCATGGTGGTCCAGGAGCGCCATCTCTGGCTCAACCTGGCAGAGATGAAGGACGTCGACAAAGCACGCTTTCTCGACGCCCCCATCTCCCAGGGAGGGCTGTTCGGCGACACCGTCGAGGGCTTCGCCCAGCAGTTCTCGGCGGTACAGCAGCAGACCGAGGCGATCCAGCACATCCTGCCCCGGCGTGAGGCACCATCCACCGCTGCCCCCGGGGCCAGGCCTCAGTCTGCCCGTCGCCGTGGGCGCCCTCCTGCGTCCAGGCCGAATCGACACATAGGCCGGTGCGTCGAGCCTCTCGCAGGAGAGCGGCGCCCCCCGCGTCCCAGCCAGGCCCCAAGTCGTCCAGGAAGTCGACGAAGCGGCCCTGACGCGGGCAACCCGGAGATGTTGGAGTTTGCTCTTTCTCAGGAGACGGCGAGAACAGCGCCGCTCCTTCCCCCGGTGGAGGGCCGGGAGGAGAATCTTCTGTTTCGTTTTGTTTCTGTTCCGCCGCTGGTCCAAGGGCCAGCGGTACCCACCTTCTCAAAGAAAGAGCAATTTCCATTTCCTCCGGGTTCTCAGGTCCATGGGACGACAGTGTGCGACGCCCTGCCTCCTCACTCTCGCCCACGACCCATTTTGCCAGTAGCCAAGAGAGTACGGTTCGGGGACGACATTCCTCCCCACGCACCTCTGGCCAGTCCCGTTTGGGACCCAGGGAGTTCGGTGAGGATGCCTCAGAACGCACCGCCTTCTGTGCCATCCACCCCTACTCCCTTTCGCTGCACCACCACAGGTACGTCGATTGTGCCGCAGTCGATTGCACAGCGACTGGAGGCGTGGCTCACGCTGCCCAGCCTGTCTCGCTGGCTCACACGCACAATTCGACTCGGCTACGCGATTCAGTTCGCCAGGCGACCTCCCAAGTTCAACGGCGTTCTCGAGACGTCGGTGGCAGTCCGGAACGCCCCTGTCTTGCGCGAGGAGATTGCTGTCCTCCTGGCAAAGGATGCAATCGAGCCGGTCCCTCCAGCCGAGATGAGGCAGGGGTTTTACAGCCCTTACTTCATCGTACCCAAGAAAGGTGGTGGCCTTCGGCTAATCCTGGATCTGCGAGTCTTGAACCGGGCTTTGCACAAGCTCCCGTTCAAGATGCTGACGCACAGGCGCATGATCAAATGCATTCAGCCCCAGGATTGGTTTGCAGCGATCGACCTGAAGGACGCTTACTTTCACGTTTCGATCCTTCCGCGACACAGACCGTTTCTACGGTTTGCGTTCGAAGGTCGGGCATGGCAGTACAGGGTCCTCCCCTTCGGGCTCTCCCTGTCTCCCCGTGTGTTCACGAAGGTTGTAGAGGGCGTCCTTACCCCGTTACGGGAAGTGGGCGTCAGGATCCTCAACTACCTCGACGATTGGCTTATCCTAGCCCAATCCAGAGAGCAGTTGGGCGATCACAGGGACTTGGTGCTCCGGCACCTCAGCCAGTTGGGGCTTCGGGTCAACTGAAAAAAGAGCAAGCTCTCCCCTGTGCAGAGAATCTCTTTTCTCGGTGTGGAGTTAGACTCGGTGAGTATGACGGCACGCCTCACGGAGGAACGTGCCCAAGCAGTGCTGAACTGCCTGAGTTCCTTCAGAGGCAGGAATGTGGTACCACTGAAACAGTTTCAGAGGCTCCTGGGGCATATGGCATCCGCAGCTGCAGTCACGCCGCTCGGATTGCTTCATATGAGACCACTTCAGCACTGGCTACACTCCCGGGTCCCGAGGTGGGCATGGCGCCGCGGTACACTGCGAGTAGGTATCTCCCAGCAGTGTCGCCGCTCCCTCAGCCCCTGGACAGACCTTGCCTTTCTACGGGCCGGGGTGCCCCTAGAACAAGTGTCCCGGCATACTGTTGTCACAACAGATGCCTCCAGCACGGGCTGGGGCGCTACATGCAACGGGCAGGCAGCCTCGGGGCTCTGGACAGGGCCCCGACTGCTTTGGCACATCAACTGCCTGGAGCTGTGGGCAGTGCATTTAGCCTTGCGGCAGTTCCGGCCACTGCTGTTGGGCAAGCACGTGCTAGTCCGCACGGACAACACTGCGGTGGTCTCGTATATCAACCGGCTGGGGGGTATACGATCACACCGCATGTCACAGCTCGCCCGCCATCTCCTCCTCTGGAGTCACACGCAGTTCAAGTCACTGCGTGCTGTTCACATCCCGGGGCAGCTCAATCGTGCGGCCGACGCGCTCTCACGACAGCTCACGTTCCCCGGAGAGTGGCGACTCCATCCCGAGACGATCCGGCTGATCTGGAGTCGATTCGGAGAAGCTCAGGTAGACCTGTTTGGCTCCCCCGAGTCCTCCCAATGCCAGCTGTACTTCTCCCTGACCGAGGGCCCCCTCGGCACAGACGCACTGGCACACAGCTGGCCTCGGGCCTTACGCAAGTATGCGTTTCCCCCAGTGAGCCTACTCGCACAGACATTGTGCAAGCTCAGGGAGGACGAGGAGCAGGTCCTGCTGGTTGCGCCCCATTGGCCCACCCGGACCTAGTTTCCCGAACTCATTTCCCTCGCGACAGCACCTCCATGGCGCATTCCTCTGAGGAAGGACCTCCTTTCTCAGGGGCTCGGCACCATATGGCACCCGCGTCCAGATCTATGGAACCTCCATGTGTGGCTCCTGGACGGGACGCGGCAGACTTGACTGGTCTACCACCGGCGGTGGTAGAGACCATCATTCAGGCTAGAGCTCCTTCAACAAGGCAAACCTACGCACTGAAATGGAATCTGTTCGCGACCTGGTGTTCTTCTCGCCGAGAAGACCCCCAAAGATGCACGATTGGAGTAGTGCTTTCTTTCCTGCAAGAAAGGTTGGAGCGTAGGCTGTCACCCTCCACCTTGAAAGTGTATGTAGCCGCTATTGCGGCTCACCACGATGCAGTGGATGCAGTGGATGCAGTGGACGGATGAATCCCTCCAGGCCTCCCCTTGTGCCCTCTTGGGACCTCTCTATCGTCCTGGCTGGACTTCAGAGGGGCCCCTTTGAGCCGCTGGACTCAGTCGAGCTGAAGTTCCTGTCTCTTAAGACAGCGCTCCTGACCGCGCTCACTTCCATCAAACGGGTCGGGGACCTCCAGGCGTTTTCGGTAAGCGAAGAGTGCCTTGTGTTCGGGCCGGTCTACTCTCACGTTGTCTTGAGACCCCGGCCTGGATACGTGCCCAAGGTTCCCACCACGCCCTTCCGCGATCAGGTGGTGAACCTGCAAGCACTGCCCTCGGAGGAGGCAGATCCAGCCTTAGTGTTGCTGTGTCCCGTAAGAGCATTGCGCATATACGTGACCCGCACCCGGAGCATCAGAAGCTCCGAGCAGCTCTTTGTCTGCCACGGAGGGCAGCAGAAAGGGAAGGCTGTCTCCAAACAGAGGTTGGCCCACTGGATAGTGGAGGCCGTCGCCTTGGCGTACCAGTCGCAAGGCGAGCCGTGCCCCCTGGGGGTGAGGGCTCACTCCACCAGGAGTGTTGCCTCCTCCCATGCGTTGGCGCACGGCGCCTCTTTGGCAGACATCTGCAGAGCTGCGGGCTGGGCGACACCGAACACCTTCGCAAGATTCTACAATCTCCGCGTTGAGCCAGTTTCTTCCCGTGTGTTGGGTAAGTAATGGGCGGGAAGAACTGGCCGGTGTCACGCTTGCTGCGCCATTCCCCCTCACCCGGGGATACGAGCGCCTTTTTCTCCCCCAGTTCAGTTCCCCGGACGGTGAACCATGGTGGAATCCTCCAAGCACCCCCGGCAGTCAGACTGGGCGGAGCAGTCTGACGCCAGGCCCAGTACTGGTGTTAGCTCGCCCGGGTCTCCGGTTAGCCCCTGTACTGGGCTAGGTGGCCGTATGGCCTGATTCCCCTTCGGGTAATCCCATATGTGTATTCTTCCACGGTAAGGTTTCCCTCACGGTAAACCCGTGTCTTCCCTGTGACAGAGCTTCTGTCAGGTTCTGCTGGCAGCCCTCCTCCCTACTCCTAGGTAGGATCTGCCCCAGAGTCCAGTCGTATGTAGTACTGCCCCAAGCCTGGGCCAGTCCATATCAGTGTCTCCACATGTTACCTCCCTTCGGGCAGGATGTGGCCTCCGTAGCGCCCTTCTCTGGAAGGCTCGCTTCCCTGCCGTTACGACAAGCTGTAACAACAAATAGGAAAGACCTGAAGCTGTCTTTCACTGAAGGTCGAAATCCCTTCCGATTCCGTGGGGAAAGGAACAGCGGCTTGGCTATCTCCAGCAGCGATGTACTCAGTGGTCCCGGTGGGCACCAAGGTTAGCGAATTTGCACTGGAGCGGTAGGAAGGTTGCAACCTCTTGCATGGCATTTGTCTGTCACGCACTCGCTTGTCAACATCTGCATGCCACAAGGTTGTGACGGGGTTCAGCTTGTGGCGCTTTCCATAGGACCCCTATGTCGTCACGACATAACTCGTAGTGACCGACAGATAGGGAACGTCTAGGTTACGTACGTAACCCCCGTTCCCTGATGGAGGGAACGGAGACGTTATGTCCCCATGCCACAATCTTGAACCATCGCTGGTTGCCAGGGACTCGTCTCGGCTCCTCAGCGTAAAACCTAATGAGTGGATGCACCTGTCGCCCTTTTATACCCGTATGCACGGGGAGTGGCTCAGGTATGCAAAACCCACTAGCCAATTTCATTGGCGTTTTCTCTTAGTCAGAGATGTTCGGGGCTTCCAAGTAAATCCCCTATGTCGTCACGACATAACGTCTCCGTTCCCTCCATCAGGGAACGGGGGTTACGTACGTAACCTAGACGTTCCATATGATGTCATATGATGATATTCTTGATGTTTCTTATGATGTCATAAGAGAACCATTTTAAAATTGAATATGATGTCACAGTAGAACATGTAATTTCCATATGATGTCACAGTAGAACATTTTAAAGTTCCTTATGATGTCATGGGAGAATCTGTAAGCTCCATATGATGTCACAGGGACATCTTTTATCAAGTTCTAAATGATGTCATAGGAGAAATTGGGTAACACTTTATTTCGATAGTCCACTTTAGACAATCTACTGACCGTAAGTAACTTTGCAACTGCATGTCAGCCAGCAGTCATTAGCGTATTAGTAGACTGTCTGTTTAATATCTTCTAACACTTTACTTTGAAGGGGCCACAACAAACAACATACTGACTATGAGAAACTTTGCAAGTAAATGTCAACTTATTCTACTAACCCTAAACCTGACCTAACAATGTACTCTGAGAGTTAGTAGACATGTAGTTACAAATGAATGATAATTAGTTGACATGTAGTTACAAAGTTACTTATAGTTAGTAGAATATCTAAACTTTTTTTTCAACTTCCATGTGATGCCATATCAAAACCTTTTTAAATTTTCATATATTGTAACAGGATAATACAAAAATGAAGTTCCTTATGATGTCATGAGATGATATTTGTTTACACCCCGTATGATTACATAGGAATTTTTTTTTAAATTCCACATGATGTCATAGGATATATATATATATTTAAAGTTTCATATTAAGTCAGATGAGAACATTTCAAACACCCTGAAAGCTCCCTTTTTAAAATTCCTAATGATAACATAGCAAATCATTTATTTATTTATTTTATTTTTTTTACTGACATTTTCCTTCATTTTTACTTAATATAATATTGACATAGGAGCAGTTGCATTATTCTGTTTAAGAGAGAGAGAGAGACCTAACCTAAAGCAATAAGCCCGAAGGCCTAGGACCCAAGAACCAAAACAATATACACCAAATAACTTCAAGATATAATATCAGTGCATTTCTATTATTAAAGTAAATATATTAGAAAACTTAACAGTCCTATAAAATCTAAATTGTATATATATTCAATAGCGTGTGCTGGTGTGTCTGTATATTAATGCATCTTCTTGTTTTCCATGTGATTTGGTGTGTGTGTTTTGTAAATGCTCACGCCACGTGTCTACTGGTGCCGTCTCAGCGAGCTCATAATGTGACCTGACAGCCTACATCCCCCAGCATGCCGAGCTCAGAGGGGGCACATATGGGCAGCTGTCACGGGTGTCACTCACAGTAACCACAGGGGTACATGGCCATGGCTTCATAACTTCTTTATGTTTGGAAAAGATGGGATGGGGAAGAAATGAGAGGAGATTGAGTGACTGTTGGGGTTGGGGTTGGGGTTGGGGGGGGGGGGGGGGTGTATGTTAGACGAATACCAGGTTGTTCTTTCACTTTGTCTAGAGAGACTCAGAAAGTAAACAATAATATGATGTCTAGGCAAGGTTAATCAATAGCAGAGCAAACAAAGTCTGATTAAAACAGCTCTCTGCACAAATACCAGTGTCGGAATCCCTGGGAAATATTTGCCAATAAACATCAGCTTTCCTTTCATTCTCCATTCAGTTCTCTCCATAAACTCCCATTATTTTACTCTCCATCCTTGCTTTTCTTTTAGTATATCTGCTTCCCTTCTCTTTCATTTTCAGCCTTTTTTTTTTTCCTTAGCACATTTCTCTTAGCACCAATCGGCTCAATTATGGATGTGAATTACATGTGGCGGAGAGCCTTTTAAGAGTAAAATGTGAAAATGATTGTGCTCACTTGTAATTAGATGAGGAATGGCTACCTAGAAAGTACAGTAATTCCTACTGCTGTTGCTCTCGCTCTGTCTCTCTCTCTGTGACGGTAATTTTAGGATGTGTGTGTGAGAGTGTACATGTCTGCTTTGCTTTTTGGAGCATCTCAGTGGTCTAATTGCCATCAACAGGGGGCAAAATTAAAAAGGCTAAGCTAATTCAGAGAATGCGAAAAAGGGAGGGAGGGAGAGAGTTTTGCCTATTTAGAAATAAATGAGATAATGGATATTTTAAGAATGACATGGTTTATAGACTTTCTGCATCCTGTAGTCACATTTAGTATTTTCTTTTTCTAATAGTTAAGATCAATGGGGCTAAATTGGTCTACAATAATTAGTGACAACCATTTCCTTGTTTTTGTAATAGTTAACCTCACATTTTATTTATTTGTTTGGTCAGTTGCAGCTTATTTAGAAGCTTTTCATCTGACTAATCATAATTGCAAAATTATCCAAAGAAAAGCTTTTGCTTCTGTGAAATCTGACGATTTGTACAAAGGAGTTCACATACCAGTGCCATAAATTGCTAGCTTATTACAAAAGTAAATAATAATTTTTATTTTACATAATAAATGTTTTTATCCATGTATGTATTAATTAATTAATTCATATTCAGAATGTAAAATGTTCAGTTTTGATGGCATGTTTTGTTCACAAGTAATATTTCAGACATGTTAAGTGACTATTAAAAGCTAAAACTACTAAAATAAGCGAATGTTTATTTTAACTAGACTTAATTTATAAATAACATTTAAGGGCTTTAATTAAGAATTAAGCTATGCCATTGTTGTTTGTGTTTGTATACAAAAGGGAAAATGCTCAGTGTCTCTATTTTACTTTAAATTAAATTGAAAATATTGGTAACTTTAATTCGATAGTCCACTTTAGACATTCTACTAACAGTAAGTAACTTTGCAACTACTTGTCAACTAGTAGTCATTAGAGTATTAGTAGACTGTCTACTTAATATCTTCTAACACTTTATTTTAATGGGTCCACAACATACAACATACTGACTATGAGAAACTTTATAAGTATGTCAACTTATTTTACTAACTCTAAACCTACTCTAAGAGTCTACTCTGAGAGTTAGTAGACATGTAGTTGCAAATTAATGATAATTAGTAGTCATATAGTTGACATGTAGTTACAAAGTTACTTCTAGTTAGTAGAGTGTCTAAAGTGGACTATCGGAATAAAGTGTAGCCAACATATTTATTAATTTTACATCATAATATCCTTCAAAGTATTTCAAATATTATTGTTATTTATAAAAACATTTTTACAGAAATAAATGTTTTGGTCTTACAGTTTTTCAATGTAGTCTTAGACTTATCATAATAAAACATTACAAATAATGTTTGTATCAAAATAAATGAGCAACAGGCCGGGTGACATGCACTGCTACGAGTGTGATATTGTGTTTATACAACAGTTCATCGGCACAAGTGTGTAATTACATTTACAAAAAAAAAACACACAAAGAAAAACAACACCAAAGTATGGTCTTTAAAACCCTCTTTTGTGCAGATTTACTTCCTTCTGCCAAGGATACAAATCTCAAGTCGACAGTTTAACAGCTGAGCCCAAGTCTCTGGTACTAATTTGAAAATGGCATAACTAATCTGCTTCACGAACATACACCATTTCCCAATGCTAAATACTATAATTTAATTCTACTATTATTTATATAAAATATCAGTTATTGAATAACAGTATTTAATAAACAACAACAGCAGCAGCCATTATAAAAGCTTGGCTGTTTGAAAATTGCTTGGCAATTCAGTCAAATGTACAATGTCAGCACTCTTATATATAGAATTAAAGTTACATTAAATATAATGTGATGATAATATGATGCCTCAGCAAAAACTAAGTGATACATAACTTATTAATGAACAACAAACCTTAATGAGACCAAAGACTGCCAGTTAGATTTACCCAAAACAAATTATATATCTTGTTTAGAGACATCAGAGCAAGCGGCAAATTCCAGAAGATATGGCAGATGTGAGCGCTGAGCGCTGATGTCCTGGAGATTATCTTTATTAACAAAATGCATATTTGAAGTCTAAACAAGTACATTTTCATCAAAAAAACGACCTTCCAAGACACAAAATTAGCATTATTTTTTAAATTATAGTGTATTTTGGCATCCACAGTAGCACTTGCTGTGAGAAATACTGCAAGCAGAGTCATTCAAACGGTGAAATAGTTGGAGTAATGTTATGACTTGAATATTGCACTCTTCTCAGCTAATCAGAATCAAGGACCAGAACTTTTAACTTCTTTATCAGCATGTTTAACTTTTTTTATCAGTATGTTATATGGCATGTTTTGATCGCAATTGATATAACAGACATGTTGAGTGATTAACGAAATTTTACTATACAAAGACAGCAAACTGCAAGGTCATTGCACAATCTGAAATTATTGTCTGAGATATTCACACGTAAAAAAATAAATACGACCTCACCTTGTGTCAATCACATTTACACACTGCCTCCGAAACCTTCGTTCATCATAAAAAAAAATGGTATCAGGTTTGATGTTTTTTTTTCTTTTCCGCAAGCATTTAAGGAAAGATGACGAATCCGAAGAAAATAAAAAAAATGCATACGAAAATTTCAGACTCTCTGCGATGATCTTTAGTCTAATCTAGATTTCAATTAGAATTCGGCTACGTCATCACCATGTGTGCTTTTGCATTATACAGAAACACCTCTGCTTTCTTTGATTATCACACATAACAGGACAAAAAAAGGTCAAATTGTGTAATATGACGTTACATACAATTACTGATTTCATGCATATTTCATAACATTCTAAGTTAACATGTTAACTTCAGCAGTCCTAATTCAGTTTTCAAAGCTTTCGTCTTTGCCAAATACTCTTACACACTTGCACTGTGACGGACGCTGTCGTTAAACATAACACCATTCCTCAGTCCAGGATCGTTTCTACAGTCTTACACAAGCAAGCAAAACTACGAGGAGACTCCAAAGGCTGCAACATATTCATAAATAAAGAATAAGCCAAAAGATACAAAGTGAGACAAAAAGAAACACCGAGGCAAAGGCAGGAATAAAAATGAAATAACTTTCAATTGTATCTAGCATTTTCAGGCATTGCTCAAGTCTCTATTCCCAGCCCCTCAGCTGATGAGCAAATGTTTTCTTAACATATTCTAGTGCCAGTTCACAAGATATGCACATATTAAGCGGGACAGCGATGAAATTGTTACTATATGATATGACAAGCCATGCTACATCTCAACTTTTTAACACTAATACTGTGAAAACAGATTACAAGCAGGGCTTTAGTGGAGAGAAGCTGTGAAGTTACATTTTTGACCTTCAGGAGAGTCATTTTTTGGAAGAGAAATAGCAATATCTAATTTCAACCCCTACAAAATGTGACCTCACTGTGTCTAGCCAACGTGGATCCTGGTTTAGACTGTCTTTACCTCTTATAATAGGCTTTTAGACTTTACACTTTTCTTAAAATGACTGAACAAATTAAATAAAAAATCCAGCAAGGTTTTCTACCACTTTTGAAGATTTGAATTTAAGCTAGAGTCACTCAGGTGAAGTATGATCGATCTTCCAACTTTGAACAAAACTACACTTTATAATCTTCATTAGCATTTTATTTGAATTGCAGCAGAGTTACCTCTTTGGTATTTACATTAACCACCTAATTTATTACCTAATATCACAGAGTGTATGGTGACCTTATACTGCTAGGAAATGAATGTACCTTAGCAAATATCAGGCAAATATAAAACATACAGAAATAGTGTCAGATTACCTTGACAGCTTCATAATACATTAATTTAAAAATCTAATTAAATTATTTAAAATAAAGTATAAAGGGACTAAACAGAAGCAAAAAAAAGTATCATTTTATTCTGAGAAAGTAATTAATCAGATAATCTTCATTAATTACAAACTTCGCACGCAGTTCGACAGCTGGCTAATTCCTTGAGAACAACTAATAATTGGGATGCAAAACACATTAGCACTGAATGCATTCCAACTTTGACTGAAATCAAGTTGTGTTTGGGTCCAGATATTCCATGTTAGTGTATGTTAGTGTAGTGTAAGTAGGGGTGACTTCGACTAAGGATTTTCATAGTCGAATCAGAATTTTCTAATCTTACCGATAGTCGAATCATGTATTTGGAGGCGGGGCAAAATACATTACCAAGAGTCAAGTCAGACATCCAACAGTAATTATTACTGATTTTAACACACAAGGAAAATGAGTAACGGATGCCTCGCAGATACAAACGGGGTAAATAAAGTGCAATTCTTTAATTAAAAGATAGTTAACATTAAACGTCAGCGAAATCCTAAGAATTCACAAAAACAAATTTTCAATATTGCTCTTATTATAATGTCATGTAGGCTATATGTCAGAGTAGGCAACTTCTGTCCTGGAAGGCCAGTGTGTCCTGCAGAGTTTAGCTCCAACACTAATCAAACACACCTGAAGAAGCTAATACATTTCTTCAAGATCACTAGAAAGTTACAGGCAGGTGTGTTTGATTAGGGTTGGAGCTAAACGGTGCAGGACACCAGACATCCAGGACCGAAGTTGCCTATCCTTGCTATATGCCAGGGGTGGGGAACGTTGATCCAGGAGAAGAAAAAAAAAACCTGGAATAAAAAATACCTAACGCATCCTGAAGACCTTGATCCGCTGCATTAGGTGTGTTTAATTAGGGTTGGAGCCAATCTCTGCAGGGACACCAGGCCTCCAGGATCAATGCCCCCCCCCCCCCCGCTAAATGCCATAGTTATTAATGTTCTGCATTTCTGTTTTTAGCTACGCGCTGAAGATGACCAGTGAAATTAAGCATATGGTAGCTCTTTTTTTTTATTAATGGGATTTTAACTCATTTATCTCATACATAATACGCTTTGTAATTTATGTTTTGACTTTACAGGCTATCTGCACAAAATGCCCCGAGTGCACAAGTGAACGTGTCTGCACAGCTCTGAATTAACTCATTTTGTGGATGCGTTCTTCATGCAACAACGTGCAGAAAACACGGCAGCTAAATTAACAGTGTTTTATTATAATAGTGTTCTCATTACAATGTTATGTATATGACAGTCCGAGTCATAGTCATTAATATTATTGTTGTTTGTCCTGCTCGCGATGCATGCTGAAGAGATCTTCAACTCAACCAAATGCATCTCATACGAGATAAATAATAGTAGGCCTAGTATACACTATATGAAAAGTGGCCAAAATGTTTTGAAATAACTTGAACCTTACCTGATCAAAAAAATGTAAATCCCGTCTTTCAATTCCTGTTTCAATTCAATTCAAGATTATTTGCACAGCACTTTTTACGATACAATCATTGCAAAGCAACTTCACAGCAAATGATGTTTCTAAAATTGATTTATATTGTAGAAACGCAATATAATTAACTTATGGCAAAATTTGGTTAATTCAGTATAGATCAGTTTGTCAGTTTGAGTCTTTTTAAAGATTTAAATCCCTGCTGCCATGCTCCTCTGTCGGTCACGGATTATGAAAAGTGAAACTTAAAGCTATAGGGGTGCTTGCATGTATTCATGCATGTTAAAGTATTTATTTATAGCTTAATTTTTCCAGATTCTTATTTGCAGCATTGTCATAATAGGCTTTATTAACTTATTGGGAGAAAACCGGTAGTTCTCTGTGAAATCAGACATTTGAGCACCCCAATATAGCCAAAATGGCATGATCATAACACCCCATGAATATTCGACTGTGAGGTTGGGAGTCGAATAAGGCTCCTCCTATCGAAGCATCGAATCATTGACTATTCGGGGTCACCCCTAGCATCAAGTGAAATGTACAAAAATAAATAAAGTATATACAGTATCTCACAAAAGTTAGTACACCCCTCGCATTTTTGTAACGTATTATATATTTTCCTGTGACAACACTGAAGAAATGAAGAGACAAAGGCTTCTCTTTGTGTTTAGATTATTTAATTTAATTTAATGTATATCCATGGTGGACTCATAAAAAATGAACAAACTCATTGATGTCATTATGATCACATGATGATGCAATTCGTTCAACAGAGCTAAGTGCTCACTAAATACAGAGTCATTCAGACCATTTGAAGTCAATTTAATTTGAATTCATACTGAAATGTATGACATCAGAGTGGGCGAGTAGTTTATTTTAGAATTAGTCTCTTTTTTCAGCAGTTTGACCTATTTCGAATAATGTACGCAAGCGTGATATGTTCATTGTCGTTAATCTGTAGGTTAATCAGCCAATCATATTGAAGAATAAATATGATTGATGGGACACATTATCTCATTGACAAATTAATTTTTTTATGTGTTTTTATATGTTCTCTTTTAGCAGAGTAGTGGTCATTTTACCCTTAAACATATCTTGGAAATATATGTAGAGGCACATTTAAGTTTAGATCAGGTTGCATCAATTCAAACAATTGCTAATTGGAAACGTTCCATGGATGTTAAATGTTCTTCATCGAACCACTTGCCAATAAAGAACCATTGTTTTTAGGAGTGAAGGGCATCTACTCTTCCAGATTATTATTTTTTGTTATTCAAACTTTTGTCAGTGGATCCCAATAGTTTCTGTGATTTTCACCAGCAAAAATGATTTGATATACAGTAAGTCAGAAAACATCTCAGGGCAAAATGTAACATGCATGTACATGTCAGTCTCATACAGGCTCTTGATTCTCTGTGGATTTGCTTCGGCACTTCCTACATTGGAAGTACGACTTATACATACTAATTATCAAGTCTGGAATCATTAGATACAAGTGTTAAGGTGTGGATCAGCTCTTTTATTTTAGTAAATGAGGACTGCACTCTGCAAGGGACTCTGGGAATTGTAGTGTCTCAATAACACATCGTTATATTGAGTTCATCTGTCCATGTGCAGAGCTGTGGAGGAGTTTAAGAGCATAAGATGAATAAACCAGAACAAAACCCTACGGCTTGAATATGTCATGCTTTATTCTGATGTGTGTTATGCAACTGGTGTTTTGCCGCAGGTTTTTGTGAGTGTGATCTTGTTTTTGGAGACCTATCTGCAAGTCTGAGTGTGTTTGAAATATGTGTATTGGACAGCTGTGTGACTGAGTAGAAATCTACTCATAACAACCAGCATATTAATAACTAGCCTCAAATAGCCAGACTATTGACCATGGGTGTAAGATAAGGAGTGAAAATGAATAGTTGGGTAACCCTACTTGGTACTAGGTTTTACGAATAAAACTGAACATTATAAGAATCAAGCAATCAGTCAATAAAATGTATTATGGTCTGACTGTTTACAAAGAGTATTTTAATAATTATAACTAATACTAAATTATAACTAATACAAAAGAGTATTTTTTTATCTAATGTTTTAACACTTCTTCTCTTCTTCTGTCATTTACCCAGTGCAGAAGATATTTAGTGAATCTGCACTACTTGAGAAAAAAAAGTTAAAATAATTAAATAAAATATAATAAGGGAGCAAAATTGAGAACGAGATCTGTGCACCGTTAAGACCGAATTTATGACCTTTGGTCTGACCACTGAGTTATTTGTAAGACACAAGTTAAGATGTGCATTAATGCCACAGAACAGGAAATATAGTTGGGAGCCATTTAATCATTAGCAAAGTTATGACCTAAACCACACCTAAGATTTAGGTTAGAATATGTTGACCATGGACAAGAATTAACGTGAACTTTTAATCCAATGTCATTTTCTTGATCTGCAGTTTTATGAGAATAAATTAATGGTATTAAATCTTTGAGAGAAATTAAAGCATTTAGTTTGAGGTCATTAGTTGAAAGTAAACAAGATAGATATGCAAATTATTTAAAATGTTTCCCATAAATGTGGAAAGTAGTGTTTTCCAGGATGGCTGAATTTTTGCTAGCACCTAAAAGCCGTTGTTGAGCGTCTCTCAACTCAATGTGTGGTTTGTTCCACACTATACACATGTATTTTTAAAACTTCCATCTAGAATGATGTATAGGCCACAAGCTGATATAAACAGTCGTTTTCTCTCACGCAATTGCAGAACATGCATGGTAGTTGACCGTTGGGTGCAGTTATCACAGTGTGTGAAAGCGCAATTTTTTTATCCCATACGCATGTGACATGAGGTGAAAACACAGTTGGCTTTCATCGCCGTTAGTTCTTTGTTGTCGGTTTGGTGTGTCACTGCCTCACGAGGTATCACAAGTCACACTGGTTTGTTGGTTGCATGTTCTTTTTATATAAGTGAGATATCAAGTGATCAAATACTTGACATTGTTGTTCTACTTTCACCTTGTCTCTATTAGAGGCTTTTGTTGTTAACTTGGATGATGTGGTTATTCTGGAACCTGGCGGGTGAGTGTGATGATGTGTTTACAGGTAGAACTGAGTTAATCTAATTGGATTGAAGGCTGACACATTGATTAATATAGTTGATGAATGCCAGCAGCAGGGGTGGTGTGGACACACACACACACACACACTAGCGGTGAAATTAATCAGGATAATCCTGCATCATCGCTTTGAAATAATACAGCGATTGTGCTCCCTTCTTACATTCAAAAGTCATGAATATAAAAACCTACCTGTGAATTACACACTCTTCCATGACTTATATATATATATATATATATATATATATATAAACTCAATATTTTCACTCTTACTCAATTGAATCCCTATTCCCAAGGCCAACATGTATTTTAATACTTTTTCACCTTTATATAGTTTATTGCTTATAACATTGTTATAAATAATTTATTACAATATGTTAAGTATCACTATGATACAGAAATCTTCATTGCTCTTTTTCTTTGGTTTAATTTCGGTATGTATCCTTTTGAAAGGGTGTGTGTTCATGGATGGTTTTATCTCCTAATTAAGTGGCATTACACAGACCCCACCACAAGACTATGAGCCCTCGAGAACAGAAAAGAAAGGCTTACGTTATGTAATTGGTTGAAGTGTCAGTGGATTTTAGCATTGTGTATTCTTGCGCTAATAAGATTTCTTTTTTTATATTTCAGATTTCATTAAATTGCGCAATCCGAGGTGAGAGATTTAGGCAAATATTGGAAAAGAGAGTGTACAGACGGGCTTTTTTTACTGCCAATAAAAACATTATGAGGAAATCATTTCACCTGGGAGAAGGTAAATATTCACAGACTTCAACCACATACAGACGGATGGGGGAAGAGATGATAGGCGGATCGATTGGGAGATGTATGGATAGACACAGATGAAAGCAGGAGCGAATATGTACAATTGAAGAAAGAGTGGGAGGCATGGATTAGGGATGGAAAGATGAGAGAAAGAGAGAGAAGAGGATGAGGAGGATATGTTTGGATGAATGTTGAATGTAGGAGGAAAAAGCTGGACTGTGAAATGGAAGAAAGAGAGAGATTTAATGTTGGGCAATTTTAAGTTTTAGCAGTTTTCCAGTTTTAAGAGTTTATATGGAAATATATTAAAGGTTTGATTCTATATATCATATAATATATGTAAATTTAAAATACTGTAAGTGTTCATTCACTCCTTAACCTCCTGTTCAGCAGAAATGTATTCTAAAGTATGTTTTGTGTGGGTTCATTTCATGCATATGTGTCCTCTTCTGTTTCTTCTGACCTTCCCTCTTTTCCCTACTATCCCAAGTTTAATCTCTCTTTCTGTTCATTGTTTTTCTGCCAGACTTAAGCAGTCTTATAGGAGATGCTGGCAGACCTACACCCACACCAAAGGAACAAGATGCATCTGTGGTCTGTGACTTTCTATTTCTCTGTCTCTCACTCTTCTTTTTGTCTCTCATTCTTGTTTTCTGGCTATATATATTGAGTTTGAGTACAGGTTTGAAGTTTTAATAAGCTCTTTCAAACAGCTGCTTGTTTTAATATAAGTAATACTTCTGAGGCAGTGATGAACACACACACACACACACACACACACACACACACACACACACACACTGCAGTCATTATTGCTGTTGCTCTCGACTGTCACTCTGTGCAACAGCTCCTTTCACAAATAATAATAACAATGCTTGTTTGAGGCTTAGAAATATAACTGATGGAAAATTATATAACTCTGTTTATTCAGAATGCACACATATGATTCCATATTCCATCGTAATGCCCATGTGAATATAATCTTAAGATTTGTATTTGTTGGTTAATTGTGCTGTAATACAATTTACATACAGAATTAATACAGAATACAAATAATTAAAGGCATCATTAAAATAAATATTAATAATAATTACTATTAGTAATAATATTGTATCAATACAAATAATTAAAAATAAATTTGTTACATATTAAATATATGGCATGATCAATAAGTTGAAATGACTTATATAAGTTGATTGTACTTAAATATTAACGCAGCAGTACTTTTTAATAGTACCATTGTATACTTATAGGTATTGTAAACAATACTATGGTAGTGTTTAAAGCATTGTTTTACTATAGCATCAAACCACTTGTATTATAAACACTATAGTATGCAATTGATACACATTTGTTGTTAAACGTTTGCATGCATGTTTTGTTAAAATCACTACAAAAGTGCATTATTATGTAAAAAATGTTTTTCATTTCAAATATTTTCATTTTGAAGAACATGTTTCAATTTAGTAGGCCAAAACTAACATTTAATGTTTGTTCAATTTACTTAAGTAAATTGAGTTAATCCAACACAATTCTTTACAACCAATGTACGTAATTAATTTGAGTTAAAAGTACATAAATACATTTACTAGTGTAACTTGGAAGTGGATTTCTCCTTCCCATCATACTTTGCACAGGAAAAAGGAGAGTAAATGTTGAAATATATATTATTTTATGACATTTTTATTAAGATGATAAAATTGGGAGACCTGCTAGTGTTTCATGCTCTTCTATGTTTGTATTTAAAACAGCTTCTGGTATGTTAGGGCTGTTGGGGGTTACCATTGTGGTGAAGTGTAGACTATGTCCTTGGGTTGAGGACCTGCTAACATGAGTTAAAGTTGTTTTAATAATAAAATAAATAACTATTTTGGGCATTCCATGAAGGTAACAAAACCATCTTATGTCTAATGCCAAGTTGGCTAATACTTTCAGTTATGTCAATCCTATGTATCATTCTATTGAGTGTAGAAGTATATCTGCCTAATCATTTATTTTTCCAGTTAAATGTTTCAGTTTAAGTTCAACAAGAATAAAAAATCACTTCATAAACGTATCAGTTCCATTTAACTTTATTTGATCAAATTGAGTTGGCCCAACTCAATTACATTTCATTTCAAGAATTCGTTTTTTATGAGTTGGGGTTACACATATTTATTGGGTGGAAATCCTGCCCTCAAGTAAATCATTCATCCAATTATTTTTGTTAAACATTTTTTTGAGTGTCATATCCTGTCAAAGTGTTTGATTGAATATATTCTGTATCTAAAATTAGAGCACTAGTAGTCTGAGCATGTAATGATACTACTGCATGAAGTCAGAGGTTCATAGACACCTACACACTCAAACACATAGGCACACGGATGGAAGCGGCTCTTGATTGTTTAGGTCGTGGCTTCAAGTGCACAACAGGTCAGCTGCCTTCCACTTCAAAGCTTTTCATGATCAAACTTTCATTCGGGAAATTTTAATTACACTTTAATTACACATTGCTGCTGATGAAAGAAATTATGCAGATGAGGGGAGACAAAAAAAAATGAATGAGTTTCATACTGCTTGTCTGGATTCAGGCTTTTGGTTACAGCCAAAACTGATATCAAAGGATTAAAGCCAAATTAAGTCATAACACAATCAAAACCAGAGCCGAAAGTCATCAAATTATCAATAAAGCAAAATCATGTTATTCCGGGCTCCTTTTTAATTAGTGGGATCTGAAGTAAATTGCCATTACTCCAGAATTCCATCATGTAAACATTCTTAATTGCATACTTAATTGCTAATAGTAGAAGAACATTTGAAGAGACATTAACTCAAGAGCCTAAACTATTGCAATATTACAAAGTTACATGGAATTGATTGCAGGAGGGGGAGTAGCAGTGGCAGCGGTGAGGTCTTTTGGAAATCTCTGCAATATTAAATCGTAAGATGCTGCTTTGCAGTGTCAACCATGAAGATGTAAGCTTTATTGCTGAAAGAAAATTAATTGGACTTAAAAAGAATGAGGCAACATCTGAAAGTGCCTCTCTAGAAGATTCTGGTTTTCGTACTATTGGATTAGGGACCTTTTCAATTGGCGCTTATGAGGAAATAAACAGCACGGTGCGCTTTTGAGAAAGCATATTATAGAAGGATTGCTCTCTGGGTCAGTTTTGCTCTTCAGTTTATTAGATTAGAGCAGCAGATCAGAGCGGGCAGACTTTAATCTGACCCTGGATCAGTTTGAATGGGGATTATTGTTATCCTGGGTCAGTTTGGGGTAGGATGCAAGAAGATTTCTGAAAGGCATAACTACTCCTGGCAGATACATACAGACAACATGAATTGTGCAAACCAGAAAAAATTGTGCAGTTCACTCAAAAATGAAAATTCTGACAAAACCAAAATGTAGTCATCTTCATGAACTGAAGATGAAGAAGAATCAAGCTTCCAAATATCCACATATTTCATTATGTATCTATACAAATTTCATTTTATGCCTTTTAGTTAGTCAAATTTTTGAAGAGAACCCACAATTGAATCAAACATCTGGAAAACAAGAGAACAAAAATATCAAAGACATCCTCTGGCATGTTCGTTATTTACAGCAGTAATTTGATTTTAATTTGATCTCTACTTTGTAGAAGTTTGTACTCCACCACTGCATGGTGAAAAATACAATTTGCATGTTTGCTGTGCTAGAAGCGCACAAGTTTGTCTTCCTTTACTCTGTGGAACAAAAGAGAGAAGGATATTAGGGGCTAGAACACATTTCATGTAATTTAGCTAAATCTAAAACCTGTTCAGTACACCAATTAATATCTGTTGTAAATGTATGAGAAGAAGTAATAACCACCATCCCAGTTGCTCAAATTTTTATATATATATATATATATATATATATATATTTGGTTATGAAAACGGACCTAAGCCAACAACAGCCTTTAAAATGATTTAAAATGCATTATATAAAAACAATGAGGCAACCCTGCTGAAAAAACACCATCATAAATTAATAACAAATATATTACAAACCATCAACTTTTAACCATTAAAAAAAACATACAAAAATGTTTTCTGTAGTGTGCTTTGGCACATATCCCATTAGGATTTATTGGTTTAAACAAGCCACCAATAGAAGGTGACCAATTACCAGTAGAGACAAACAGGGTCCATTCGTCCTTCGGATGAGATGTCGGATGATAAACCGAGGTTCTGACTCTCTGTGGTCATTAAAAATCCCAGGATGTCCTTCGAAAAAGAGTAGGGGTGTGACCCCGGCATCCTGGCCAAATTTCCCCATTGGCCTCTGACCATCATGGCCTCCTAATCATCCCCATACACTGATTGGCTTCATCACTCTGTCTCCTCTCCACCAGTAAGCTGGTGTGTGGTGGGCATTCTAGTGCACTATGGCTGCCGTCGCATCATCCAGGTGGATTCAGCACATTGGTGGTGGTTGAGGAGATTCACCCCTTCTATGTAAAGCGCTTTGAGTACACAGAAAAGCGCTATATAAATGTAAATAATTATTATTATTAATTACAGTTTCCATTCAAACCAATACAAATCCCATTATAACCAGTAAAACCATTACACATTTTGTGATGGTGTCTATTGTGTTTTTTTTTTTACATGTTATAAATGCCTGTAAAGGGAGCCAAAGGCCTGGCAATTGCTGCTGTTACACTTTTTGCTATAGATGACACAGCTTCTATAATTTATTCAACAAAAAAACACGTGGACATCACAACCCTAACAAAAATAAACCATGGTTTTCGTAGGGAAACTGCTTAATTGTCAGAAATATTCAAGGATGATCAAAGTTCACAAAAATAAAACAAAAAAATAGTTTATCTGCCTACCCCAAGGGCATCCAATATGTAGAGGTAAATCTTCAGTAGAACACAAATTAAGATTTTTAACTCAAACCGATGCAGTCTGTCAGTCATATAATAGGGACTTTAACACATCAGCGGTGAATGGAATGGCTACATTGACCGGAAGTAAGCTGTTACACTTGTAAACAAGACGGTGCAATGCGCATTCAGTCATTTATTTAAATACAAATGATGGATTATGAGGAGGATGTTTAGGCAATAATTGCATCGGATTTACATGAATCGCAGGCTTATAAGTGTGTTACCGCCACCTATCTCTCAAATGGACCATGTAATTGAGATTGTAGATAGTGCCAATGGCAGTGTTGTCAATTTAGTGGTTTTGTAGCTAGATTTAGCGACTTCTCCACCACTTTTGAGACTTTTTTCAAAAGCTTCGGGACAAATATAGTAACTTCTTGGACAAACCTTATCTAAGTTTCTATCTTGCCCACTGGTCTATATTCATCTTTATATAAATCAGTGAATTTGCCATTATGATGTCATCTAGTGACATTTAGCTACCACTTTTAGCTACTTTCAATTGAAAGCAGTTGGCAACACTGGTCAGTGGTCCATTTGATAGATAGGTGGCGGTAATACACCTATAAGTCGGCGATCCGCCGTAAAGCAAGCAAGAAGAAGATGAAGACACGTCACGTGCCGGCTGTGGTGAATGTGCACAGGACAGTTACAGTGTGGTGGATCAGAGGTAAACCGATATATACATACTGTTCAGTTCCTTGCACAGACCGATCGTTTTGTGTCTTTAGACCTCAATGTATCACCACGAGCCACAGGGTTTAATTTAGGTTTTGTCTGTGTATGTTTATTTTTTCTGAGTCCCATTGACTGCCAGACTTATATGACTGAGAGACTGCAACTGTTTGAGTTAAACATCTATGTTTGAGTTCTACTGAAGAAACAAAGTCACTTACATCTTGGATGCCCCTGCGGTAAGCAGATAAACATCACATTTTAATTTTTGGGTGAAGTATCCCTTTAATTGGTGACAATTTTCATTTTTGTGTGAACTGTCACTTTAAGGCTATTTTGATTATTTGTCTTGGTTTCAAATCAGACTTTGACACAAAATCCTTCCCATTTACCCTCACACTTCTCTTCTTAGCAAAGTTTTGTTTTGGTCTGAATTGTAGTATGTTCATGTCCTCGATGTATTCCAGTGAGTAGATAGTGAGTTACAAGTTTGTATTTATTGTTTGAATTATTGAATTAATTCGTTTGAGGTCAGTTTTTTACATTCAGTTATTTTATGTTATATTTTTTTTATATATATATGACAGCAAACATGTTTGGTATGTTTCATGTGGAAAACATGAAGTAAATCATACGATCATTCATCATTTTAAACCATGAAAAAAAATAACATGTAAATATCTCATGTCATTGTCCTACATTTACTGCCAGTCCTATTATTCTGAACATACTGTTTTGTGTCAGGTCAGTGTCTTCCTGATAAAAGTCAGGTATTTTAAATCTTTAATAATCACCTTATTTGTTTTGATCTGCAGGTGATAAAAATAAAGTGTTGTGTGACGTACAATGCAGGATTCAATTCATTCCCCACTCTGAAAGAATAATATGTTTTGACGTTTGTTATTTATTCTCTCCCCCTCTCTCTCCTCTTCTGGCTCAGTGTATGTGTCTGTCATGGCTTTCTTTCTTCAGAGAAATGCCTGTTTATTCCTTTGTTAATATGACAGATATAATGAGTTTCCTGATTCACCACCAGGCGCAAATTAAGACTCTCTTTTGAGTTTATACAGTCAAAATCCATTTTTTGCCTCCCTTGTTTTTAAACTTGACGTTAGCTCTTTTCACATTATTAATTATGTATTTTTTGCACTTTTTTTTCTGGGTTCAGTTGTGTGAAGAGATAATCCCATTGCCAAGCACACTCGACCATCTCGTACAACTCGTTCTATCCTCAATACACACACACAGAGACAGCCACATATTGTGATTGATGGTACATTTCACATGAATGCCATTTTTTATATATTGCTTGTGTTTATGGTTTATTTCGAAAGACATTTGTCATCCCGATTGTACAGAGAGAAGGGATGTATGTAAACACTTGCACACAACAGTATATGTGAGAGTTGCATGATTTTGCCTTGAGGGGTAACTCTTTTTTTTATTCTGAGCATTTTTTCCTCTCTCTCCATCACGAATATAATACGTTAACAGTTCATAATGCAATTACATGTCATCAAGAACTCAGCAATGTTAATAGCCTATTAATCCGAATGAAAGGTGGATTTATTTGTATATTTATAAACATACAAAGCATTTAGTGAAAAATAATGATGGACGAACATCCATAAATGCGTGTGAGAGGACAACCAACGATTTGTTTTAGTGGAGAGGATAATATTTTATTGTCACAATAGTACACACTATCCAAATTAATTTGATCAAATTTTAGAGTTTAGAGTTAGAACCGGTGAATGCGGTTAACACGTTTCATAGAAAGACTGAAAGAGAATGATGTGCACCAAATGAGTCGCCGTAGAAACCGAATACTTCAATGGTTGTCGACGAAATAGCTCAAATCGAGAAACAACGCAATGTCATGTGAAATAAATGTCCTCATGTATTAAAGAAGAGTGACTTGATTAAGAGCTGGAAATAGCGGAGGATGGGCACAGAACGGTAACTAAACTCCCGAGACATTTAGTCACACACAGGTGTATTGTGCAAACTAAACTTCATAGGAATGTTTAGATAGCTAAATAATAATTCACATGCTCAAGTTTTTTTTTGAAAATATTTAGCTTACAGATCTCAGTTTAAATGCTTCAGTTTGTTTTGATATTATATTATGTTATGTTATGCCTATATCATAAACCTAGTAAATATTTTACTTTATTTTTTTAACGAACTCTCTTCTGCTCATCAAGGCTGTATTTATTTGAGAAAAAGACAGTAATATTGTGAAATATTATTGCAATTTCTAATATTGGTTTCCTGTTTTATTTACTTTTAAATACAATTTATTCATGTGAAGCAAAGCTGTATTTTCAGCATCATTACTTCAGTCTTCAGTGTCACATGATCTTCAGAAATCATTCTTATATGATGATTTATTATGAGTGTTGAAACTGTTGTGCTGCTTAATTGTTTTTAGAACATAAGATACTTTTTTTATTATTTGATGCATACAAAGTTAAAAATAACAGCATTTATTCAAAATAAAAAGCTTTTCTCACAATTTAAGTCTTTACTTTTACCCTTTATCCATTTAACACATCCCTCCTGAATACAAGTATTACTTTCTTTAAAAAAATACTTTTGAATAGTAGTGCATATTGAAACACAAAATTTATATTTTGAATAAACACGGTTATTGTTAACTTTAATTTATCAAAGAATCCTGAAAACTTATCACAGGTCCCAAACAATATGAAGCATCACAACAGTTTCAACATTGATAATCAGCATATTATTATGATTTCTGAAGATAATGTGACACTGAAGACTGAAGCAATGATGCTGAAAATACAGCTTTGCTTCACAGGAAAAAAAAATGTAATTGCAATAATATTTCAAATATATACAGCATTGATGAGCATAAGAAACATGTTGAAAAAACTTGAATCGCAAACTTTTGAACTGCAGTGTATTATACTGTAAAAAACAAAATCACAGGTAAATGTACACCATTTAGTTAAAATCAAGGGTCATATCAAATAAAAATAGAACATTAAAGTTTAAAGTTTCACACTTTTTTGTGTGTGCGCTGTACAGGTCTGGTATAAAGAATGTTTTTGCTCAGGTGACTGAAATGTTCGCCCAATATAGAAAAGGTCTGCTGAGCAAGACAAATTATTAGAGAGAACATTGCTGCAAATATCATTGTTTCTTTCTCTTTGTCTCTTCTTCCTTTATTTGGCTCTACACATTTTGCCATCTTTCTTTCCTCATTTAATTTTTATCTCATGAGCTGTGGCGTGAGACTGACAATGTGTGTAAAATGATGGTTTAACCTCTGAGACGGAGGAGCAGCAGTAAACAGAAGGAGAGATTAAAGAACAATGCTCCCTCGCCTCTCAGGACCGCTGCCAGAGGTGTGTGCGTACATGTTTGAAGTGTGTGATAAAGCGTACAGCAGATTATGAGAAAAGGAGAAGACGAGCTCATTAGAAGCTCACTCTCTCAAAAGCGCAGAACGAAGGATCAGAGGGAAGCCACCAACCTCTGCGAACTCCTCCCTCTCATCCCTCCATTCTTTTGTAGTCCTGTCCCCATCACTTGGCTCTGATCTCCTGCCTTATTCAGGCTTCTTTGCTTCCTTAGGGACAACATGATCCCTTCTCTTCTCTTCTCTTCTCTTCTCTTCTCTTCTCTTCTCTTCTCTTCTCTTCTCTTCTCTTCTCTTCTCTTCTCTTCTCTTCGCTTCGCTTCGCTTCGCTTCTTGTCTCTTCTCTTCTCTCTTCTCTCTTCTCTCTTCTCTTCTCCTTCGTGAGTTAAAATTGAAATTCTCAGTTAAAACATTTGGATTGATTCAGATTCTGATTCTGGCTATTATATATATATATATATATATATATATATATATATATATATATATATTGCCATGATGTATTAGATCAATCCTATATTTGATTGTCTTTCCCTTTCCTTTCGCTTGTCTTTACTTCCCCTAATTCTCTAGAACCACTACTTTCCTTGTGTTCTTATCAGCTCTTTTCTTCTCACTTTATAATTTCTCTGTTCAGTCTCATTTGAGGAAGGTCTGAATTACAGTCATTATTTTTTGCTCTCTACAGTGAAACCTGGCTATAAATACTTCTAGCGTAGTCTGATCCAGGTGTACTTAATGAATTTGAGGGAGTGTGTTCAGAAAGATGACACCCTGCTGCTTGTGTTCTAGAAATCTGTATCACTCTGAAACCTCCTCTACATTTTGTATATGGAAATGCTTTTGATGTTTCTGGGTAGTAAGCCTTACATATATATATATATATAGAGAGAGAGAGAGAGAGAGAGAGAGAGAGAGAGAGAGCGCAAGGGAGCAGTTAGCATGAGGTACTAATGACCTGTACAGACCCTCAACTAAAAATACAACTATTTTGAGTTTCATCTAACATAAAACATCAAACTAAGGACATCAAAACAATGGGGATCCTGGAAACAATGCCATAAAAATACTACTGTGTAAACATCAACCAGAGACAGAAAATAAACTCAAAATGTACTGGTATTTGGTAACAAATGTAGCTTGCAGACAATAACACAATTTTAGACAAATGTCTACAATACTGAAGTCCTGCAAACAACATTTGGTGACCACAGAGATAAAAGCCCTCATAGAATGCAGGGAAGCCAAGTTACCTCCAAAGGTAACGCATGTCTGAACAAATAAGAAAGGAACAAATACAAACAGAAAAATTATAAAAATTATAACGAGTGAAGAGAAAAAAGTAAAACAACCATAATGGTCGTTTCAAACACAAAAGAATGACGACTAATAAGTAAAGCTCCCACAGAACTACCTAATTGAGGGCTTGGTCCTACTAATACAGCTAAACAAATGAGCAGCACCCCTTCTTATTCAGCAGTTCAAAGAAGAAGTCCAGCAACTGACATAGAAGAAAAACCCTTTCAAAATATAACAACGGTTCACACAGAGTCTATGAAAGAAGCACAGTGGACCTCTGCAACATAAACTCAAATACACACCATTGACAAATGTGGGCATACTTTGAATAAGGTCAGCTCAAAACCATAAAGTAAATTCAACATTTCACACAGGCTACTTTGTAGCAGCTGCTGCTGACCAAGCATCTAACCCAAGGTCTGTATCATGCCAACAAGTAGATAAAACAGCTCAGTAGGATGACAGACACCCACCCCTGACCAATAATGGGCATGTAGTGCACCAGCTTCTCATAACATTGGGTCCAAATAATAAGTTGAATGCACTGCTAAGCATTCCAGCTCTGAAGACTGTCTGGTGTGTATTGCCCAGCAGCTTTACACTTTCATATTTGACTCCATGTTCTATCATATGCCACAACTTGAAGTGATGGTTGTTCTCTTCCTTAACAAAGCAAAGGGAGTAGTGGAAAATGTCAAACATGGACAAGTTATTAATTCCCCTTCCTTGCCAAGAATATCTAGCAACCAGCAAAAGAGGTCCATGGACCATGGTACAGTTGATCAAAGGCACTGAGCTAGGAAAGCCTGCAATAGCTCCCCAAAGGACTCCCCAGGAAAGAGAGTTCTGTCAGCACCCTGGAGAGCTCTGCAAAACAGACGGAAATCTTTGGGTACACACACCAATGTAACACAACGGACGGTCTTTTTAAATGAAGTCTCCAGAGGCAGTCCATAGACCCATAGAAGGTAGACCTCGTGGTTCGCCTTTCAGCTTTATTCATAATGCATTTCTCATCAGTACTGCATCAGGAATGACAAAACAGTACAACATAGTCTGGATTTTCTACAGGAAAGCATGAGTCATTACCACAAACATGAATCATTGGATGCCCGATGCTGCCGAAGGTCAACAAGAAACAAATAATTTATCAGGAATTCAATAGCACAATAAGCAAACTAAGAGAAGATTGCAACGTGTACTACTGTTATTCACAGGTTTAAACCCTCTGAACCAGATGATCATCATGAGTGGATATTGATGCAGTTACATGACTGGAGCTAGTGGTTTCCACCAATAATACATGGATGATATCAAGCAGTATTCCAGAAGCATGAGGAACACTGACTCAATAATCCTCCTGATCTAGAGCTACATCAAAGACATTGGCTGTAAGAAAGTGTCAAGACTATCTTTTAAATTTTACTGCAATTCTGGATAATATATCCATGATGTCTTCCATATGGCTTCATGGCAAAATGAGAGAACTGGCAGTACAACATCCAAAGGCCCAGTTTGAAGAATAAGACCAGGGGCCCTTTCTTCGTACGTCGCTTGTTACATCTAAGATGATTTTATATGTCCCAGATATTCTAATCCTGATAACTGATCTCTGGCTAATTTGGTTATTCAAACAAATGTGCGTACTAGATTAAACTATCTGGATTAAGTTGTCTAAAATTATGCGCGTTGTCGTGTTCTCCAAAGAGGGCAGATGTATTGATACTCTAAACCATGATCAGCAATGCAGCGATTGGCTTGCAAAAACTTTACACGTTTCTAGACCTTTATAAAAAACAGCCAAGCGAACAAACTACATAAATGTTATAATAGATAAATTAAATGTGCACTAATTATTATTATTATTTTTTTTACATGATTCCAAATTATTTATATTCATGATTTCTAGTATTGTACAGGCTTTACATTTTTAAATCCTGTATGCATGAAATAAACCTGTTCCCGAGCAGGTTTAAGTTTGCAAACCTGTTGCTATGACAGCAAGTCGAGGATGAGCTTCGAAGAACTAAATGATCAAGCGAAATTGTCAACAATCAAATCCAGCTAACTGAGTTAGCGGCGTACGAAGAACGGACCCCTATAACATCATGTATTGAACAGCTCCATGAAGTCACCTAGGATCATGCATAGCAGGACTCTTCAACACAAGTCCTGGAGGCCACTGTCCTGCGTAGTTTAACTCTGACTCAAATCAAACACACCTGCTTGCAATTTTCAAGTAATCTCAAAGATTTTGATTCGTTTTTTCAGATGCATTTCATTAGAGTCACAGAGTCAAAGTGCCCCAGTGTATGGGAACATCTAATTGGAATGTAGTAGAGATGAACGAGGATGGGATTTTGTTTGTACATACGTTCTAGACAAACACATAAGTAAAGGCCATCCAACCCAACTATATTAACATGACTAAGGACAAAGGTGTCCTATCCTACTCCTGGAAGAGTAATATCCTACCAAATTTAGACCAAATTTCAGTTAAATTATGTCAGCTAGTCATGGTCTTCAGGATAACTAAAGACCTCTGGGCAGTTGTGTTGGGACAAGTTAGACCTAAATACTGTAGAGCATTGGCCGTTCAGAAGCAGGTGTATACGGAACCCCTAAAGGAACACATGGTAGTGGAAAAAGACCGGGGTGGAAGTATACAGGAAGTGTTTGTCCGAACTCAATTGGTTTTCTGAGAGAACGCAAACGTTTTGTGAGGGAACTCAAATATCTTTGTGAGAGAACGCAAACAAATTAGAAAAAGTTATTTCCTTCCCACTCCGGATTTTTTCTACCTACACCTTTAGGGGCTCCATAGGTTTAGATGCCCCTGGCTAAAGAACAGACACAGCAGAGGAGATAGATTATATAGTGCCAAATAAGAGTACCATCCAGTCAGCAGAGTATATGATCCTTGCAAGAAATGTAAAAAGGAAATAGAAAGAGTGTGGGAAGTCAATGTTAAAATAGTTCTAGGGTTTGCCATGCTGGTCAGAATGCTTCAGCTTGTTGACCCAAAGGGGCACTATTCTGAGAACAACTAGAATACCAAACTGAATCTATTAGTACTTAGGCTATTAATTGAGAAAATACTGTATGTAAATATACATGTTTACACAGATGTATTACACAGGATTAGACCACTGAATCAAATCCAACAGCTCTGGAGAAATTTGTATAAGAAAAGAGAAGTAGTGTGTATTTCAATTCATGTTGTAGTGGTGGTTCATGCTATCACAGTTTCTCACACACTAGAGCATAAGGGTCAGTTGGTTTTCCATCACACTGCCCTCATACCGTAGACCTCAACGATCAATAGTAAACAATAACTTTAAAGGGCTCTACCTCTCTGTGTATGTGGGTTTGTGAGACTGTGAGTGCGAAGGAGAGATTTTTCACAGAGAATACATATTTCTTCTGTTCTGGAGCACTGCAACTTATCCAAGTCATGGAAAATATACTCTAAAATTATCAATAAAACCCTTTCTTTCTTTCATCTGCTATGTTGCAAAACGTAGTACTGAAACCTCTCATATTCATATAAAGTTGTAGATCACAAAAATGTATAGATTTTAATATATTTTACTAAAAATATGTCCTTTTTACTCTTACAGAAAAAAGGGTGGTACAATGGTACTGTCATGTATCAGATGGTAATGGAACTACTGTATGAATTCTACCATGGTATTAAATGATTACCAAAGCTACATCAGATAACACAACAGCATATGCGGCAATATATTCCAGGTGCTACTGTATAAATTCTATGTTGTCACTTTGTTATAAAACACTGAATTTGCCGAAAACACTTAGGATATGAGATTTTTCTTGAAATTTCCTGTAAAGATTAATGAGTATGTGGAATATAAACATTATTTATACGGCCTCATTGATGTAGATCACTTTGCCTACTTACTTATTCACCCAGGCCGAAATGCATGTCATTTCCATATATCTTAATTATTAAAGTCACTAATTAATTTTTAAAAGACTTCCCACTAAGGCCTCTGTGATGTCGTGTCCTAGTGACAGTTTCTGAGCTTCCATGTCATCAACCTGCGCCAGCAAACTGGAGTATGAGCCAACGCTCTTCAAAGAGATGCTTTATTAAAGAGTAATCATCAAAAATGGAGCAGTAGCGAGGAATTGGGAGGGGACAGGGGCAGTCATAACAAAACAATCAAAGGCAGTCGAGGAAGTGAGTTGTCGACAGCCCTGTCAGAAAGAGAGGTGCGAGTGATGTGTTTTGAGCTTGTGTATGGATGTATGTGGGTTTGTGATCTTGGAGGACCTCACACCTTCACGTTCGTTTGATTCTTCTGTACGAGAGCAGGTGACCTGGCATTTCCGTGACTTTTAGAGGTGAGAGCGGCGCAACACACTGCTCTCCACCTCAAACCGCTTTCAGCCCTCAAACTTTCTCTCTCACATTTTAGATAATATTCACATTATCTATCACAATATACCGTTTTATTTCTTTAGTTTGGATTACATCCCTCAATCAAAATATTTTATTTGTCTGAATTTACTCCACCCTGAGCATCTGTCTTTAAGATAAACAATTTGCATTTTTTGAGTAATATAGTCCTCCTTGGACACCTTATAGGCTGACATAATTCTACTGTCACACAACTATCATATTGCTCAGCCCAACCGTTCATTCATTTTCTTTCCTGGTCTCTCTTATCATTTCTTCTATCACCCACCCAACTTCTTCCCTTCACAGGTTGGCATTTAGACCCAGACAGGGAAGTGTGCAGAAGCAAGGTGTGATTGGTTGGTCCTCTCTCCTTTTCATTTCTCTAAAAATAAATACTCTCTTTCCTTTTTCTCTCAGAAAAAAAGAAAGGAAAGTCTCTGTCGCTCTCCCCGGCATGCTCCGAGGCAGACAACGCTCTGTCCACTGGCATTTTGATCATGCACGGAAAAGAGAAGCCAGCCCAATTATAAGCTCTGCCGGTCTTTATGGAGCTATTGACCTCTATCCTCCGTGTATCTCTGCAATTTAATTTAACCCGTACGACGAGCCCCGCGCTAATTAGATGCATTTCAAATAAATGCTCCAGGAGCGCACGGAGGGAGTGACGGAGGCGACGGCAGATAGAGAGAATGAGCTTAAGAAAAACAGAGATGAATAGACAAAGACAAGGCAAGAAATTTTGAAAGAGAGAGCGACAGATTGAGAGAAAGACAGAGTCACAGACTGAGGCCGTGAGAGAAACAGATACAGAGAGACGAGCATTATCTTAACGGCTGGAGACTCGACCCTGTTGACAAATTTTAAAAAGTATTAAACATTATAGTGTTTTCTCCCACAGCACCAGGGTGAGAGAGCAGACTGCTGTTTCCTGCTCTATGATAGAGCTTGTTAGAGTATATCAGAGAAGCTGCACACCTCCCTGTCTTAAATGTTCAGGACTGAATTAGACAAAACTTGAAACTTTGGAATACACTGTTTTTATTACGAACATGAATGATACTTCAAATCAAATGGTTTGTTGAATATAGGGGTGGTGCTATTTCCAGGTTTCCAGAGTTTTGAGTCTTGCTTAGTAATAAAAAAGAAATAAAAAAATCCCAGTAATCAGAATCATGCCTAGGGACCAGAAAATGAGATCGGTACTACTGTGAGTACCAGACATTGGGGGGATGGGCTATTTTATCTTGCCACCCACAACTTATCAGCCACCCACAACACCCTATTACCAAGGCAGAGAGTATTGCACAGGCAAACAGCCTCACATTTTCATCAGAAAAATGCCAAAATGGGGAGTGATATTTGTTAGTAAAATTCCAAGGGCCTGAGGGCTTGAGTCAATATGCCGTTCAGTGGGCCCAGAAATCATAGCTGCCCCTGGTCGCAGTTGTAGTCATACAAAGTCATAATGGTCAATGAAGTCAATTCTTACTAAATACATATATATACTAAATATCTTACTAAATACACAGTACATATTCTATTAGTGCATGATTTTGAGTGCAGAGTTGGACGCTGATATATATGGGGTCAAGAACATCATAGAGGCTTGTGGGTGGGTTATTTGGACTCGGTCAGTACACCGCAACAATCACATAGCAAACCCTGGAAAACATCCATGATATTCTGGTACAGAGTTCTCCAGTTCTGCTCCTCGAGGGCCACTATTCTGCAGAGTTTACCTCCAACCCCAATTTGACACACCTGAACCAAAGTAATCAAGGTCTTCAAGACTACTAGAAGCTTCCAGGCATGTATGTTGGGACAAGCTGGAGCGACATTCTGCAGCAAGTTCCAGCATTGGACACTTCTGCTGTAGTATCATGGTGGCAAGTTTTGCACAGACAAGCAATATTTTCAGACAATGAAAAAAAATCTAGTTATTTCTTGTTACATTTTTATATTTTTATTTTTGTCTTTTGTCGTATATGGTGCTCTGGGGTAGAGGAAGCCTCTCTTCTGTCTCCCTGAATGTGTAAACACAAGTGTTTGCGAAGCTTGAAGAAACGAGTGAACTGACACAGTAGACTTGGTGACATTATCTGGGTGTAATCATGGGAGACAGAACATCAAAGCCGAGTACACATCACACACACACACACACACACACACACACACACACACACACACACACACAAGAAAATGCGTTACTGATGCAGTAGCAGTGGATGTGAGACCTGATCCTGTGAGAATCTTACGAACAATTCACCATAGGACATGCCGCAAAGGGTCTGGAGAGTCACACAAAATGAGAGAAAAAGAGCTTGAACAAGGAAGTGAGAATGAAAGGTGATGGTGGTCCATAACATTGTGCAGAAAGCTAGACATTTTAATCAGTTTCACTGCAAGGAAAACAACAGCATACACATGTGTGTGTATGTGGGAGTGATGCTGCAACATTTGCTCACTTAAAGAAACCCTTACCGTCCAGTCAAGTGCTGCCATTTCATAAAGACACCATTATGATTACAAATACTTCAGTATCCTCTGCATGCCGACACACACTTACGCTGACGTGTATGCCACTTTTCCTGTAAGCCTCTTAGCACAATGCTGTTTCAATACACTGTGTTTGGAGTGTGTGTCAGTTGCTCTCTCCAAACAGGATTAACAGGGTACAGCCCTTTCACATATTTCACACATGGAAGCGACTGTTCAGTACCACAAACAATATAAAATACTTTCATTATGTGAACATGAATTTTGGGGTAATTTGCAAAACTTAGAAAACATAAATTAAGACAAATGCCAAGTTCTGTCATGACAGGGTAGATGGCACAGGCTGATGTGTTGTTAACGCAAATTGATGATATTCACAGCATTAAACTACCTGGAACAAGCGGATTGGTTCACATTGGAAATGCAGCCAATTAGCTTTGCATTTAAATGGCCGGATAGCATTCAATAAAGCAGTTTGCAGCGTGCTTTTAGAGTCCCTTGAATCTCTCAACCTCCCCCAGCTCCACCTGTTTTGATCTGCTAAGGTTTATTTTATATGGTATTTGTGCAGCAGCAATATGACCTAAATGCTCACAGCATTGTATCAGCTTATGTATTGGCAGTAGCAAGTTAATGTATTTGCTTTGAAGCAGCAGCAATAATCTTACAACAACAGCATCAGCAGTGTAACATATCTATTCCGCCAAAACCAAGGCTTACACGTGTGTGCAAATGAAGAAAGTAAATGTAGAAGACCGAATTTGATAATTCCTGCTGCTGTAAGCACCCCTTGGGGCAAAAATGAGAATGCAGTTTATTCTTGCTTCTTGTTCCAAGAAAACTTGTCTAACAAGGGGGATAAAGCTAAACATAGCTATAAACGTGTAAAATACGAACCCCCTCAATATTAAAAACAGAGAATTCCTTTTCTGATTTTAAGTTTTTGCTGTGATTGCAAGTTTTAATCAATAAAAGGGATAACAAAATCATTGAGACTAACAATACTGCATATAGAATCTATGAAAATGAAAATATATAATGTAAGTGATGCCCTGTAAAGTTCATAGAGCAGAAAAAGGTCACAAATAAGATATTCAAGAAGCATGAAAGGAGAACAAACCACAAACACTCAGAGCCGATCATATATGTGTGTATGTTTGATTGAGTTGTCAGCGCTGTAAGGGTTTGTTATCTGACTGAAAGCATGTGTTCTGCGCTGATGTGTGCATGTGTTTTGTCCCTAATGATCCTGAGGCACTCTGATATAATAATGTGATCTAATCACTTCTGCTTTCTTCACTCCACAAGACGAGTCAACAAAATGGCTCCCACAGGAAAATATTCACTGCCTTTTGTATTCGTTTGTCACTTTATTACATCAATCTTCTGAAATTGTGTGACTGTGTGTAAATTAGTTCCTTAGTAAAAAAAAAAAATTGTGTGTGATTTTATTTCACTGTAGATTGTTTAAATTGAGGAGAATTCAAAATGTCTCCTCCATCCTTGTTTATTTCTGTATGTGTGTTTTAATAGAAAGTGTGTGAGATGAGGAGTGCATTTCCACTGTTGTTGCTAACAAGACCATTAGTGCAAAGATATTGCTGTTGCTTTTCCTGCTATATTGAAAAAAAATGTCTGCTTATTACCTGCCTTCTTTCTCTCTCTGTCTGTCTCTCTTTTTTACACAAGACTGATTCCACATTGAAATTCGCCACATTTGTCCTCAAAAGTTTATCACACATATCACCTAATACTGTGGTTGCAGAGCATTGATTATATATAATAAAGAGCATTTTGTCTGACAGATATTAAAATGAATCATTCACCTGAATATTCAGGCATTATGTATTCACACTTTTGTCATTCCAAACCTGTATGATTTTACTGATTCCGTGGAACAAGAAAAGAGATGATGGGCTTTCGAAACTCCAACAAAGACACAAACAACACGTCACATTGTGGTTGTTTACAAGACACAATTGCAGTCAATGCAAATCGGTTTTCAGCAAATAATGACTTGAATGTCATTTTTGGACAACCAGCGGCACTAAATGGAATTGCAGTCTATGTGTTAGCGACCTAGGGTCCAGATTTACTAAACAGGGCAAATTAGCATTAGTGCGCAATAGCACCGATGGGAGAGGAAAGTTCTGCGGGTGATTTACTAACAATGCACACATTAAAGAACACAGACACAGCCAGATCATTTCCATACTAGCACAATCTACCAACAGCAGAGCAAATTACCAGCTGCTTTAAGACATACTTTTTTGGGATGTTAAATAATGGTGCAAATACCAGTAATTTGACGAGCGCAAACATTAATAAATCACGTTGCGTGATTCATTTTAATACTCCCCTCTCATAAATATTTCGTCTGAAAGAGAAACAACTACAAATGCATATTCAATAAGAGTAAATCCTTACTGTAATATTTAATTCCAAAAGACGGTTTGTGCTGGCCCAAGTAAATGTGGCCACCTATAGGGTTTTCCAAAGGGTTTACCATTATTATCCAAATTATGGTCGTAAGTTCCTTTGTTAGCAAAATAGTTCAATGATTCGGCGTTTCCTAAAACCATAGTTCCAATTAATGTTATCCAACAACATTGCAAAGTTGTGTGATTGGAACTGCGGCATTAAACATATAGTTTCTTGTTAGTATGACATGTGGACTTTAAATTGTGCTTTAAATTTAATTCTACATCTATTTGTTTGTCAAGAGAATAAAAGTGCAGTGTGTATGTGCGACTCTGCTATGATAACCTGGGTAACCTCAGAGTATGATGTAAGAAAGAACCTGTGTTTCAGTCCTCTAGAAATAAAGCGAAACAACGGCAAGCAAAAGTAGTGTTTAGATGCCATGTTTGCTGACTGAATAAATCAGCTTCCATTTTCACTGTAAAGGAAAAGAACAGCATGACATCTTTGGTTAAATTTTATTTTTTTGCCTTCCGTCTTGAGACAGGTTTGGAACAACATGAGGCTGAATAAACTACACGATTCAAATTTTGAGGTGAACTACTCTTTTAAAATATGATTTGACAAAGTTTGGTGTTTCTTAGTAGGTTGATGGCACATTCATTTAGTTCACCTTGAGAATCTCTTCAGGTGTCCCATGACTGGATCTGTTTCTCTGACAGTGACACGTGTATTTGTTTACTGGCTATCTAATTGTCCTACTTGATGCCTTGCTCTGTATATTTACTTCAATTGATTAATTAACAAGTAGATATTGAGCACTGGGAAGCTGCCGAAATGACGGTGCATGTGTCAAAGCAAGTGAATGTTGAAGCATGCTGCCAGTCAAAGTGGGCTTGTAATGAAATCCTCCAGCATTCCTGACAGTCTGTCTCAAGCACAAGCACATTTACTCATGGGTTCGTTCTCTCGCATACATAGTATACATCCATCTACCTGTCTATCTCTTATTTTCCCACTTTTTGCACTCATATACCTACCTTCCGTCAGCCAGCTCTCCTCTCTTCTACAACTGATAGTGTTGGGTGTGTTTAATTTAAGTTTACTCTCAGCCCGTCGGGTTCAATATCTCTCTCTCCAGCCTCTTTTTCTCTCGTTCTTCTGTCATTCATTGCTTCATTTCACTCTGGATAAACCTGCCTATAGAAATGGAGGCCAGTAGCTGTTAGACTTCAAAGCGTATCAACAGAAAACTCTTCAGTTAGGCCTAACTGGTGTTTACAAAATGGCTGACAAACTCTCAACAGTAGCTGAGGCGGTGAAAGTTAAACAAGATTGTTCATTTACACATTTCCTTTGCTAAAAACTGAAAGTATTGCACTTGTCAAACTTCTCACTACAGGGTAAGAAGCCAATAGTTAGACTAATTTTTTTTGGAGTTTTATGAGACTAGTTCTGTGACATTCTGGATTTCCAGATACTTGGGATTGATTTTAGCAGGATTGTGTTGTGTATGTTGTTAATCTATCAAATTGTAACTGTTAGCTTTTATGGGGTAAACTCACTGGCTAAGATTAGATTAGGGCTGAAATTCTTATGTAGAACATTCAGTTCTATTTTTTATACACGTGGCTTCAGATTTGAGTATCACTGATTGCAAAGATTTCAAGGAAAGACTTTTCTAAATACACGGTTTACACAATACTTTCTTCAATCAACGGCCCCTCTTCAATTGAAAATGTCTCACACATAAAAAGCTTTTTTTTCTCATAAAAATACAGTAATAAAACAGTAAAACAGTACTGTAAAACAGTACTGTAAAACAGTAATGGCAATGCTATAATGTCGCTTTGGTCTCAAACATTTTCGAGTGTGTGTGGGTTGTGTGTGTGCTTAATATACACACTTAATGCATCCTCCGCTTTGATGGCTATAACCGTCTTTTCTTTTTAAAGGTGTCTGCGTGTGTGGCTGTGTGCTTGTCTGTAGATATGTTCTCGGAAGTCTTTTAGTGAGAGCCAGCAGTCTTTGAATGTCGCTCAGTCAAAAGAGTCGAGCCCTGATTGCGGTTATAAGAAGACTCGGAGAGCCCTCTCTGCAAGGCAAGATAAGCAGAGTGTTTGTGGCTGAGTGACAATCCAGCACTGTTAATCATATTAAAGGCAAATAAATGTGAGCTCTACACACTCGCACCTTTCTGAAAAAAGAAGTAAAAATAGAGATGCCTCAAAGGTTGATTATTTCGTTATTGAATGTTATCATAGGCTGATTTACATGTTCATATATACTATATATATATATATATATATATGTATGTGTCTGCAAAATAAAGCTTTTTTATTTATTACAAAATAAGATTTTATATATTAATGAAACAAAACTAAATAAAATGTGTAATTAATAATGGATGTTCAGACACCAAGAGATAATTTATAAAAATAAGTTTTAAGATGTATACTGTCTACACATTTTAGATTTATTTAAACACTTGACAGATAAAAGAAAGTTCAATGTGACACTTCAGAGACGGAATAAAATATTTAATGAATATTAAATATCTCATTAAATTACCGGCTCTTAAAGGGACAGTTCATTCAAAATGAAAACTTCATTTTTGATCTGTTCTTTGTGCAAATCAATTCTATGGATTCTGATCAATTTAAAAATAATAATAGATTGCAAATTAAATGAATAATTTAACAATAAATAATACATTAAATTAATACTGGTTGAACTGATTGCATTTATGATTTTTGAAACTGGATATCTCCAGTCCCCATATAACTTTCTCAGCTATCAAATTACAGTTTTTCAACATTCTCATTATGAAAGTTATGAAAATGTGATTATGAAAGTTGTGAAAATGTGATATCTGGATGTTCTTTGGATGTTCTGAACAGTAATAACATAAAAAAATCCATGGCCATCCAAATAAAATATTTAAGGAAAAAAAATTCCATGAACATAAATTACATTTTTGAACTGAAGTTTTGCAAACAATATTAAAGACCGGACAGCTTTGTACAATCTGTTTCCACAGATTAAAGTCAGTCATATGGGTTGGAGAGACATGAGGGTGAGTAAATAATAATACTGTTTATTTATTTAACTGAACTAAATGTAAAAAATTCTCAAATGTTTAATTTCTGTGAAAAGTTTTTTTCTTTTTTGATCAGTCAATTGAAGCTTACTCACAGAGTCACATGCCCCGTTTACATTGAGAGGTCATGCTAGGTGCAGGTGTTAGTGGAGAGCTAAAGCGTGTTATTTCACCAACTGTCTCCAACTCACAAACACACACAGAAACACACACAGAGACTCTCATTAAGTAAGCTTCAGCAGTATATCCGCTCATCAAAACACTGTCTGCACTAATTACTTCCTGTGACGAGACACACACTCCTGTATTTTCATAAGCACACACACACATACAAACACTGGCTCCCCACAGTATGTTTAATATGCATATAGGCTGTCTCTTTTACACACAAATGCACACACACACCTACCCATAAGGTTTTTATTTTTTATTTTTTTTCAGAGCTGTATGCAAATGCATTTAATTGGTCTGTCTGCTGATGCCACCCATACTGTCAATCAAATCTATTCAAAGCTCTGTCGGGAAAATAGAGGTAGGATTGTCTCCAAGATCTCTGTGTGCTGCATTGTATGCATGCAAAAATGATTGAAGAACCATCCAAAGAGACATGCAAATGCGTTTTATTAAAAATAAATACACAAAGGTTTGTTGCTCAAATACTGTTTGTTATTACTAATATTATTATTACTATTATTATGACTAGTATTATTATTATAATGTTGAAAATAGTTTTGCTGCTTAATATTTTTAGTGGAAACTTTATTTATTTTATTTGTATTCATTTTTGCAAGGATGCATTAAATAGACAAGGCAAGTTTATTTATACTGCACATTTCATACACAATGGTAATTCAAAGTGCTCTACATAAAATTAAGTAAAATAATCATAAAAAAATCGCTACAATAAAACCAAACATTTTTAAATGTTTAAAGTGATTTAAAATTGATTTAAAATGAATTTAGAACAGATAGAAATAAAAATCATTATGCAGTCGGTTCGGATGTAGCACAGCGCTCATTCAGTAAATGCACAGCTAAACAGATGAGTTTTGAGTCTAGATTTTTAATGTGGCTAAATAGATCAAAAGATGACAGTAAAGACATGTATGCTACTATATATACACACATGCATGTATATATTTAAGAAACGTGTTTGCATATTAAATATATTTATAAATAATATGCATTATATGAATATAAATATATGCATGTAAATACATGTACATATTGTCAAAATATATACATGCATGTGTGTGTGTGTGTTATATATATATATATATATATATATATATATAAATATGAGTTCAAAATGAGTTAATTTCAAATTTGATGCCTGCTACAGGTCTGAAAATAGTTGGGACGGGGGCATGTTTACCATGTGTAGCATCTCCTCTTCTTTTCAAAACAGTTTGAAGACATCTGAGCATCGAGGTTATGAGTTTCTGGAGTTTTGGTGTTGGAATTTGGTCCCTTTCTGCTGAAGAGTTCATGGTCATCTTTGACATATTTTTTGTTTAATGATGCGCCGACGTTCTCTATACAGGAAAGATCTGGACGGCAGGCAGGCCAATTCAGCACCCGGACTCTTCTGCTACGAATCCATGCTGTTGTACAAGCTGCAATATGTGGTTTTACATTGTCCTGCTTATATACACAAGGCCTATACGTCTTATCATAGAACACTTTTCCACTTTGAAACTTCTATTTTCCACTTCTATTTTAAATTACCTTTAGCCCATAGGGAAAAATGGCGCTTCTGGACCATGTTCAAATATGGCTTCCCTTTTGAATGATAGAGTTTTATTTGGCATCTGCAGATGACATGACAAATTGTGTTTACCGACAGTGGTTTCTGTAAATATTCCTGGGTCCATTTAGTAATGTCAATGACGAAATCATGCCGATGAGTGATGCGGTGTTGTCTGAGGGCCCAAAGACCACGGGCATCCAACAAAGGTCTTCGTCCTTGTCCCTTACACAAAGAGATTTCTCCAGTTTCTCTGAATCTTTTGATGATATTATGCAGTTTAGATGATGAGACTTGCAAAACCTTTGCAATTTTACATTGAGGAACGTTGTTTTTAAAGTATTCCACAATATCTTCACGCACTCTTTCACAGATTGGAGAACCTCTGCCCATCTTTAGTTCTGAGAAACGCTGCCTCTCTAAGGCACCACTTTTATACCTAATCATGTTACAGACCTGATGTCAATTAAATTAATTAGTTACTAGATGTTCTCCCAACTGAATCTTTTCAAAATGTCTTGCTTTTTCAGCCCTTTTGCCACATGCCAACTTTTTTGAGACCTGTAGCAGGCATCACATTTGAAATGAGCTAATTTAATGGATCAAAGTGTAAAATATATCCATTTAAACATTTGTTATGTTCTCTATGTTCTATTGGCTCATGTGATTTGAACGTCTTTTAGTTTTCGATTTTCAACTTGGAACTTCATTCCATTTTAGATTGACTTGAATTCAAACTGGAATTTTATTTCCTAACTTCCATCTCAACTTAATTACAGTTAGAATTGAATTGTAATTTAAATATCTCTCTTAATTCAGTTGAGAATGGCGCACAATCCTCTAACAAGAACGGAGAACCAAACCAAAGCCTCGCTTTCAGTCACTTGCACATGTGTTGCATTGCTAATGAAAGCCTAGTTAGGATTTTTGTCAGAGCAACACAAAACGAGTTGTATGAAGTGTCTGTAAACTAAGCATGAAATGGTGGTAATGCAAGATTTCCTCAAAACAGTGTGTGTGTTTGTGTGTATAGTTTTGATGAGAATGTGTTTTGTTATATGTGGGAGGGACCTTCTGGGTTGGATTGAACTCTCTCTCTCTCTTTCTCTCTCTCTCTCTCTCTCTCTCTCTCTCCATCTCTCTCTCTGTGTCTTTTTCTTTCCTCTCTTCACAAATTCAGTGTGAATCTCTCCTCCTCCGGTTCTCTCACACCTCCCACTCTCTCTCTCTCTCTCTCTCTCTCTCTCTCTCTCTCTCTCTCTCTCTCTCTCTCTCACACACACACACACACACACATTCTTTTCCGGTCTTCCTTGTTCTCCTTTCACATCATTAGCGTTGTTCAGCTGCTTTGCCTGTTTCTTCTTTCCTGCATGTCTGTTAGCACCCGTACATCTCTTTTTCACCTCATTTTTTCTTGATGTTTTCATTTAGTTTTCGCTCCATTCTTTCTATAGTATTTCAGGCATTCCTATATTTGGCCTGTGCTATTTATATTATGTTTAGTTTTTGTTTTCTTTTTTTGCACTGATTTTGTATAATTTATTTTTAATAATTTATATTTTACTTTTGTTTACATACCTACATTGTGGGACATTTTTATAGTGGTGGCTACCACACATTTTTTGGAAAATGTAGTACTATTTTGGAACATTTGCATATTGTACTAAGTGCATATATTATGTACTGTAGAGATAAGAAATAAAAAGTGTATTGTGCCCAACATAGCCTCCAAGTAATAACTGCCATGTTTTTGACAGATGATTTGATCTGCCTGCCAAATTCTTCAAAATCCTGCTGCAGTAGTTTGTTTCTCTGTTGTAATACACAAAATCAAATCCTCATATATGTCCACGTGTAATATGTTTGTATATGTGTGTGAATGTGTGTGTGTGTGCATGCAGCTATGTGAACACAGTGTGAGGTTAAATAGCCGAGAGCAGAAAATCCTTTACAGAAGCATGTTCATGAACCTATAACTATTAACACAGCAAGCAGAAAATCACTTGCATTGGTGCTTATGTTTCACCGTGTGTATGTATGTGTGTGAGTGTGTACTTTTAAATAAATGCTGTTCTTTTGAACGTCCTATTCCTCAAATGTAAAAAAAAAATGTATTTATCAAGAAATAGCTTACAAAGAATTAACTTTTTCATCACATTATTAAATTACATTTTAAAAGACACCAAAAATAAAAATACGTTATTTCAGTTAAATTATATATTATTTGTATAGTGCTTTTTACAATAAAATCAATACAATTCATTATATGAATGCTTGGCTAAAGAGATGTGTCTTTAATCTAGATTTAAATAGAGAGTGTGTCTGAACCCGAACGTTATCAGGAAGGCTATTCCAGAGTTTAGGAGCCAGATATGAAAAAAGTTCTACCTCCTTTAGTGGACTTTTCTATCCTAGGTACTACCAAGAGTCCAGAGTTTTGTGACCTTAGGGATCAGGTTGGATTGTTGTGTGATAGAAGATTAGTTAGGTATGCAGAAGCTAAACCATTTAGGGCCTTATAGGCAAGTAATACTATCTTGTAACTGATACAGAACTTAATAGGTAGCCAGTGCAGAGACTGTAAAATTGGAGTAATATGATCATATTTTCTTGACCTGGTAAGGACTCTAGCCACAGCATTTTGTACTATATGTAGCTTGTTTATAGAAGATGCAGGACAACCACCTAGCAGTGCATTACAATAGTCCAGTCTAGAGGTCATGAATGCATGAACTAACTTTTCTGCATCAGAAACACTTAACATGTTCCGTAGCTTGCCAATGTTTCTAAGATGGAAGAATGCTGTTTTTGTAACAAGGGAAATATGATTTTCAAAAGATAAGTTGCTGTCTAATACAACACCCAGATGCTTGACTGTAGAGGAAGGAACAGCACATCCGTCTAGTTGCAAATTGTGATCCAAGAGATACTGTATCAGAGGTCTGCACGGGCTCAAAACTGAAGCCCGAACCCGGCCAGTTAAATTTAGAGCCCGAACCCGACCCGAAATCACCCCCCCCCCCCCCCCCCAACGAATAGCCAACAAAAAAAAGGAAAACGGCTGCATTTCACGATTGCATGCAAAGAAACAGATTAATCAAGGCTCTGCCATTTCACAAACATTTACCAGTTATGAAAGTTTGTGAATATCAGGTGCAGCGGTCGCATACATTCTGCCGAGTTTATGAATTTTTATAGACAAGAAGATAATTCTTCCACCGTGCAAATTATGGTCATTTTTTGTCAGTTAAGGCTCGTTAGCATTCTGTCTACATTAAATCAGACATAAGATCTTAAATAAGATTGTATTTATTTGAATGCATTAATCATTTATTTGAATTAGCGAGAGAGAGAGAGAGAGAGAGAGAGAGAGAGAGAGAGAGAGAGAAGGGGGTATGAATGTTGCGCGTGCATGTGAACCTGCGTCTGCGCGTCTCTCTCTAAAAGCAATGAGGCTTAGTTACTTTAAAAATAGCGATTTTGCCGCCTCATTGCAGATAAATATAATGTTGTGACTTGCGAGTCAGTAGCCTGTCGAAGCTATTTTACTAATAAAAGTTTCCGTGCTGTTTGTGCGCGATCTCTGATATCTGTGTGCAATGTGTGTGCGTGCGTCTATGAAAGCAGCGAAGCCTCTGCATATAGTTTTGGTTTAGCTACAAACCCAAACCCGACCCGCGGGTTCGGGTCGGGTAGCAGACCTCTATACTGTATACTGTTTTTTGGTCCAATAAGCAATATCTCTATCTTATCTTAATTTAATAGGAGAAAAGTATTGGTCATCCAATCTTTTATATTTTAACACATTCCGTTAGCTTAGATAGTTTAGATGTTTAATCTGGTCTTGTTGAGATACGGTATATAGTTGAGTATCATCAGCATAACAATGGAAATGAATCCCATATTATTTTATAATATTACCAAGGGGCAACATATATATTGAAAATAGCAGAGGACCTAGGACAGATCCTTGTGGTACTCCATACTTTACTGGTGATAATTGAGATAACTCACTGTTTAAATAAACAAAGTGGTAGCGATCGGATAGGTAGGATCTAAACCATCTTAAAGCCTGCCCTTGAATACCTGCATAGTTTTGAAATTGATATATGAGAATGTCATGATCTATAGTGTCGAACGCAGCACTAAGATCAAGTAAAACTAGCAATGAGATGCAGCCTTGGTCTGACGCAAGAAGCAAGTGCAGTTTCTGTGCTATGGTGGGGCCTACAACCTGACTGAAATTCTTCATAGATATATTTTTTTTGCAAGAAGGAGCACAATTGAGTAGACACAACATTTTCAAAATATTTAGACAAATTGAAGATTTGAAATGGGTCTATAATTGTTTAGTTCACAAGGATCTAGTTTTGGTTTCTTAATAAGAGGCTTAATAACTGCCAACTTGAATGGTTTTGGGACGTGACCTAAAGATAACAATGAGTTAATAATATTGAGAAGTGGTTCTTCTGTCACAGGTAACAACAATTTCAATAATTTAGTGGGTACAGAATCTAATAAACATGTTGGTTTAGATGCAGTGATAAGTTTATTTAGAGCATCCTGTCCTATAGTTGTAAAGCACTGCAGTTTTTCTTTGGGTGCGATGAATGAAGCTGAAGTACTAGACGCTGTATAATCTACATTTGTTATTGTATTTTTATTTGCTAATCTTGCCACTGTTCTAAATACAAACCTTGGATTGTTTTGGTTATTATCTATGAGCCTGTCTATAGCTGGACATACTGTTTTTCCCACACAATTCTAAAGGCTTCCAAGTTGTTGTTTTTTTTCCATTTGCGCTCAAGATTACGAGTTTCTTTCTTGAGAGAATGGGTATAATTGTTGTACCATGGCGCAGCACATTTTTCTTTAACCTTTTTTTAATTTGATGGGGGCAACAGTTTCTAACGTATTAGAGAAGATAGTGTCCATGTTGCTAGTTGAAGTCCCTCTTCAGTGTCTCTGTCTGCCACAGCTTGGTGTCGTTCACCCCGTGTGCAGCATGACCGATCCAACGCTCTCCACGCCCTTCAGGATCGCGGGTATCTGCGCTGAAACATCGAGAACACGAGTGTGCACTTTACCTCCAGCTAACGTAGCATGGACGTGCAGGACGATGGAGTCTCCGACGATCACAGCATCACGTTCCGTCTCGTGGAGAGGAGCAAAGCGGTTGCGGGTGGAGATCTCGAAGACCGGAGGCGGGAAAGGCCATCATCCGGGGCCTGGATCGCATCTTCCGCTGCTTTACCCAGGGTCTGCGGTTTCCCGGCGCCAGAGTGAAGGACATCTGGGAAGATTGCATGTGTGAATAGGGTATTAGCTGTGTTAGCGGCGACCGCGATGGTAATGGGTAGCGTTAGCGGCAGCCGCACTGACGGTGCTAACGGACTATAAGCTAATAGCAGACTCAGGAAATCTAAATAAAACTTTTGAAAACAAGGCGCTCTGATTATCTTTGTTACAGAATTCAATAGGGGATATATTCACACGTTATAGAAACGAAAATGGTGTATAAAATTTATTTTATGATAGAAAATAGAAGATAAATTCTTTACTTGATGGAGCTCAAACTCAAAACATGCGTCAGCAATTAGTTATTTAAATTATAATAATATTTGAAGGCAGCCTTGGTGAGAATTATTGAATTAATAAACAAATAAATAAATGAAACAAAATGGTAAATATATAATTTAATTGTATTTTTCACTGATCCGAAATACTGAATGTTTATTAGTCATGATTCATTCATTTTCCCATTTCATTTCATTTCATTTCTAAAATTCTTTTTTTTTCCTTTCAGGATTTAATGTTCTTATAATTAGCATAATATAAAACCAGAAGTTTGTTATGGTATGTCCTTAATTAGATTAGTGTGTGTGTGGACTATTCTGTCCTCTTTTATAATCCTGTTTAAGACTTTGCTTCAAAAGCATCACTTGTTTAATTATGAAAAAAAATGATTAATTCTATAAACAGTGTATTTTCATTTCTGATCTCCAGACACATCACAGAGGTCACATATTCTCAGTCCACTGTGTGTATAAGTGAATGTTTGAAAATAAATCCATGTTACCCATTAAAGAACTTCACCTACTAACTCTGCTCTCCATCTCCTCGTGTGTGCGTGCATGTGTGTGTGTGAGAGAGGCAGTGGTGTGTAACGTATGTGCAGCACGCTGTCAGTTTGATAGGGGTTGTGGAATTGGCTGAGCACTGATCCATAAGCCCACTTATTATACTGCCCAGATCAGTGCTGCAGCGACTTCAGCCCTTCTCTGAGCATCTCCATATATCTGTCCATTCGTCTTAATATATCCTCTTTTCTTCATTCCAAAACGTTGTTCTTTTTTCTACTATAATTTTTTTTTTCTTAATTGACTGCTCAATGCACTTCCATTCCTGTACTGTTGTATTTCTTTATGGTCTAGCCTTTGACATGTTTGTGAGTATGTGTATATGTATATGTATGTATGTGCATATATATACACATAACTTTATATATGTTTATTTATTTTCCCCTTTCGTTTCATGTTCACTTCAAATGAGTGATGTATTGACCAAACAGAGATTGTTGCAAAATAGGTTAAAATGTTTAAACAAGATGCAAAATGATGTTGAAAACAAACAAATCAAGAATGGTACAAAAACATGTCTGTTTTTATTGTTTTATGCTTAATGCTTTTGTTTTGTTTTGCTCTGCTCTGCTTTGATCTGATCTGATCTGATCTGATCTGCTCTGCTTTGCTTTGCTTTACTTTGTTTTGTGACTTTTATGAACCTTTCAGAGGCTGCGTTTACACTTGGCATTAACATGAGATCTGTATCTGGAAATTGTCCACATACACATTGAAAAGACAAGTGTAAACACGCTTCTGATTGGAATGTTATCCGCTCAGCGTGTCCTGCTCCAGAGATAGTCGAGGATGCATTGTGATCGGTTCTCAGTGTAATGTAAACACAATCCAGCTATTGTGTCTGCATTCGCAGGTCGACATCATGCAAAACCCCCACTCCACTCTCTCCCAAACTGTCAGAAGAAAGACGGAGAACAACAAGCTTAAGAGCGCTAATGAGACTCGTTCACGTACTTTGATTTGTAAAATAGTAAAAAAAAAAAACATCACTTCAGGTCGACTTTGCTCCAGGCCATTCTCTGACTTATTTAAATATTGCACGTCAAAGAGAGATCCGTTCAGTTATCCGGGCAGAGAAGTCAGTTGATGTTGTCTGATGATCCGATCTGCTTGATCGGATCGCAGTGATCACATGTTAATGCCAAGTGTAAACGCAGCCAGAGTGATTCAAGCTAATTTAAAAGATTTGTTGATATGGACTGATTCATGCAAGCTTATGAACTCTATTGGCCATATTCACTGCCATATTCACAATTCATGTTTATATTCACAATCTGTGGGAATGCCAATGGTCACATAAAAAGCTCAATCAATCAATCAATCAATAAACACCAACAAAAAATAAGAAATACCGTGTTGAACAGCTTAGTATAATAATAATAATAATAATAATAATCGTTTTGTTCACATTTACTTCCATTTTTTTTACACATTTTTCTCCACTCCTCCTCATCCAGGTTCACGTTTTATTTCACACCGTGCTCCTCCCTGAAAATCTCTCCTCAAATTCATTTCAATTCTCTCCTCTGATTCAAGTTCCCTTCATTCTCCGCATCACCCACCACATCCTGCCACTTTATTGCCCGTTTCTCTATCACTCCTCCTCTCTCAGTTCTTCCATTTTTCCTGTCACTCACACATGGGTTGGTGGCATCTGACTGTGTCTGCAACACTTTGGCAATGGTGGGCACACCAAAGTTAAAATATTCTGGTTTAAAATGACAGGTTGCCTTGATATAGCAAAATATTGCCAAGCAAAATCACAAACATATTTTGACACTTGTTATCTGATCTTGGATAGACACCCCTTATTATGAAGCAAATAGTCTTTTTGTTGCAACTTGACCTATCAAAAATGAAAGGACATCTCCTAAAAAAACAAGGTTTTCTTTGGTTTTCATTCTTTCTGTTTTCATTGTTTGTTTGTTTGTTCGTTCATGAATGATTGAAAGAACGAATTAATATGATCTGACAGTAGATCCTAATACTACCCATAATTAAATAATATGTATTTCCATAAATTTACATAAGATTTTAAAATGTTATTAAATGCTGCTATTCATAAACAGTTAATTCAGATGATTGTGTCACAAGTGTACACTCATTAACATAAGACCACCCACTTTTCCATGTCCACACCCATTCTGTATTAAACAACTGCACCCACTCTGAGGAACAACATTGTGAACTGTATGTATGTCATTGTACAGAGCTAATCATAACAGGGGTCATTTACATTAAGAGGTCTTAAAGGTGCAGTAGCGAAATAGCCTGTTTAATTTTATGGATCAGGTTTTTCAATGAAGACAACTACAATTCTATGGACGCTGAAAAATGGATTTTTATTAATACATCATTATTAAGAATTGCTTCTCCTGTTCTGTAATGGATTTACACAAAATAACTAGCAGCTCATTGGACATTTAAACTATTTTTTTGTTTTAATAATTCACTTAATTGTATATGTTTTCTTGATTGAAAAAATGTCATTATTAGCACACGCTGAGGCTGGTAATTAGTATGTGCTCTGTAGATGGTTTAAGATGCTTAATAAGGAAATGTGTATTACAATCTAAATTAATGAATACATTAGCATATATTAAGGCTAATTATACAATTTTTAATCTACTTGATTCAGTACTCCTGGTCTTACTATACATTAGGCCTATTAGTTTGCTTCTAAATAACTGGTCTAAGAATAATGATAAGCACAAAAATAAATAGTTGAATAAAATAATTAAATAAAGTAGATACAAATATACAATAATTCGGACACAATAATGTAAAACGTAGTTTCTTTTAACTAAATATCTCATTTATCGAATGCTATTTTGATTGATTTATTTACTTCATTGATTGAATGATTGATTGATTGATGATTGATTGATTGATTGATTGATTGATAGCATACAAAGATTGACAGCGCAGCTACTGAAAGGCAACACATTTTCACTTTTCAACACCATTGATGCAATAACAAGTAAAATCATAAAAAAAATTACTTACTGTATGTCGCGTGTCAAATAATTTGTTTTTGATATTGCTGTTTTTCTTTAAAAGTAAAACATCTAACACAAATGGAATTTTAATAGCATCTGTTTTCAAATTGTTCTATAAACACTTCCGCATCTGCCATTTGTTGGGCAAACTGATTGCCCCGCCTCAAAATAACACCATTGGTTGAGTGAATGTTGATGTGTTAAACTGGTTGGATTGCTCAAACAAACACTTTTTTTATATTCAACTTTTCTGGGAAATCAACCAATAAATGGCTATCAAATAGTTGCTAAATATATGCATATTAAGATACAATGAACTATTTTAGCATTAAAATCAATCAATAATCAACCAGTCAATCAATAACACTTCCCCTTTAAGATTGAAGTTTGAAAATCTCCTTAATATTACATTAACAATATTTAAATGTTTTGAAACTGAAATGTGATTGGTCATTTGCGTGCTGAATTGTGATTGGTCTTTCTTGTATTTGTGCATCAGACATGGATATTTTTTAACAGGTTATGCCGAACATTTCATCAGTACAGCAGTTATCGTGCACGTTGAGCTTTCTTCCACATTGCTTTAATTTAATCATGCTTCCATTCTTTTAATTAAACTCTATATTTCTCTCTCTTTCTGTGATGGTGTGGGATTAGTCAAGGGGATTTGGGGTTCTTGGGCTGTCGTTTCTCTTGTGTATGTGTGTGCGAGTGCAATAGTTTCCTTGTGGCATGGAAGTGTTGCATCATTCGCCTGTGTGTCACTGGCAGTTCTGTGGGATATGTTCTAACCAGCTCTGCAGTATGATGCTGCCTGTGCTTGCATTTACATCTGCTTAGCTATCACTCTGTGTCATCAATACTCCAGGGTTGCGTTGCCATGTATGCTGTCATTTAGAAAAAATATGTCACATGAGTGACCATTTTGGTGTAAGGGTGGAATTTTTGGTCATTTTTTGTACTCGAGTAGGTTGGGTGGTTGTATCTGTGATTTGTATCTATCTGTCTGTCTGTATGTCATGACTTACTTTCACCGTCTGGACATTTGAACAAATGGTTTGAAAAAATGCAAGTGAGTAAATGATGACACACAAAAAGTGTTATTTAACATGTTGTAAAAAAAATCCATACAGTTAAGTTTAGTATAATATTGGTATAAAGTATACTAATGTACAATTCCAAATTTTTAAACAAATATTCAAAGTTTTCAAATAAACAAAGATTTAAAATGTACAAATAATAATAAATAAAAAAATATATATTTTTGTATGATTTCAGATTTTAAGTATAAGGTTTCAATTAATTACAGACATATGTGATTTGTTATTGTTGTTGTCACTGTTGTTTTGAATAATTATAATTTTTATTTTAGCAATTGACAGACCTAATATGGACATGTATACTAATAGTAGTACACTAACTTTTTGTGGTGAATTCACAGAGAAAAAAAAAGTAACTTGTCAGTCAGAATGTGTAACTCGTAGTGAAAATGCCTTTATATATAATACAATACCCTACATAGTCTATCATGCATGGGAAATTATCTCTAAAGTATGTAACAATGTATGGTTAAAAGGAGCTTAGGACAGTTTTCATATTTTATGTTGATAAATCTTTAATTTGATTCTTACATTTTATGTTTAAAGTTTGATATGACATTTTCATAAGCGTGTGCATATATAATCTGAATACTGAATATACTACCTAAAGTTTCATCAAAAGACATAAACAAAAATAGAAATTCCTTTTATATACAAAAAAATAATTATAATCTTTGAAGTAATAGAGTACCGTGTTGACACTGCATAATTCAAACAATTATGAATGAAGTTCCTCTTTATAGCCCACATGACCCACCACACAGCTATAGGTGCATCTGCCTTGTTGGCACATATCCATATAGTTATTACTGGATTTAAATTTGTGTAAAATGATTTGATTTCAAATGTTAGAATTTCATAAAAGGTCAAGTAACACAGATGCTGTTGAAGATAAATCATTGCAAAGTACTCAGGTACTCATGTGCCTCCAGCATATACCGTAGGCCTTTGTATTGCTTTCTATTTCAGTCACTTCCTCTCCGGTTTGGTCGGCGGATACAGATCTGTATTGTTTAGTTTGAAGTAAAACAGGCATTTCAGCGGGACATCTAAGCACTGCTAAGCCCCCCGCCAGCTATAGGAATCTTGTATCGAACACAGACAGAGAGATGACAGAGCACTGTTCAATAAGTGCACGCACATTCAGAAACAAGCAGCCAAAAAAATAAAAATGTACGTTCAACTGAGAACTGACCAGAATTCAGGACACACACACACACACACCACTGACCTGTTTTCCATGCTAAACACATCCATCACACAAACACATGAATTGATAGGCTGGCACTCTGTGTCAAATATGATCCTGTCTCTTAAATATATTGAGTGTGGGATTAGTGTGTATGTGTGTGTGTGTGTGTGTGTGTGTGTGTGTGCCATCAGCTCATCAGATCCAGTCCTTCCTGGTGTGTGGCGGCTATTTTTCGCCTGATCGCTTCTCACATATCCATTTCGGTGCTTGGTAGATACACACACACACACACGCACACACCAAATTGAGGAGGTTGATGAGAAGATGCTGTTTGATAGAAGAACAGAGCAAAGGATAAAGTTTGGACTTCACTTAAAATTGTACAGTATCTATATATATATACACTCGCAAACATATGCCAAATGTACTGCCAAATGTGATAAATTATTTTACCAGTAATGCATGTCTGCTGAATAGACATTGTTCTCTTATCAATGTCTAATAAATCCTTAACCTAGACTGTTTAACCTCAATTTAACTTGACTTAAATGAAAATGAGGTCTAAAGGATGGATGTACTGTCAGTTCGGGTTGGCTTTTGAACATTCAGATAGCACACTTTTAATAAATAAATACATACATAGATTAAATAAATACATAAATATGTGCTCTGAGATCTTGAGGTAATTTAACAAATCATTCTTCTATCACTTACAGCCTAATTTGTATTCACGTAAAGTGCAATATCTTGTCTATGACTAAACATCGACTGAACATGAACATTTTAGACTAATAGTATAATAAATACATGCAGCCTTTAAAGTCAAGCAGCAATTGGTGTGTTTTGCAGAGACAAATTTTATAATAATAAATATTATTCACTATTGCGAGATATAAACTTACAATTGCTAAAAAAGATTGTGAGATATAAACTCATGGAAAATCATGTAAATGAATAAAATATTTTAACTACATTTACATTTGTAAAATTTTATATTTATTTTCTAGTTTGCCAAGTGCTAAAATATTGTAATGCACACATAGAGAAAAACATTGCTATTAGTAGTAGCAGTAAAATTATTATTCTTTTTATTAATCCTTATCCTTTTCCAGTAAATGATGAATGACTGGAAAAGTCTTGAGGCTGTTGAATATTGTTGTGGATATTAGGGGGTCTCCTCCTTCAGTGTAAGTCTACAGGATAGTTCCATCCAGTTTATTGTCCACCAGAAGAAAATCATCAGTCTTATCACTTAGAATAGTAATAGCACGCTCTCTTCAGTAAACCACTTTTGGGGTTTCATTCACGTCTGTAGCACAGACGATGCTGGAAGAATTAAAGGCAGAAATTAAATAGAGAAGGTTAAGGGTTTTGAAAAACCTTTGCAAAACAACTTGTTATAATAATTTTGCAAAGATTGCCACTTTCAAAGCTGTCCCACATTGAGGTAATTGAGTTTATTCTCTTACACACGGCATTACTTTGGATATGAAAACAAAACACATTAGCGTTATCAGAAGCACAGACGAGAGCAGAAGGTCTGAACGAGCAGCTATTAGCTTATTAGCCCTTTTGTGTGAAAATCGTTTTCTATGAAGCGATCATGGCCTAGTACACATTGCTTTGTAATGCTGTTGTTGGAGTGCAGTGCTAGCATTACAGCTAAAACACAGTACTGTTCTTTATGACTACACAAAAGCCTTCACCATCTCCCTCCCACAGGCCGCTGTTTCTTTTGGCGTTTAAGACAGTTGTAAGCAAAGCACTTTATTGATTTGTCATTTAGAAAACCTTGCCCGCTTTCATTTGTCTCATGAGCAACACACAGAGAGAAGCAATTACAGCAGCACCCCCTCAGTGGAGACAGAGGAGCTGAGAAAGAATCAAGAAATCTATCTACGGTAGCAATCAACCAAATATTACCATTCTATCTATCTATCTGTCTGTGTTCTCTCTTTCCGCATGTCTTTGTTAACTGTCTGTCTTGTTAAATATCTATGTCTGTCTGTCTGTCTGTCTGTCTTTCTGTCCATCCCTCTTTTTCCATGTCTTGTTAATTGTCTGTCTGATTAAATATCTATCTATCTATCTATCTATCTATCTATCTATCTATCTATCTATCTATCTATCTATCTATCTATCTATCTATCTATCTATCTATCTATCTATCTATCTATCTATCTGCTCGTCCGTTCGTCCGTCTCCATGTTTTGTTAATTGTCTTTCTTATTAAATATTTGTCTGTCTGTCCATCTGTCCGTCCGTCTCCATGTTTTGTTAATTGTCTGTCGTATAAAATATTTGTCTGTCTGTCTGTCCATCTGTCCATTCATCTCTATGTTTTGTTAATTGTCTGTCTTATTAAATATTTGTCTGTCTGTCCATCTGTCCGTCCATCTCCATGTTTTGTTAATTGTCTGTCTTATACAATATTTGTCTGTATGTCTGTCCATCTGTCCGTCCATCTCCATGTTTTGTTAATTGTCTGTCGTATAAAATATTTGTCTGTCTGTCTGTCCATCTGTCCATTCATCTCTATGTTTTGTTAATTGTCTGTTTTATTAAATATCTGTCTTTCTGTCTGTCTGTCTGTCTGTCCGTCCGTCCGTCCGTCCGTCCGTCCGTCCGTCCGTCTGTCCGTCTGTCCGTCCGTCCATCCATCTACGTGTCTTGTTAATTGTCTGTCTTATTGAATATCCATCTATCAGTCTGTATGTCCGTATGTCGGTCTCCATGTCTTTTTAATTGTCTCTCTTATTTAATATCTATCTTTCTGTCTGTCTGTCTGTCTGTTCATCAATCCATCCGTCCGTCCGTCCGTCCATCTGTCCATTTCCTTGTCTCGTTAATTGTCTGTCTTATTAAATATCTATCTATCCATCCATCCGTCCGTCTATCTGTCTGTCTGTCTGTCTGTCTCTATTTGTCCGTCTGTCTGTCCGCCCGTCCGTTTTCATGTCTTATTAATTGTGTGTTTTATTAATTGTCTGTCTTATTTATGTCTATATGTCTGTCTCTCTGTCCGTCCGTCCTTTTCATGTCTTATTAATTGTCTGTCTTATTAAATGTTTATGTCTATATATCTATCTATCTATCCGTCTGTCCCTCTAGGCCTGATATACTTTGAAAACCTGAGCTGAAAAGTTTATGGAAGCTATTGTCATGATTACAAGTCCATCTTTGCACTTGGTAAGTTGTTGCCATGCAATTGCTATGGTACTGATTGGAAGAGTGTTTGGGTTACATTTACATTTATGTATTTAGCAGACGCTTTTATCCAAAGCGACTTACAGTGCATTCAGGTTATACTTTTTTTAAATATATATATATATCAGTACGTGTTCCCTGGGAATTGAACCCACAATGTTTTGCGCTGCTAATGCAATGCTCTCCCACTGAGGCACAGGTAGATCTTATGGCAGAGAGAGAGACAGATTGAGATTTAATTAGAAAAAAGTTATACAGTTGGATAGATAGTTTTATGCACAGTCAGAGAGGTGAGAAGACCAATAGAGAAATACAGCTTTAATGGATAGTTACAAACAAAAAGTGAGATGCCTACATACGTTTACTCTAATGACATGGGAATCAAAACAATGCATTTCCCCCCCTCCCCCCTACAGTGATCTAGTTCCTTTAAAGATCACACACACCTACTCACATGCGTATATGCCACCGGGGGAGTCGAGTATTGGTGGGTGTTATCTGAGATGGCCTTAAAGGAAGAGAGAACGGAAGAAATCAATAAACAACACAAATACATACTTATCTCCCAACAGCACCTCCAGCCCACAAGCACACCCACACACTGCCATGTGGGCGCTAACAGCCTTTATTTTCGAAAAAAAAAAAATGTGTTTATATATGTGTTCACTAACAAGGCTTAGCTTTTTTTAAATACCGCAGAGAGCTTGGCCAAGACTGGACACACAAACGCACACATGCAGTCATGACTGGTAACTCATGTGATAGACACACAGGTGCTCTGTCTCTTGGCGTGCGGTTTGATGTCTGATTCAGTTGACAGGAGGTTGTAATTAATTGCCCACGCACTCTCTGCTCAGCCGTGATTGGCCATTTTCCTAAAATGGTGCAAGAGCCGCCGCCCACAAGTGCACTCGGCTGTCACCGTGGTTACTTGTCCTCCATGCCTTGTCAGCTACCTCTCACCTGAGATATAACTAATTACAGTCACACACACACATTCATGCCCAGAGAGAGAAAGGCTCAAGACACCTGTCAAGGCCTCTCTCACTTTATATGTCTTTTTCTTTTGTGTTTTTTACCATTTCTCTCCTTTTGTCACTTTTCCTTGTTCTATTTGTTACTCGGTAAGGACAACAAATAAGAGACACCCATCGCCCCCCTTCCCTCCTCCTCTTTTGTAGTCTCGCCTTGTCTCTTTTCTTCCTCTCTCTGATGTGTTTTGACATTGAGGGACGCAAAACAGATATGTTTTGTCAGAACAAACTCAAGAAAACAGTATGGTAGTTAAAGTCAATGAGAAATGCAATTCGCAAGCCATTTACTTCCAAAACGTGAAGCATTTCGTATTAGAAAGGTTGGGAATTACAAGCTCTGTGGAAGTATATTCACAAAAAGACCGAAACAAGCATTATACATGTAAGTTGTTTGAATTATGACTTCATATTGACTTTGTATAGGTCAAACGCAAGTAGAACCATTTTAGCAAATTAGCTCAAGTGGGAAATGTATATAAATAATTACAATTTATTATGATTAGTTACAATTATTTATATCAACTAACAGTAGTAACTGTAGAATAATTACATTGCCATCAATTAATCTGTTCATCCAGCGAACATTCATTGTAATTTCATATCAACTCTAAGAAAGGATATTTTCGTGGCCACAGAATATTATTTCCTAAGCATTAATGCATTAGAGTATGTAGTAAGGATCAAAATATTAAAGGAACACTAATTTGCAAGGCAGAATAAGAAACTCATGTAATTTATGCACAATAGTTGTATTAACTAAACACTAACACAAACTAGTCTAACAAACAAACGAATAAACATACCCTCACACGTACATGCAAAGGGGAGCTGAAGTGGATGAATGAAGTCATTAGAGAAACCAGATAATTAGTTATGGAAAATAGTCAGTTAACCACTTGAGTAAAACCACCAGCGCTGTTTATAACAGGGTCTATAGGTTATACTAACCCTCTGTTTCGTTTAGTTAAATGTACGATACTTGCATTGCCTTGATCGTTGAACGAGTGTGCGGATGCAGTCTCGGATGAAAGTCTTGATGGTTTGAAGGTTTGGTGGTGTGGCAGTTCTTCAAGTTCTTCCGGGTTTGAAGGGTGATGAACTCCAAAAGATTTTATTCTGGCTCTGTGGTGATTGGGAGAGTTTTCTCCCAGATGAAGGTGAAAAAGAGCTAAGAGAAACATCAGCTGACATCCTAGGATCTTTGATGAATGGAAAGTCAAGGGCTCAAACTTAAGGTACAGAAGATTTCTAGCTCACATCCTCATCTTCTCAGTATCTGAAAGAACCACAGACTGGCAGGTGGGTCACTGATATGAGAGCTTTATCTGATATAGAGGTCACTACTTTCGGGTATCAAAGAGCCAATGGTGTCTTGAACTTTTGGAGGGAAAGTTTACGACTCTTTGTCTCCAAAGCATGGTACTTTGCATATGTAACTGGATCAGAAAATGACACCCAAACTAGTAAAGATTCTTAGAACACTAATATGTTGCATAGGTATCAACATATAATTTGCACTCTCAATTAGATAATCTGATGGTATAAACATGGTATAAGCGAGGTGATACTGACTAGTGATCTATCATAAGCATGCATAAAACTGTATACAATACACAAGAACATATACACGAACAGTAATAATATACACAACGACCTGAAGATATGTGTGTTCATTCAAAGAAAGGTATTAATATGGATTAATTAGGGTCCATTTTTATTTCCTAAGTGGATATGAAGTGTGGGCTACTCTGCCGCATTACTTTGAGCAATAAAACTAGTGTTTTCAGATCGGTTGCCATGAAACTGGGGGCCTGGAGTCATTCACAGACATACAGGCTCCCAGTATGTTTATTGGGTGAGGGTCTGTGATTATTTGTTAATCTCATAACTAATTGATTTGTTAAATCAAAGGAAACATTCTGTCTGATTGGTCCAAATGCTACACCATTAAAATGAGTGATGCTTTCTACAAGAGTTTGAGGCATGACGAGTCAAGTAGCTGGCGTTAAATTGATGCCTCGTTCAATTTTTTTGGAAAATAAGTTGCACCAGGTCACATTGTTGAGGGGGGGGGGAGACAGTTAAGTTGCACCACTAAATAGCATCACTGTGTAGCACCAGATGATGCTATCCCTGGAAAAACATTAAAAACGTCCACATTTAGCTTAATCACACAGTTTCATCTCAATCGCTAAGTTTAATCGCAACATATAATCGCAACATATAATCATTGCAGTTAAAAGTCAGTTTGATTACATGTAATTTGTAACTAACTGCTTGATTTTTACTGAGCTTTTCTGCCATAGTCACCACTAATAATCTACTCCTAAATATAATGTAGAAACTTAAAATTGTCTATAAAGCTGCTTTGCAACGATTTGTATTGTGAAAAGCGCTATAAAAAATACTGGTAAATAAAATAAAATAAGTTTACAAACATTATATATACATGTATTTCCCCCCACTCCACTTCAAATACACATACAGTACAAGAACAGAAATTAAAACTATGAGTTTAAAACAAACATAAATTGTAACCATTAATTATAAACAAAATTGTAAACTTTTTCAAACAGAAGAGCATACGCAGTTTACGTCCAGCAGATATTCTCAAAAATGGCACTATGCTGACGTAGAGAAGACGGACTGTTGAATAAAGTCTTTATTTTTGTTTTCTTTGCATACAAAAAGCATTCTCGTAGCTTTGTAAAATTACGGTTGAACCCATGATGTCACATGGATTATTTTACCAATCTCCTTGCTACATTCCTGGACGTTGATCGTGATTATTATATTGCGGTCTATGGGAGGGCCAAAGATACGGTGGCCGAGAGAGCTCAACGCGCTGCAACTTCAGAAAACACATGCAAATAGAAAAAGCACCAGCAAATCAAGAAAACATTTTCATCATTTTGACAGCAGATGGTGAAAATGCTCACAACACAAACAAATAAAGAAACACACTGCAAATGCTCACAACACAACCAAATACATTTTATTTGCAGCGCGTTTCTTTTTTGGTTGTGTTGTGAGCATTTGCAGCGTGTGCGTTGTCAAATTGACGAAAGTATTTTCTTAATTTGCAGGAGTATTTTTCTATTTGCGGCACGTTGAGCTCTCTCGGCCACCGTACAAAGAGCAGAATGCATTAAAAATATATTAATTTGTGTTCTGAAGACGAACAAAGCTTTCTAGTGTAATCTAATCTAGTGTAGACACCAAGATTATACTCTGTAAGCATGTAAACGCAAAATCTTCTAGCTATATTAGCTTGATTTTAATCTGTTTACATTGCATTTTGAAATATTTCATAATATTAATTGCAATTGTACTTTTGTGTTTAGTGAAAATTCCCATTAGTGGTCTCCTTCTATTTTTCAGGTCACTTATTGTCTTGGCGGAACAACAGTTTTCAGAGAAACTTGAAGCTTAGAAACTTAAAGTTTGTTAAAATTTTATATTTATTGGTAGCTACCTGAATAATAAAACATCTGGTTTAATATCATTTGAAGATGTCTTTTTTGCTCCCTTAAATACTTGGGTTTGTTAGTGCCAAATGAAATCACGGTTACACTTTTTTAAAGGTGTCCTTGTTACAGTGTAATTTTACATTTAAGTATTTAGTAATATTAATTAACTACATGTGCTTACTATATGGTTAGGGTTAGATTACGGTTTGGCTTAGGGTTACTTGCTTGTAATTATGCATAATTTACTGTTAGTATAATAGTAAGCACATTTGTAAAAGGACACCTTAAAATAAAGTGTTACCAAAATATCTAATGAACAACAGGACTATACACTTGCAATACATTGACCTGAGCATTATAGTTTGTGTCGTTATAGCTTAATAGCATATATTATGTTTCTAGCCTGACACACAAACACAGAGCTATTGAGTTTTAAAACACATTAAACGATAATTCAAATATTTGTCTGCCTTTAGTTAAAATACATTTACAAAGATTATGAGGAAAATGAAAAAGGAAAGTGAGTTAGCGTGAAGTCATAGATGGTCACGCTAGCTATGAAAAAAGAGTCATTGAGCGCTTGGTGTGCCTTTAAAGAATAAAGGATTCTCTGTCTGCTCTATTAGTCATTTAAAATTCATTAACATTCTGACGCCCTCCTTCAGGGGACAAATGTGCAGAGACGAAACGGAAGAGCAGGGAAATAAAGCAAGGACGAAAGCGAAACAGACAGCGGAGTATATTTGTTGGACCAAATGTGAGTCTAAATGCCTTCAAAGTGTGTGTGAGAGAGAGAGATCTGTGCAATTGCATTTGAAATCTCAGGATGTGTGTGAAGGATGGATGTTGCTGTGTGAAATAGACTGGGATCTTATAGACAGAGGTGAGTGTAGTTTGCTGTCAACAACTGATAGGCCTTTGTGTTGTGTGTGAATCCACACACTCATGCCGATTGTCTACACTGAAAGCAACTGGCAATGTATTGTATCATGCTGCAAAATTTTAATAGTCACTGCAAGTTGCTGTCTGTGAGATGCCAAAGTGTCCGAAGCTATTCATGTTCCATAAGAGTTGGCGTTAGCGACAAGCAACCATTAAATGTGATGCAGATGCATTCAGCTACACAACAAAATTTAGTAAATGCAAGTTTTGCCATTTTTAGCATTAACAAAACTGCTTTTATTCTCAAAAAGTTATTTGTTATTTTAACAGCGGTATGACAACAGTTTAGTGACATGCAATTTTGATTTAAGTTAAAAAGAAAGGGATCAGAATAATCAGTTAATGAATTAATGAAATGGCCACGATGGAGATAATTTAAAGTTAAATTGATGGGGTAATTATGTAATAGTTTTTTAATTGCATTGTATTTATATTTCATCATAGAATGTGTCTCATTCACTAATAACGGCATTGATATTTTGGATATATGCGCACAGGAAAACTCACAAAAATACTGTCTAATTCACAAACACCTGCATACACACATTCATTTGTTCTTAACCTCATTATCATGCCAATTAATTTGGAGTTTTCTAAATGAGCGACAGTGTGCCCAAGCTTAGTAATTTGCATAACATTCCCAACCTTCTCCATATAATGGCTTTCTATACATCCTGTTTTTACAACCTTTCATCACTCTCAGCAAACAATATGACGTTCTGTAGATACACTCTTGCTTGAGAAGCAATTGCAGCAAGATACTTGAGCAATAGCAAGTCATTAACATCACTAGCCATCTCTTGATACGCACATCTGCGTTGTTATGCAGAGGAATCTCACAACAGCAAGTGGCTTTAGTTTGTCCTCCATTTTTTTGGTAAATTTACAATATCGTTTTGTACGAGAGTTTGATAAATCACGTTCCATACATAAATACATTATACCCAGATTTCAAGGACAAATTTATGAATGAGGCCCAAGCTGCATCGAAATTAAATACTGTGTAGTAGGTACTACTTTTGATTTGGAACTTGCTTTGTGACCATTAAAAAAGTATATGGAATGAATGTGGGAAGTATGAAAGAAGTCCATACCACATCCATCATGTTGTCACTGCCATGTGACATACAGTACTGCATCAGCTGGATTGCTTCACTACCAGTCACAAATTCTATTTCTTCCATGCCCTCAAAGTGTCCACTGGTTGCGTACTTTAGAATTACACTGGAAGTGTATAGTCAAGTCAAGTCACCTTTATTTATATAGCGCTTTTAACAATACAAATTGTAACAAAGCACTGCACCGTATCAAAATAGGAAAATCGTGTCAATAATGTAAAATGACAGGATTTAACACTCAATTTTCAGCTGAATGCATTTCATTATTGACTTTAGTGATGTCATCGTCCAGCTCAGTTCAGTTTAAATAGTGTCTGTGCAATCAAGTCGATGATTTTGCTGGAAATGAAGATTCCCCAACTAAGCAAGCCAGAGGCGACAGCGGCAAGGAACCAAAACTCCAATCGGTGACAGAATGGATCAAATACCTTGGGAGAATGGTTCTTTATAAATACCATGAATTTGGACATACTGCTCAGCTCACATGCTGTTTTTCTCCTGCTATATAGTATAGAAGTAGGAATATTCAGACTCGGAGGCTCAGTTTTTAATTTAGCTTCAGAGAATACTGTAAAATGAATTTGGAATGTTATGAGGGGTGAATAATAATGGCATAATTTTATTTTTCCCAGTTTACCTTGAAAAATCTACTTCACTTAATCGATAGTGTGAGTATCAGTACATTGTACTTATTTAATCTTTTTGTATAATTGTTTCCTGTTGTACTATCTTTTCTCAGTCCTTTTTCTGTTTTCTTTGTTTCGTGCCACTTTTTCTCACTATCGGTCTTTCTCCTTGTTTCATTCAGGTCCTCTCAGGAACTCTTGGATTAGTAGCTAAAGCTAATGAAATGTAATTACTGGGTTTGTCGATAAGAATCGATCCTACGTGTATGTGTGTGTGAGCGCTCACGTGTGTGTGTCTCAGATAGGCCTTATTTTCTGCTGGCTGTCCGCTGAGATGCCTGATAACATTGACCTGGTGGCTGAGGTCTCAGGTAGGCCTGTCTGACTCTTATCAAATCAGTCAGATTACACACACAAACTTGCCAGCACACACGCAAACAAAAAGAACTCCATCAGGGCTACTGATAGCGTGATATATTTTCCTGTATATCTGTGTGTGGGTCAGTGTCAGCTGAAGGCTCATATACTGTATTTTAATGGTTATGTATCGCTTTATGTTTCAGGGAAATATTGCTTTGTGTCTTGCTGAAAATTTCAAATTAAGTTTGTGAGTTTGCTTTTAATCTCTTCTGTTCCTGCCAGTGCCTCCATGTGACTCTTGTCTTAGAAAACTTGGCTTGTGTCTGCTTGTTTTTGACAGATTATATTCGACATCTCTCACATTGTTCGATATGCCAGTCTGTTCAGAAAAATCTTGAATACACTGCTCTTGTGTCTTCCTCTCCATGACTGTTCATCCAGACGGTATTGGCTCGTATCTAAGTTTGCGTGATTACAATTATGGACTTCAAACCTATAAATATTAAACTGCATTAACATTAATCAGTTGATTAAAAAAAGTTAACACTGAATTTATGTAATTATTAAAATGACTGATTAAAACAGCCTTTTACTTGCTTTCGAAAATTTCCAATTTTCCACTTATGAAGTCGTGATTACGAGCTTGTCGCATTTAAGTGCTTTTTTGTTGGAAAGAATACAATTTTGCATCCCATTGGTTGACAATCACATAAAGATTCACCATGCAAGATATTCAGTTTGCTGACAATTCTGTAATGTCTGTCAAATACATGCTTATTTCACTGTTTGTAAACATTCAATATGCTTCAATTGATTGCTCATATATACCCTGTAAATACACTACTTTAGCGACAAGACAAAGTGATGTAGTTGTTGTGAAAAAAGCATTGTTGTCCCCTCCACCATATTTAAAGTTTATGGCCCGCCCAACTCTGGTATTAAAATTATTTCCGAGTTCCCCAGTAGTAAATACGACTTGAGGGGCATTCTTCCAATAGCACGTGAAGCCAGGATTGTTTATGCACCACCCACTTTAACTACTCTGCCTATTCACCGCCAACTCTTCCACACATTCACTTATGCTTTGCTCCACATTTTTTATCAGTGTTCTCACCCATGCACTGACCTTGTGCTCCTCTATCTCACCAGTATTTCACCCTTTCATCATTGCTCCTTCCACTCAGTGCTGTGCTCCACCCTCTCATTAATTTCCCCACCTACTTCTCTATTACATAGTACCTGAAAAACAGTATATTAATTGAGTAGAATGTCCAAATTCAGAATTCCCATCTAAAAAAGCAGCAGGTAATACTTACCTGGATGACCTACAATGTCAGCAGAGATTCCAGCTTGTGCATCTGATGGACACATGAGGCGACGGGAGTGGAGTTGTCAATCACAATGAAGTAACACAAATGTTGCTGTAAGTCACATGACAGTGGCAATGTGGAGGATGCAGTACAGCAAGATTGAATTCACACTACACATATTCATACTCTATAGAACATATGTTTTGAACGGCTGTTAAGTTTGTTGCTCATTAAATGTGGTACCCACTCAGACAGTGCATGATTTTGGATACACTTCGGATATATTTTTCTCAACTCTCTCCCCAGTGTCTCACTCATTATTACGTTCCCCTATATTATGTTCCGTTATACTGTTTGCCATGCCATGATTAATCTCTTCTTATTGGTACTGGCTTGCTAAACACACTTTCAATGATTATCTCACTAAAACCAGAATTCTTAATCGCTTGGCCTTTGCGAGTATATTTTCTCAATCAATCTTCAGTTGTTAGAGGCACAAAAAAACATTCTCTTTAAAATCATTTGGTTTGACATCTCGCCATGAAACATCTCTGTCCATCCATTTACTCTCTGATCCACCTGACCATAATTCTCAGAGCTCTGATCAAATGCCATCTCCCCGCTGCGTTCTAGTTTTCTACAAAATGTTATCTCCCGCGAGAAATCACAGTAAATTTCTGCCCTTCTGCATCAACCTCTTTTGCTCCCTTATATTTTATTTTTAGTACAAACTGACCTCACCTCTCTTTTTTGTGTCAATGTATTCCACAGACTGTGCTGCTTCCTTTTACTCTAAAGAATTAAAACCCTGGTTCCTCTCAATACCTAATATCTAATACCTAATTACTGGTTTATGCCAAGTAGTGGGTCGTGACCCAAGAAGCCAAATGTAAAAATACGTATATGAATATGTATGTATAAAATGTTGTTGTTACACTTTTGACGGACTAAGCAAAATGAAGCCATATACATAATCTGTTGACTAATACTCTCTTTCATGGGTTGTGCCCATTGCATTTATATTATCCTTTGCTAATTCAGAAATTGTATTCCCAAGCTACACAATGGCACCAAGTTGTTCCTTAATACACCCAGGCCTTTTTCTCAGAGCAGACACCCATGACCGTTGGAAGACAGTCACCATTGATGAACCGCTCCAGGCCCTTTCTATCCGAGGGTAACGCTGTTTCTGTACAGATAGTAATGGACCAATTCGGCAAACTCTGTGACACACCTGTAGAAGTTGGAGAGGATTGGGGCTTGGAGACCAGCTCTCACCTTAGGAAGAAGTTAATAAGGAGAAGTTCAGTGCCCATGAGAGGTTGTGACTGTCAGTGAATATATACTCAATGAATATAAAATGATGTGTCGTATACTGTTCGCAAGCAGATCATCTAGATGATTCCATAGCCGTCCACCAAAATAGATGGCAATTGAGTGGGGGGAGGTCTTACCTTGGTGGAAGTTTCAAATTTAGTGAATGAGTAGACGTGTCAAGCAAGCAACTTGTCAGAGAGGAAAGTTGAGATCTTTTCTGTGATTGGTGAGGTGGAAACTTCCAAGACTCTTTAACTAGAACTCTGCAAACCAAATTGTCAGCATAGGTTTGCATTAATTCTACCATCTTACCATATATGTGGTTCTATGATTCATTACATGGAATAACTATTTGGCCAGATAGCTTCACAATATATATATATATATGTGTGTGTGTGTGTGTATTCCCCTTTTACTAAAGATGTACAAAGTCTAATTTAGGTAGAGACCAGACTTCCAAAAACTGTTGATATCTCCCCCAGCAAGCAACACTGATACATTGATCTCTATATTATTAACTTTTAAAAACAACAGTGAGATTCAAATTTCCATCTTCATGTTGGATGTACACGGCTGCATTTTGGCTTTGTGGTAGCTCACCCAAAAATGAAAATGTTGTCATCATTTACTTACCTTAATGTTGTTCCAAACATGAATATGTATCTTTCTTATGTTGAATGCAAAAGAACCAAACAGTTATTGATCCCCCCTGACATCCATAGTAGGGAAACAAATACTATGGAAGTCAATGGGACCATCAACTGTCTGATTACCAGCATCATTTAAAATATGTTTTTATGTTCAACATAAGAAAGAAACTCATACAGGTTTGGAACGACATGAGGGTGAGTAATGAGTTGAAATGTGCCGGAAAAAGCCAAAATGCATTCATCTACATCCATTAGTCTGACTCAAAAATTGCCATTGCTTATGTCAAACTAAAGAACTTATTTTACATTTTGAATTTTTAAAAAGGCAAATTATTGTTTTAGTTCAACTAAAATTGTACTTTTTAAGTGCATGTCAGTGAAACAATTTTTCGATTGATCTTAAGAATATGACCATATTAAATTTGACAGGATCCTTAATATTAACAGCGATTTTGTTTTTTTATGTGTCTTTTCTTTAAGGTGTATGTAAATGCTAAGCACATAGTATGTCATGAAGAAGGAGGTCTCTAAGAATGTATATACATTTCTATCATTTTATTTTGGATAAAGGTTCTAGGACTTGTCTCACATTGCCCTCATAATCTCAATAGTCCACTAGTAAAATAGTAAGTCCAAGGTCATTGGAGTGTGTATTCACTTACCCAGTTCTTATCTGGCTTCCTCCAAAAACAGTTTCCACTTTCTGCCATCCTTCCCTCGTTCTCTGGTTTTCCAGTGTGAGTATTTTGATACGTCTGTGTTTCTGCCTCAATGCCATGCTAAACACTCCACTTCACAGACAACATTTTCCCAACATTGTCCTATAAATTCCCCGCTGGGATGGCAACGTTCTATCAATATATCTGTAATAGACTCGCACAGAGCGGATAACGTTCACACAACGTTACCATCAGCACCTCCCATGGTGCTGTTTCTCTTTGCTGAGCCTGTTTCAGAAGTCTACGGTTTACCTTTTGTGCCCACAGAGATGTGCAGACACACTGCTGGGTTAAAGCATTTGAGTGCATTTGTGGTGTTTCTGTTGTAAACGGGTCAGTTTTTGAACAAATCTTTTGAATAAACAAATAATTTTTGTGATAGCCAATCAGTGCTGTTTCGCTTTTGATGATGAGATATTTTTCGGCTAATTTACGGCTCAGGTGATTGGCTTAAAAACAATTGTGTCCAGATCTGAATACCTAAGAAAATATATGGTGGATTTAAAATCACATACTTTCAGAGAGTAGCTATAGGGGATGTTGCACCGTGTAGTAGGAACTAGCCACCTGTAACAACTTGCAGTGTTACATATCATCGAGGCTGTAAAGAACCCAATGCTGCAGACAACAGGTAGCTAAATGCCGTTATCGCTGTTTTCTGTGTTCGTGGATTAAAATGGCTTTTTAAAAATGCCTGATTGCCTGCGTTTCATATGCGTTTGGCCAACCAGCGTACACTTACGTCACTGATAGTTCCTATAAAACTGTTTTAGCCCCTTCTCTGAAGAAGGAGCTAATTTAGTTCCTCCAAATTGAGTTCCTAGAACCAAATATGTTTCTAGTTCCTGTGATGCAAACACGCCAAAAACCCGGGAACTTCCACAAATAGTTCTAGGAACTATGAATTAGTTAATATGGTGTGAAAGCAACTTATGATTAAAATGCATGCTAACAGAGAACTTTCTCCAGGTATTATAGACATGCAAATTGTATTAAATGATAGTAATATTGCTGATGAAAAGACCATAACCTACTGGTGTAATAATGTAACTTACATTGAATTAGTGAATTAATCTTATTGATTCAGATTTGATTCAGAAGATTTGAGACACTGGTATGAATCAAATCCATCTATGTTTGATTCTTTGTCATTATGGCAATCATTGTGTCTTCTTTTCAGTTGGCTATGCAATCATTATTTTATTTTTTTGTGTGTGGTGTGCGCAGTATAGTGCTTTGCATTGTCATGTATGATACATTCAAAAATGTATATGTTAATTACTCTAGCTATAAGTAATATAACTTAAACAGAAACTAAAATAGGCAAACATTCAAACAAAAAAGACTGAAATTAAATAAAACTAAACTGAAAGACAACATAAAACACTGAAAATACAAATAATATGTCCCCCCCCACACACACACACAAAAACACATAACCTAGAGATATTTAAGTATTGCTGCATACTGTAAACAAACTTGTGGAGATGTAGACTAAAAACAAACTTTTAGTCTACTTATTTTCTCATTCAAATGATCTAGTTCTAAATGAATGTGGCACTGAGCCAGCCTATTCACATGTTGCTTGGTATACACAGATCAAAGAGTGGCTATTACTGCTGTGAAAAACAGACATGGAAATACGTGTCCTGTTTACCCTGTTACAAACAAGCCAAAGTAACAAACACTTTCAAAACTTTTAATAAATATACAAATATGAAATCCTGAATCTTTAATAACTGATGAAGGGGATTTAATCTTCTACCGTCTTTCGGATGAGACGTTAAACTGAGGTCCTGACTCTCTGTGGTCATTAAAAAGCCCATGGCACTTCTTGTAAAGAGTAGGGGTGTAACCCCAGTGTCCTGGCCAAATTCCCTCAACTGGCCTTATCAATCATGGCCTCCTAATAATCCCATCCACTTGATTGTCTCTATGACTCTCTCTCCTCTCCACCTGTAGCTGGTGTGTGGTGAGCACATACACTTGATTGTCTCTATGACTCTCTCTCCTCTCCATCTGTAGCTGGTGTGTGGTGAGTGCATACACTTGATTGTCTCTATGACTCTCTCTCCCCTCCACCTGTAGCTGGTGTGTGGTGAGTGCATACACTTGATTGTCTCTATGACTCTCTTTCCTCTCCACCTGTAGCTGGTGTGTGGTGAGTGCATACACTTGATTGGCTCTATGACTCTCTCTCCTCTCCACCTGTAGCTGGTGTGTGGTGAGTGCATACACTTGATTGGCTCTATGACTCTCTCTCCTCTCCATCTGTAGCTGGTGTGTGGTGAGTGCATACACTTGATTGTCTCTATGACTCTCTCTCCTCTCCACCTGTAGCTGGTGTGTTGTGAGCGCACTGGCGCCGTTGTCCTGTGGCAGCCGTCGCATCATCCAAGTGGATGCTGTACACTGGTGGTGGTTGAGGAGAGACTGATTGTAAAGTGCTTTGGGTGTACAGCAATACACAAAAAGCGCTATATAAAAGCATAATTCATTCATTCATTCATTCATTCTAGAGCTACTTTATGTGTGTACAAAACAAATATGGGGTGAAAATTACTTTGAAAAAGTGAGGTGAGTAAATTGTGACTGAACTTTCACTGTTCTGTGAACTGTTAGTTTAACATCAATTAGTGTTTTTTTTTTCTCTCTTCAAATCAAGCGCAAAACTTGAAGCACATTTAGAATGTCTAATGCCTGCATTATCTCTGTCCAGTTCATTTAACCGCATTTTTGATATTAGTGCCCGTATATATTTTATAGCAGCATATGTACTGTGTGTGAGGATATGGGAGAATTTGCAGGATACAGACGATGTGTGTGTTTGTGTGTTAGAGAGCCAAGGCTAAAAGCCTTCCAATTAAGAGACGCTCCACGGGCCTGGCGTCTGGCCCATCTTCACCTATGTTGCCATGGCAACTGTCAGGTGGATTTCCTGATGGCTCTTGGTTGAAGTTAGTGTCTCTTGTTTCGTCTCTTTATCTCTGTTCATTTGTTTCTTTTTTGCTTTTAACTTCATGTATTAACCCTTCTTTATACTTCCTCCATTTTCTAATAATTCCCTGCTGTTTTGTTCTTTTTGAAAGGAAAGAAAAACATAAAAAAAGAGAGTACTGTAGTGTGTATTAGGACAGACTGAGCTGCAGATTCAGTGTTTCAAAGTGCTCAAATTAATGGCTGTAATAACTGTCTTTTATTAGTGTTATTGTTCTGAAGTCATGCTCCACTGATCTATATTTAATGTGGACATACAGAGAGCATGCCACACGCACAGTAACCGTTATGTAAGTTAATGACATTTTGATCTTTGTACAGTATATTTCAAGAAGTGTCTTCCCAGTGGAAAATTGGACGGTTCATAGATAGTTTTTTCATAGATTGGTAGACTTTTTTCATCTTAAATGGTCTCTAATGTAAGCTTTAAACTTGATATTACAGTTAGAACATGTAACATGATGTTTAATTCAAAATTAGTCCAAAATGAACCCTCCCCATATGTCAAATATGTGTGAAATTTAGCTTGGGCAAGTACATAAAACAAACTTACTGACCAGATGGCAGGTAATTTAAATACTAAGTAAATAACATTGATAAAAATGTTAGTTAAATTCTTCTTTAAAAGCTTTTTTATGAGCAAATCTTAATTAAAGAGGTTCAAACTTCTAAATAAATAATCTTCAGAAACTTCTGGTGTAAACACTTTCCTGGTGTTGTTCTGACTAAACAAAAATTGAGGAACAAAGAATGAGTTCCCTGTCAAATTGGAAAAACATTTCTCTGTTTATTTGAAAATACCAACCAATCCGACAAAGCAACACTGGCTTAACCAATAGCATGTGTTTGGGGTTTTTCTATCTATTTAACTGACCAATGGGAGGGAGTTTTTGAGAAAACTAGTTGATGCTACTTTCACAGAAATTTATCCTGCATTAAGATGGTTTTCTTAAAATAATAGAAACTTGTTTATAAATGTTTCTCTTTTAAAACTCTTAAAAAATGAAGGCTATCCCTTCAGAGGGAGCTTGATTAACATGCGATTGGACCGAATTGAATAGCTGATAATTGAGTGTTTGTGTCAGGGTTCTGTCACTTCGGTCTGGTGTCATTCATGAGTTTTGTGACAGAGCCCTGATACTCCCGTCATGTCCTGTTTTCATGTGAGCATTTGGCTTTGAGCGTGCTCGAGCCGTGCGCTCCCTCGTCTGCGTGCCTTGTTGGAGCGTGGTGTTTGGATCCTGGCACTCATGTCTTGAGTTTCGGTTTCATGTCGGGGTTTGGACACTCGTGCTCCATGTTCTCTCTCGTTGTGTGAGTGTGTGGTCTCGAGATTGCTCGGCCGCACGCTCTTCTGTCCACGTATGTTTTGTGGTGTTGCACGCAGCTTGTGTATTTCATTGGCTGCATGCTTTCATGTTGTCATGTCTTGTGTGAACACGTGGCTTATGCATATTCTCATTAGCTGCGTGTTCATATCTTGTTTTGCTCATGGCTGGTGATTTGTTTTGCCGGCCATGTGCTTGTGTTTTTGTTTTGTGTGAGCACATGGCTTTGTCTTACTTTTCTGTGTGCCGGGTGCTCTCATGTATATTTGTCTTGACCCTTACCCATCTAGTTTCCTGATTATTGGTTAATTTGCCCCACCTGTGTTTATCTCGTTTCCCTCCTCAATTGGTCCCTTTATAATCTCCTTGGCCCGGTTTTTCAAAAGTAATCCACTAGGATTTTGGATAACGGATTGGATCAAATCTTGAAAATGTGTTTTTCAAAAGAAAAAACGGATTACATAATCGGATTAGATCACGTAATCCAATCTTGGTTTTGATCCGGATCAAACCTTTAGTTTGGGTTTTTTTAGAACTTTTTTGTAGGATTTGGATCACTTTGATCCAAAAAATCTGGATTAAACTGATCCCATCAGAAGGGTGGATTCAGCGTGGATTTCATGGCCAAAATGTAATGAAAACTTTAAAAATGTATCAAATAATACTATATTTGGATCATGCAGTATCTTACAAGATATCCTATTTATTCATAAGGTTTTAATTGTATTTGTTCATCCATCAGGCTACAGTGATTAGGTAGGCTTTAACGTATTCAGCCTTTCAGTATAGGCCTACAGCAAAGTAGAAAGAGTTTGGCCTCATAAAATAATCCCCCAAACAGCTGTCAAAATTGACCAAAAACAATACATTTTATTCTGTCACTAATTGATATATATATTCATCACAATCGAAAATATTTTTGTTTTTAGAATATTTATTAGTGATGCATGCAATGATTACAGAATAACCAAAAAAATGCAAAGAATGGCAATCACTGATTTTTGAAATCCAAAACAAATCCAAATCAGAAATAGTGTCTAACTATTGCGTCCCTTGTTGCACGTCCTGTTTGCTCGTTCTGGCAGAATGCAGGAGGTTGGTTAGGGTCTCCAAGGGGCTCAGGTGCATCGTTGTCAGCACAGAGAGGGACATTGCGCTTAGTAGCGATGTTGTGCAGGACAATACAGGCAAGGGTTATGTTGCATGCTTTCTGTGGTTCCGCTCTCAGGTAGTTAAGGCATGCAAAGCGCCTCTTAAGAACTCCATTTAAACGCTCAATTGCACATCTTGCTCTGCAATGAGCAGTGTTGAAGCGTGCCTGCGCCGGTGTATTTGCTGTTAGAAAAGGAGTCATCAGCAATGGTAGTTGTGGGTAGGCACTGTCTCCTAATATTACGCCATCCGGTCGGTTGGTTTGGAGGTCTCTATATAGAGCGCTCTCCCTCAGGATGCGTGCATCATGGACAGACCCAGGCCACTTGACAACGCAGTTGGTGATGATGAGGTCAGCATCACACACAAGTTGGACATTGATGCTGTGCCTCCCCTTTCTGTTTATAAACTCCCATTCATTCTCACGAGGTGCTTGTATATGCACATGTGTGCAGTCGATTGCTCCAATAGTATTGGGCATATTCCCCAAAAGAAAAAAGCTGCGCTTGGCCTTATATTAACCCCACACTGGCTATTCTACTTGTTGCTCTTTACATATCTATAGTTCTACATTGTGATTTCCTATCCTGTTTGAGCACTGGTTATCCAGCACTGGTTATCCAGATTTGGTGATCCTGAAAAGTTCCTATCCGGATCAGATTGATCCAATCCGATGTTGCTTTAAAAAACTGGCTCCAAAAGTAAGCTGGATTACGTGATCACGGATCGCAAAAAAAGGATTACTAAATCCGGATCAATTTTATCCAGATTAAACCTTTTGAAAAACCGGGCCCTTGTGTTTGAAGTACTGTGCCAGTTCGTCGCCGAATGTTTCCCGTTCCTTGCCTTGCCTTGTATTGCCCTGCCCTGTCAAGCCTTGCCAGCTCTCCTGTTTTTTTCTCCTACGGGGTAGTTTTTTTTGTTGTTTTTGTTTATTTTATTTTAAATAAAATCCCATCTCCTGCACCATTGAGTCCTTGCCTCATCCCTTCATCCCAACCCTGACAGTTTGCTGTTGTCATTTTGCATTATTAGATACACCCTATTTTCCTATGTAATACTGCAAAGCTGCTTCGACACAATCTGTATTGTTAAAAGTGTTACATAAATAAAGGTAACTTGACTTAACAATTATAATGGCAAATCTGCCAGAAGAGAAGAGTGAACTAAATTCGGTGGACTTATACTTACAAAATTGTATACGGTATATCTTTGCAGGGTGAAAATACACCCACTGTGCGTTAGAACATGTGTGGTGTGAGAGGGCCATGTCTTTTGCAAAGGGTCAATTGTAACCTTTAATTATAAGTCTGCCCTTAAGAGTTTTTCTTAGTTTTTAGCTATACAATTTTTTTTCTATATAGTCTGTATAGCTTTTTTTCAAGGCATAGTTTCTTCTGAATTAAAATATAGTTTTCCATACATGTTCTGTTTTAATGAACGTTAATCTCTCTCACTTCCAATCTTTCTCTTTCTCACATGACCACATGTACATGTCTTGAGTCCTGCTCCCTGTGGTGCTGGCAGCTCTGCTCTGAAGACACATCCTGTCCCTTCATTCCATCTGCCACAGACACACACAACACCCCCAGAAGGGTCGTCCGTCACCACCTGTCAGATCCAGAGTCCCTTGCAGTCTTTCTCTCTGTCTGTCTCATGCCCTTTCTCTCTCTCTCTCTCTCTCTCACACACACTCACTTGCGCACACTGTCTCCCTCTCTGGCGTTTCCCTCTTGACGATGTAATTCCGCTTTGTCAGTAAATGTCCACCTTTCTGCTCTCTTTTGTTGGAACTGTCCATGTGTTGGACGCACTCTTTGGAGGCACTATGCGTGTTTTGTGCTGCTTCACAGCATGTTTTGTAAAGTCAACATTTACAGCCTTAATGCATTTTTTCAGATTTTATGTGCGCTGTTTCAGTGCTAATTATTACAAAGAAAAGTGGCAATGTATTTTTTTTTTTTTTAAATGTGACAACTTGCGGCACGTTTTGTACCTGAAGACACCAAGACTTCATCTATTTCAACCCATCCCCTCCTGCCGTGTAAATACACATCCCTTTTTACAAATATAATATATTCCTACACTCTCATAAAAAAGTCACAAAGCTGTCACTGAGGCAGTCCTAAAAACAAGGGTACAAATGCTAAAAAGCAATACATGTTTACCTCTAAATAGTACATATTAGTACTTTTAAAATATGTAATAGCAACTAAAGTTGCTATGACATATAGCATATATATATATATATTACATATATTACAAATAGCAAATAGCTTTCCTGTAGCTCAACTAGTAGAGCATGGCATTAGCAACGCCAAGATCATGGGTTCAATTCCCAGGGAAAGCAAGAGCTGATAAAATGTAGAAACTGTAACTTGAATGCACTGTAAGTCACTTTGGATAAAAGCGTCTGCTAAATGCATACATGTAAATGTAAAGTGTATGTAATGCATTTTGTATTACTGACTTTTAACTAATTTAATGTATAAATCAAGTCACTTTATAACCTTTATATTTCTCGTTTAATATATGGCTACAGTTTCACCGTTTTAAATTGGGTTGTCAATCTGTTTCATGTTCTCATATGTGACAATGATATTGTACATTTAATTTATATATTATATGAATTAATATATTAATTTCTAGGGTCAGTAATTAGATTACACAAACTATTTGAATACATGTTTTTTTTATTCAATGATGTTTTATTTAACTTCAACCGATACTTAAATATTTTTTTAAGATGTAAGTGTAATGGATACATTTGTTACAATTAAAATACTGGGAATAAATTGATAACTTGATAATAATAATACTATTCTTAACAGTCAAGTTGGAATGATAATTAAAATGTTTGAAGCACTTTATATAACCTAACAATGAAAACTCTAATAGCCAAGTTAATTATGTTGTTGAACTGGTGAAGAAATCAGTTCCTGTCTAAAACATATATAAATGTTGACTTTGATCTATATATATGTCACGATCCGTCGTGACGCTGCACGGAAGAGCCAGGAACACGGAACGAGGAGACGAAGAACTTATTTGAAACACTTTAATATGACAGCACACGGGGATGACAGAGATCGCTCGAGAGAGGTACACACACTCAGGACGTTCAGAACATTAACAATAATCCACAGGAAACATGGGGCAGAACAGACTATATATAGGGAGACAAAACTGGAAACACCTGGGACGTAATCAAAACACAGACGGAGACTAATTAACTAATGATGACAGGAAACTAGGACAGGAAAACCAAATATGGGCAGGGAAACACAAGGCAGAGGGAGACAAACTGTGACAATATATAATACAGCATGTCATATCTTCATGCTGTAATACTCAGGCAGTCGTGATGCATCGTGGGTCATCTTGACATTAGGTGACTTGCTTTTATAGTTTTCCTTTAATTTCTTTATGATTTCAGTACTTTCTCTGATTTATCTGGTAGGGCCATAAACAAACAGAAGCTTCTGATTCTTTTTCAGCTTCTGGTTCTTGACAATTATTATTATTAGTATTATTATTATTATATAAGTAAAAAATAGCGGTTGCACTTTATTTTACGGTACATGCACTTACTTGTATTACAGTGAACTTACAGTGTACCTACCTAATAAAGGTAACTACATGGGGTAGGCCTAGGTTTAGGGCTAGGATCAGAGTTAGTACCTAGTTAGTTACTGTAATTACTATAATAAGTGCATATAATTTACTTGAGTAACATGACTGTAAAAAAAAAGTGCTACCAAAATAGCTTTATTGTATAAAGGACAACATGTTTTGGCAAATGGTTATAAGTAATCCGTGAATGAAATAGTTTTAAACTTATAATACACATTCCTGGTTTTCTCCATCACATTTGTACGGACAGCATGATGCCGCCCCCGTTGCGGTACGGTTGCCTAGCGACCTCAGAGCACATGAAGTATATGTTATATACTATTTTAAGGCACTGTACAAAAGTTCACTTTGGTAAGTGTTCAGCCTCTCTCTACACTCACCTTAGATTATTATGTGCTGTCAGACTGTAATTAGGTTGAAGATCAATTACCGCAGATGAATTACTTTTGATAATTCTATGGGAGTGTGAGAGAGAGAGAGAGAGTATGTGTGTGGGCAGGTGATGAATATGACATTTTCAGGTCATCTTGTTAGGTATATTATTACCGTGACCCCAGGTTGCTGCGTTTAGATTTGCATTTTGATTGTCACTATATAATATCACTGAAATATTCAAGAGCAGACGCTGAGAGTTCAGTTTTAAGTTGTCCAAAGGGAGTTAGATGTGGCAACATGCACAACAATCAACACACTTCAGTTATTCATGAGAGACCTGCAAAATATAACAGCACAGATGTTAAAAGGCTACTAAATAAAGAAATAAGTAATGACTGGCAACCTGCAATTGGTATTTTAAAGTCTGTGTTGAATTACAAATAGTCTTGCAGTAAGCAATTAATCCATGCAACTGAATCCACAGAAGAAAAAAAAAACATTTGTCTTCATAATCTTCAGTCAAAGTCTGATTTATTATTATTTATTTTTTACACTTGCACCCAAAATACACTAAATTTTGGTACTAAAATGTACATTTAAGGTCAAAATATGTTTCCTCTATTGATGTTTATGGTACAAATGTATCCTTTTGAGAAGGTATACAATTAAAGTTACAGTTTTGGTACCTTTTTATGGAAAGTATGGAAGTTGTTCACAACTTTTGATTCATATGCTGTGTATCTGTTTCAGTTTAATATATACTGTGTATAGATTAACATTTTAAATGTATCAATACTGTTACTACTTAAAGTATTAAGATTGATTCAGTCGTTTTAAAAATATATATTGACTTAGATCAAATCAATTAAATTCTGTGAGGCACATTTTAGGTTATTTACCTCATAATACAAGAAAAAAACATAATTGTTTGGAACAACATAATATTTTTCTCTTCTTTTTTGGCTATTCCAAGTACACTTGATTAAATAGCCAAAACACTTTGTCATTCCAGATCTCTGCTATTTTATTCCATAAAACACCAAAAGAAAATGTATGTTCTTCTGTTTTTAATAAAAAGGAAGTGGATGCTGACATGTTTTCTCAATTGATTAATCATGTTTAGCCTCTTTCCTTCCAGTATGTAGGGTGCATCATCCCAGTGTTCAAAGTGCAAAACACATTGCTGCATTCTTCAGTGTAAACACACTACTTGCATCGCTTTTGCTACAAAAAGACAGGGTAACACTTTAGTATAGGGACTAGGTCTCACTTTTAACTGATTGCTTATTAGCATGTACATTATTAACATATTGGATGTTTATTAGTACTTATAAAGCACATTCTGCATGAACACATTCTACATTCCTATTACCTGAACTTAACAACTACCTTACTAACTATTAATAAGCAGCAAAATGGTTTGAGTTAGAGGCAGAAATCCTAGTCAATGGTTTGTTAATAGCAAGAATTTTGACTTTAAAATAAAGTGTGACCAAATACAGAACATAGCATGTTTTCATTTATTTGTAAAAAAAAATGTGGATGAATATCCTATATGAGTGTGTTTGTTTATTTAGCATATTCCTTCAGTTTCACAACAGAAATGGTCGTTTCAACATAACTTACTGATTTTATTTCATTGTCCTTGTGTGTTTATTGAAAGTTATCAGAGAGGGGTGATTCTCCTCATTACAGTTATAAATATATATGACAATTCAACAGGCATGGCCTTCGGGAGAGCTCATTGTTGCCCCTTTTCAAATAACATGTTGCATGTTTAGACCGTGTATGAATAACATGTTTATTCGGTGGCTCTGAGTGGGCGGCTGCGCGTTCTGAGAGTAACAAGGTCAGCAGAAGACTTCTCCATTGTTTCCCTTGCTGTTCAAATCATTTCCTAACTATGTTAACTGGAGAGCTAGCAACAACCTGCATTAAAATAGAAAATGTGTCATTGAAGCCCAAAAATACCTTCCTGATGTTGTTGTTTTTTTTGCTCTGTGATGATTGTAATGATTATGAAATGATCAATAAGTGATATTGTTGGCTGACCCAGTTGGGGGCACACTGGCAGCAGATGGTGTCATTTTCATTTAAATTAAACATAGCGAAGCAATGAGTAACATGGGCAATTATCTTAAGCACATAATAATAATAAGTAGTTGTGTTGATACTCTACTGACTGATTTTTACAATTTCATCCTGTTGCACAATATATAATAGTGTAATTATTATATAACGATAGTATATAATAGTAAAATAATTAGTATTTTTATATTATATTGTGTCATATCTGCAGATGATTTATATGCTATTATAATGATTATTAGTTATGGGCATTTTTTATATTTTAACAAAATGTATGGCAATATGACATTAAGCAACATCATCATTAGACTGTTTCCACAACCCCGCCTTGTTTTGTGTGTTTAAATGTTTCTCTGTTTTTAAATTTAGCGGTAAATATTGTTTTTGGTAAAAACAATACATTTCTGTGAATTGATTGAAAACAAAATGATGTTATGATTTAACAGTTTGTGGGCATTATCAATAGGGGTGGGCGATATGACCAAAATATTTAATCATGATATGAGTAATTTTACGTCACAGTAACGATATATATTACAATTGTCATGAATCCTGTCCGTGGTCTTCCGTCTGCTCGCCACCTGAGGTCGCCTTCCAATTACATGGACTCTCATACTATACAACCTGTTACACGTCACCCTGGACTACATTTCCCATGCTTCATTGCACTGATTGCAGTGTCACCTGCAGGCAATCACACACACTTTAAATACAAGGCCCTAACCACTATTCAGGGCCGAGTATTATTTGCGTTTATCGCTGTCCTAGTGGTAGCACTTTACGGAGCCAGTTTTCTGTCTGAGTTTTGTCTAGTTCCTAGTTCCTTGCTCTAGTACAGTTTAGTCATGTGACGTTTTGCCTGATTGTCTTTTCTGATCGCCTGCCTGTCTTGGATTTATCTCTCGTCTTGTTGTTTCGACTCTGTTTGTACATTGCCTGCATTACTGTCTGTCTGTGGATTATTAGCTTGCCTCATCCTTTGGATTATGTTCGCCATCAAACGATCTACGCATGTTTACTGGAGTCATTTTTACTTTAAATTAGGTATTTTTCCATGTTAAATATTGTCACCAGTGTCAATATAACACAAACTAATACTATCCTAAATAAAAAAAAAAAGAATTGCTAAAGAAATAACACGTTAATAAATTAACATGAAAGACAAACAGCAGGGATATTAGACTGCTGTCACTTTAAGAGCTGCCCAGATCCAATATACTTTTACACATTTGTTTTCATTCTCAGCTTTTTACTTTCACTCAAGACCTAAATTACTTTATTTACAAGGATACTTGCAAAGACATACAATTTTGACACATAAGTGTGTATTTAACCGCTCAAGGCCTATAAAGCTGCAAAAATACCTCATGCTCTATACTCCGTTCAATACTCCAATGCTCTATGAGCGCTGTCTTCAGACTGTGCGTGCATATAGCTAAATTAGTTCTCTTTCACTGCTGATTGCATTTCAACAGCTTAAAATAAACGGAAATGCTAAAAACATGTTTATTTGTAAAAAAAAATAATAATAATAATCATGGATAAAAAAGTATTATGAATTTTAACTAATCATTGACATTGATAAGAAAATGGCTACTGAAAATTTAAAGGAATCATTTAGAATTATAAATATAATTTTTCTACCCTTCATATTTCCTGTCTCTTTCTCCCAGCATCCTTTGTTGGCACCCAAATCCCTGTGCGGGTGGTACTGGCATTTTCTCTCCAGATCCAGTCGGCTTACCTTCCATTCGCACGGAAGGACCGCAGAAACGAATCGCATCATATATCAAAGCCCCCGAGGCGGAAACAGACTCTCTTCTCATGCTTGTGCTGCATTCACCACCTATTTACCATACTAAAACCTGTCCACACATGCCAATGCACCACTCACCGGCTGCAGTGTCCCCAAACGCTGCCTGGGAAGGAAAGTCATTTATTATTATTGATGTCAAAATGTGTGTGCATCTAATTTCGGAGGAAGCGGTGAGACACTGGGCGAAACGGGTCCGGGCCACAGGGATTAAGGCAAAGTAGATTAAGCAAACCCTGCCATATTCCAACTCAGCCATGAGCAAAAGGTCTATTCACGGAGCAAGCAACATCTGCAGAGGCTTAGGGATGCATGGAAACCGGCGGAAACAGAAAGAGAGAAAGACGGCGTTGTTGTGGAAAGTCTATCGGAGAGAACCGCTGAATGAGAGGCAGAGAAAGAGACAGATAGATTCACAAATGGGTTACGGGGAAAGTATGGCTGCCGGGATTAAGGAGCGTGTTTAGTAGGCAGTTGCTCTGGGTTCCAATGTTCAGTCGTTAATCCTGTTATGCTTCCTTCTTTTCCTTCGATGACGTCTTTTCAGTCAATAACGGTCCTGATGAACTTGCCAATGATGTTTGATTTCTAGTTAAGCAAGCCAGACCATTATTGTCAGGCCTAAATTGGATCTAGGCTGATCCAACTGGCTATTTAATTTGAAGTCGCTCTCTCTCTCTACTGCTTTTGAAAAACAAAATGGATGTAGAGCATGATTGGGAGGGATTATCCCAATTTAGTATTCTGTAATTTTGATAGGTCTGTTTAACTCGTACTGACGTAATTAGGCCGTGTGTTACAGATGGAGAGGAAATTAGATTTACACTGCAAAGCTGGGAGATTTCTCACAAAAACAGCTAGTACAATCTATTATGTTAGACTGCTTTTCATGTAACTTGTAATCAGCCTTCATGGACTTGAACACACCATAAAACATGTTTCTTATATCAAGTAAATTATGTATTTTTACAGTAGATTAATTAACATGTTGATTTTATTGTCACATTAAGTTTCTGTATTGTGAGGTTATAATCACACCAGTTATTGACTCTTGAGTTGTTGTTGTTGTTTTTTCCCTCAAGTCTTGATATCTGTATGTGGCATTTTAAGGTAATTTATGAGCAAGGTATCATATTTTGATGGAATCTTCTTAGAGTTACTCAGTCTAAATTGCTAAATGGGGTAAATTTAAAGTCATGGCAATCTAACATTTCTAGCTCAGTCAAGACACTTACTTAAACTAATTTAGTAAGTGCATGTCAAAAAGGAATGCAACATTGTTTCCTTTAAGTTCTATAGAACCTTAATGTGTAAATATCACTCAAGAGTGCTTAATTGTTTGTTACTTCCTGTCAGTGGTGTAATACAAAGCGTTACCAACAATGGGGATGGAGGAGGATTGAGGCAACTATTTTTGAGTTTACAAAAATCCTAACAAATGCATCAATGTATTGGCTTTAAGCATATAAAAAGACCCAAATGAAGTAGCTTGATGAGTTGTATGTTGTATAAGTAATGTATGAGTAATTGCTGTGGGAGGAATTTGGAATTGCATCGTATCAAAAGTGTTTTTTAGCATTAGTCACCAATTGTCTTCCTATACCTTCTGCTGTTTGTAAAATCTACCATACTGACTCTAAATAGCAAGTTTAGAGAGTTTAACATAGGATCTAGGAGACGTCTTGGCATTGTAAAAAGGTATGGCAAACTATTTTAAGGCAGTAATACTATTCGTAATGCTTGCCAAACTAGCAATAGCACAAAATCAGTCAAGACTTTAGGTAAGTCATATTGGTGAACACTTTGACAGATGCTTGTAACGTGTCTGTAATATTTTTCCCCTATAATGGAGTAGAATGTATGAAATGGTCTTTATTCCACTTTTACCTACACAAAGCATTTTCCATTTTTTATTTGTATATATTTTTTTTACAGTGTGCATCCCCCCAGCTGCTCGGGCCCTCCTGTAGTGCTTATATCCTACGGGCCTCTGAAAATCCTCTGGTTCTTGTTAAAATATTTTGCATGTTTTAAACTTTTACTAGGTTTTTGAGAGATAAAACAACCACCGGAAAAAAAGGAAGTGTCTTTTAACATGCTTCTTAAATGGAGTTGGATTTTGATGAAATCTAAAGAATTGTTTTAAAGGCCTCTATAGAAGTTCTTCTTCACTCTACGCTCAGGGGTAAACTCGAAAAATCTAAGCAACAGTATAATGTTTGCGAACAATTTAAAGTCACCCACGCTTCTACAGATGAGTATGTAAATATGTGCTGCACACAACAAAGTATTTTTTCAAAATGACACCAGCTGTTTGTTCTTCAATTTCACTTGAAGTATATGGAAACTTTAAATGTACAGTGTGTCTTGTTGACTGTTTATGTTCATTGATTTCACAGAATAGATGTTCTCTATCTCTGGACCAGTTACAACAATCTTCCTTAATGATGTTGCCTTATTCGAGGATCCAAAACAGAATTCATTTAAACAGGTTTCATGGTTTTTGTTGGCAATTTTCCTGAGTTTGAACTGAGGAAATTATAAGGTCTTTATAAGGTCCACAAGGTCACATGAAAAATAGCAAGCTCTGGAGTTTTCTTGTGTCAGTTCACCAACCACTTCCTGTCTAAGTGGGCAGTTCTAAGCTCTAATGTGGACAAGACTTCATGGTGATAGTCAACTTTGTCTCCTCCATTATTCTTTTATTGTAGCTGTTCTTTGAAAACTTCTTGGTTCTTACAATCACAAGAATATATTCATCGATTACGTGGACTTGAGGAAGGTTTGACTCCACCTGATGCAGAAGGCTCAGCTCCTTGTGGTTAATTGCCGTTTATCTGTCAGAAACATTGAATGGAATCTGAATACTTCATGAAACTAATTAATCTCAGAAGTTAACTGTACTGATTATTTCCCATTATTTGGCATTATGGAGTAATTTTAATTAAGTTGCATTTTTATTACATTCATTAAAAATAATAAAAAAACAAGGAGATTAGACATTGATTAATGATTTAATGCAGAATAAGCCATAAATATAACCCTAATAAACAGTTGAGCTGCGTAACCCAAAAGCCATAAATTACATACAGAAATGATAAATGAAGTACAGGTATGCATATAGGTACAGTATTGACACGTATTGAACATTTATAGGTTAAAATGTACAAATAAAATGTATTTAAAAGGATAAAACTCATATATTTTATACCATTTCAAATCTTAAACAAGAATTTCATTTTTATAATTATCAAATTAGTGCATAATTTAAAAAAGAGTGTTACACTGAAGGGCACCACATACCATTAGTATTGAATTAAAAGTGACAGTTTACCCAAGAATGCCTTTATGAATGATTACACTGAAATTGGTTCCGCTTTTGTTTCATAAATTAGGCCCAATATGAGTGTCTCAAAGGCTTTCACTGATTAATTTTTAAAGCATATAGAGTAATTTAGCAACCATTGTCTGGTGATTACATTACACGGACATTGTAGTTGTCCAGCGGGAAGATACGGACACAAAACAGATGTACTATATTAAGAGGCTCTTATGGCTTTATCAGTCGTAACGTGTCTAATTCCCTGTGCCATTAAAATCACACTCATCATCTGCCAAATCTAGAGACAAATGTTCTGTCCTCTATCTCTCTTTCATTAGGATTATCTGGCTCCTTTTTCCTAGATATCAGGCAGGCCCCCAACCCCCTTCTGTGCTCTTAAGTGTGATGGCATTTGGGAGATGACAAACTGACACACAGGCGGTTAATTCCTCTGCAACGCCAGGTCGTTCCCAAAGCGCTACGCCGTCACAGTGTTTATAAGAGAAGAATTCCTCACCCCCTCCCAGCGACCATATCATAACCACAGGGAGCGCAAAGCATCAGCCGGTTGTTAAAGTGAGTGATGTGAGCTCTTAAGACGATAGCTTTGTCTGCTAGACACCCGCGTCTGATGCTGTTCGAGTTATGGAGGTGTTAGAGGCTGGTGGATGAATTATGACAGCCTATCAGATGTGCATAAAGTCACAATCTGTTCCTATGCCAGCCTTTTACATGCTGAAGTAGAGCACTGAGTCTGGTGATTTATATAAGCATTTATTCACAATTAGAAAATATGATCATATCAGCGCAAAGCTGATCGGTCTTCATTCGCTCTAGGACTTGTCTGTGCGTGTTTGAGAAAGCACATTTCTCTGAACATGAACACAGTGGCTGCAGTTCGCAGTGGCATCCTAACATACACTTCTTGCAACATATTCTAACTAGGCCTGATGTGACAAGCAATTTGTCTGTCCACAATGAAAGCAAAACTACAGCACAATATGACATGATCGCAAGCAATCAGGAAGTACTTGGTTTAATATACAGCTATGTGGAGAGAGATTGAACCAATTATATTTCACAGTGGGTGGGGCTACCTCTGTGTTAAAATGTTAATTGGACATGTGCGCAGTGTATAGGAAAAGCTAGCAGCGAAGTTCTAAATATAAGTTTACTAAGAAACACAATGGTTTGATTGTATACTATTTATGTAGTATAGTCTAAGATACATTAATGATGATAACCTTAGAATTAGACGGCATGCGGTATGATCCCTAAACCGTGTTCATCGCTCCCTACTCCCTGAGCAGGGCAAATCCGTTGAAGTTTACTTCACTTCAGAACATTAATTCATGGATTTGCACTGCGCAGCTGCCTGCAGCATCTTCACACACAGACGAGTGGGACATCATATACCTCTGTAAATAAATATAATTTAAATTCACGTCTCACACACTTCAATGCACTTCGAATGGAGCATATACACTCGTCTCAAACTGGAATCATGGCGGAATATCCTGTGATGTCCACTTTGTAGGGCACTTACGGTCGAGTAGAACAAACGTTGTACGTGATAAGAGAGGCATACGAAATATGCAGAGCAGACCATCAAAAAAATACACCTGTTCGTTTTCCTTAACATACGCCTGCCCATACCATAACCCCACCGCCACCATGGGCCATTCAAACCACAACGTTGACATCAGCAAACCGCTCACCCACACAACGCCATACACGCTGTCTGTCATCTGCCCTGTACAGTGAAAACCAGGATTCATCTGTGAAGAGAACACCTCACCAAAGTGTCAGACGCGATCGAATGTGAGCATTTGCCCACTGAATTCGGTTACGATGATGAACTGCTGTCAGGTCGAGACCCTGATGAGGACGACGAGCATGCAGATGAGCTTCCCTGAGACGGTTTCTGACAGTTTGAGAATCACACAGAAATTATTTGGTTATGCAAACCAGTTGTTGCAGCAGCTGTCCGGGTGGCTGGTCTCAGACGATCTTGGAGGTGAAGATGGTGGATGTGGACGTCCTGGGCTGGTGTGATTACACATGGTCTGCGGTTGTGAGGCCGGTTGGATGTACTGCCAAATTCTCTGAAACACCTTTGGAGACGGCTTATGGTATAGAAATAAACATTCAATTCACGGGCAACAGCTCTGGTGGACATTCCTGCAGTCAGCATGCCAATTGTACGCTCCCTCAAAACTTGTGATATCTGTGGCATTGTGCTGTGTGATAAAACTGCTCATTTTAGAGTGGCCTTTTATTGTGGCCAGCTTAAGGAAGACCTGTGCAATAATCATGCTGTCTAATCAGCATCTTGATATGCCACACCTGTGAGGTGGATGGATTATCTCGGCAAAGGAGAAGTGTTCACTAACACAGATTTAGACAGATTTGTGAACAACATTTGAGAGAAATAGGCCTTTTGTGTATATCGAAAAATTCTTAGATCTTTGAGTTCAGCTCATGAAAAATAAGGGCAAAAACAAAAGTGTTGCCTTTATAATGTTGTTTAGTGTATATTACTATATTGCTTATAATTATATAAACCTATAGCACATCTATGATCCTATTTTTAAAAAGGAGATTAAATAATAAATATGATTATATATATAATAAAGTATGCTTGGAATAATAACACATTTTACACAAAAATAAGAATACATTTGTAAATAAAATGCATTTTGTTTAGAGCAGACAATCATGTGACTGGCCACGTGAGTAGCACATTTCTGGGTTCACAGGATCACAGAACTCGTTTCTCACCTGTGAATAAATTGTCATCCGAATCCATGAGTTTTATCACTGAGTTGATATTGGTATGTACATTATTTTAACAGACGTCCATATGAGAAACAATTACCTTCCGTTAGGGCTATAGACAATGGTGGGCTTTTAATTCTATTCGGAAATCAAATTATAATATCATAATTTAACAAAACTATTTCAACTGGTGATTCCCAAAAACAAACAATATAACATGCATACATACATACACTGTGAAACCCGATGAGACGAATAATCAAAATATTTGAGGAAACGTATTGCCTAAAAACATTTGAGTAAACAAACACTTTTTTTTTAAGTTAGTAGAGCTTAACATTTTTATGACAAGTGGGGCGGGGCTGAGAGCAATAGGAGCCAAGCCAAGCCTCACTTCCATGATTCCACCCCACTCACCACAATTATAATTATATACAACTTGCTTCCATAAACGGCACATAGTTAAGTGCTAGTTTGCAACAGCACACTGGTACACAAATGTAGTTATCTAAGTTATTAAGGAGTTATTAAGACTCACAACACACTTACATGTAAATAGTCAAACAACATGCAGTACATATAGTCTTTAAATTGTGCTATCATCCTCAAACTAACCACAGGCTCTACTCTTCGCCACAATGGTAACACTACAAAACCAACATAACAGAAACCCATGTAAATCCTAACATAACACAACATTTAAATACTAACTTATGTCTCTATGTTAATATTGTGCAAAAACACTCAAAATAACACTTAATTTCTATATTTATTTTCCTTGTTGTCTGATGCAAAGAATGCTGGGAACTAGACAACGCAATCATTTTAAGTCCACCTTACTACAACAAAATTTTGAGTTTACAGAACATATTTCAATTAGGTCTCATATACTTTCATTATTATTTGAGTGAAATTAACTCATTTAATTTAATGAATTGCACTGTTCGGTTTTAAAGTGTACACACATACATACAAACATACATACATACATACATACAGACATACATGCATACATACAAACATACATACATGAATTAATGAAATGTAAATGTATGTCCCAGTCTTAAAGATCTTTCCTGGTTTCCTGGTATTTTACTACTTAAACACACAAATGTGAAAACAAAAAAACAGATATATAGATAGATGGATGGATAGGTATTTGTGTTGTTTAATTTTGGTAATGTGGATTATTATTTCATTCAATTTCTGACCCTGCAATGCTTGCCTTTTTTTGGTTGAAACACTGCTGATATCGATATATAGATATAATACATAACATTTATATATTAATTTAATACCCCAGTGATCTACAGTATTATATTTGTCAAAATATTTAGTATAAAACTAAATAACACTAAAGTAGTTATTTGAATTGATGAAATAATAAAAATAGAAATTACACAGATTTGCATTTAAAATGCAAAATTTGCATATTGATCTCCAAGATTACCTTTTGAAGCAGCTCCTAATTACGCATGCAATGTATTGAGGTCATGTGACGTGACAGTGTAGCACACTGCTGCATACTACTTATTATTTCACTTATTAACAAAAACGATGTATATCGATCAGTTTTCAGTAAGTAGTATGCTAGAATTTCGTGAACATAGCCAACGTATGCACCTTCATTAATGTTCAAGTGTAACATACTCTGATTGTTGGATTCATCATTGGTTCAAATCCACAGTTAAGTGTCACGCGCAGGACCTCAGAGAACAGATCTTTAACATATGATCATTACAGAGAATCACCTCCAATGATCTAGACAGACAGAGATAATTAAATCCTGATTATACTGCTAACACCTGACAGAGAGAAGGAAAGAGAAGAGTACGTGGGGTGGAAATCGTAAGGATGAGAATACTTTTGGTGTAGATTAAGATTTCACTTCATAGTTTTGGTTGTATAATGATTCCTTTGATGATTATTTAGGTATTTTGAGAATAATTGCTTTCTAACAATTTATTTATTTAGATATATACAATGTATTTAAGTATTTGTTTTTGCTCTAGTCAAAACATAGGCATCTTAATAAATAAAATAAAATAATCTTAATAAAATAGTAGCATTTTCTAATTCACTCGGGCTGGTTTGTTACCTTATCATAGATCTCACTTCTTTTTATTTAAATTTTTGTTTTTTAGCTTAAAACAAGGAAAAAATTACTTTTAGAATATATTATATAAACACAGGTTTCATCACAAGTTTTGCTTATCAAGTCAATTTCTCAGAAAACTAGTCAAAATATACTGATTATGAAAACAAATTGCAGCATGTTTTATGATTCTCATTCCAAAAGGAAAGGTATTTTAATGGATTGGATTGTTTAAGACACAGAGAAGAAAGGAAGATGATGATGAAGGATGAGGAAGAGGAACAGGACGAGCGCAGAATGAAAGATAGAAAGTGAACGGAGTGTGAAAGAGTGAGGGGGGACAGAGAGATACTCCAGGGGAAGAGCCAGTTTTATTGTGTAGCAGTAATGTGATCAGAATCTTCACAGCTGACACACTCTCACCTCCGAGAAAGATAATAATGATAGAAACCACTGAATTCTGAGGATCAAAAAATAATCATAAATCAAAATTGACTCCATCTTAATACAAATTACTGTCCTAAGATGCCCCCTTTTTGTCAAATTCTGAGGCAATCCCACAATGTGCTGCAATAAGAGATAATACATAAAGGGCTAAATAAATCAAGATAGCAGATGAAACCATTGATTTGACTTATTTAGCTCATTACAAACCTGTTCAGACAAGTATTCCTTCAGTAGGTCCAATCGCTGAAATGATTGCTCGAAAGCTGATTTTTTTTTTTATATACTATTTGCTCATACTATAGTCAAATTTTGAAGACAGGAGAAACCAAACACTGATTAATTTACAAAAAAGTCTGGTACTGAAAAAGTTATACAACTGGTTTAAACACAAGTGTTATGTTAATATGAACAGGTTTTAATGTTACACTGTTGTACTGGTTACTTGCTCAAAATCAAATGATAAAACTGAAACCTGAATATTTTCATTCTGTTATGCACGCCAAACATTTTTTTACTAGAATCTCATGGCTTATGACTGTTTGTGTGAGTGTATGAAGAGACAAAAATGATTTGATATGGCTTTGTTTGATGATTCACGCCATTAGTTCTGCCTCTCACTAGACCTGAGATCAAATTAGCTGGGGAGGCCGAAAACAACGCACCTTTACCCTTCTGCAGCTGTGACCATACAGACACATAAGTATGGTCTACATGCTAGGCTATTGGTAAAGCTGTTTCAAAGCAGCTTTACAGAGAATTGTGATGTTATTGTTAATAATTTCGTATCATCTTGCCTTACTCACATATTTAGCAGATTAGAGCTGGACAGTTATACAGTTTACATTTTGCTTTGATATAAACAATTTAGCAGATGATATTTGCTATATATATATATATATATATATATATATATATATACATACAGTATATAATATATAGTATACCGTGTGTATGCATGTAAAGCTTGATGTATTGTACTGCATCTCCAGCTTTAAATATAAGGCAATGATATAGATTACATTTTCTGATAAGATAGGCATTCAAACAGTCAATATGTACTATATAATACAATGCTTGATGTAAAGTAAGTATGCTGTATGTTCATGGGTAAAGTTGCATTCTGGATAAACAACGGTAATTTCTGGTTTGAAACAGGGCTGTAAACAAGGAAGTTATTTTAACAAAACATCTTGCAAGATGCAGCCAACAAATGCACAGAGCAGCACTGTCATCAGGAATCACATGATGAAAAGATAGTACGACAAAGATATCGCTTTCCTCAGCAGACATTCAAACTAATGTTTTATTGTGAATATGAGATTGAGGTGAAGAATGGATGCTGTATCAATTGCAGGTAATCACACTCGCTCAGTCAATCTCTCTCAAAATACACTCCTTGACATAATACAGTGAAATTTTAATACAGTAAAACATCAAGCTATGAATAAAACAACTCAATATTCCTTTAATACTAGTTCTGAAGAGACATTTTTGAATTAGTAACAGATGCGGCCTTGTGGCTATGGCCGAAACACAGACATGCTGATATACAGCCATTTAACACTGCTCATATACTTAACTTCATATATAAAGCTGTGCTATAATATAACCTACATTTTGAAACAATTTAAACAATCAAATATAAATAAATTGTTGTAGGCCTATATATTGCTGTATGTAAGTATGTGGCCAAAGTATACAGATAAAAATGTATGACTATAGTATACATCCAACTTAATACATCTGTGCGTATGTATAGTTTACATTTTGCAACAATATAAAAAGTCAAGCAGTTAATATTTGCTATATATAGTATGTATAACTTTACATGAGTATACGGAATATTTGAGGATACAGTTGGGTGTCAATTTTAAATATACTGTACACCATTTTATTTTTTACAATAAATAATGCAGACAAAACCCTGTGTAACTCTTTTACATTACACGTTTACACACGCATCATATTGTGACAAAACCATGTAGACTGAAAACTAATTCTCATGACATGTAGATAGCATGGTGCATGGTTGTTTGTCTGTGTAAGTGTGTGCGTGTTAATTAAAGTGTTGCAGAGGTTGGCAGGATGTGTCCCCAACTCTCCCAGCACCTGTGGCTTCTCGCCCCCTGCCCAGTACATACTAATTAGTCGTTCCAAAGCCCCACGCACAAATCTTGGCCCACCTAGTGTGTGCCAGCGACATGCCTCCCCCCGTCGAGTCAACACTCAACAGAGCTACAGTTGTGCGAAACCCTGTGCTATAGTTGAGGCTAATACTTCATGGCATTTATATGAGTGTAAAAACAGGATAAAGCCCTTTTCTGCATTACAAGTGTCAAATTTCACGACATGCAAGTGCAGGGCAAAGTGGGTTAGATTGACTCGCATAAGTGAATCTAAAGGGGCTGCAATGTAATCACTTAGAAACTTTGAATTGATTGCATTACATTCACTTTTCTGCTTTTATAGATGAAATCGGTACATATAAGTGGAGTTGTTGGGGGGTTAACGGCTCAACGCTGGGGGATTTTTTTTCGAAGGGATACTGAATAGCTGAGATGATCACACTCACGGTGAGTTACCTTTTCAGCACGGAACATGGAGCAGAAAATGTCATATTGTCACATTGTATCGATGGGATGCACAAAAAGACACAGATGCTCATTCGTGCTCACACATACTGTATTTTTTAGCACAAGAATTATGTGTTGGTGTGACCGGGGCGTCAACAAGGTGAGAGTTCGATGTGAAGATGATAAAGGTCATTAAATTAATTTGCTGGCCGAGAGCGGTGTACCTGACGCTGGAGAAAATCAACCCAGATCTGAACGTTTCTCCAAAGAACGCTAATGTTGGGAAAATGCCCTTGTGAACCCAGATAAATAGCCGTTTAAGGGAGTAGATTTGTGTTTCTGGCTGATAAATCTGATTAGCTTTGTCATCAAGTGTAGCAACTGTATCAGTTTCAAAGGCGTGATCTCATGTGTGTGGATGTGCATACATTTATAAAGGTGACTGATTAATTTAACAGGCCGTTTCATGGGTAAAATATCTCTACCCCGTGACATGTACTCTTCTTTAACAGGACAAGATGTATTAAATATAACCTGCTGGAATAATCAGTTCAATAAACCACTGTTAGATAGGGTCAAAAATTGCAAACCTATTGGAAAGAAACAACCAATATGAGGTAGACAGCAATAAGATCATTTATTTTAACTTCTGTTGAAGTGTCCTTTGGCTCAGATTTTTCTCCTTGTTAATTAGGCACTGTGAGGGGAAAAGGTGAGTGTCTAAAATGCTGTGAGCAGAAATGACCCATTTATTAGTCTACTGTATATTTGGTCAGTCACAGACTCATTTGCTTGAAAGGAATATTGTAGATCAACCAATAGTGAACCGTGACTCTTGAACCTTGACCCTCTCCCCTATCCTCGTTGGGGGAATAAACAAAATAATGAATGACACTTCATGTCAAACAATCAGTGTTTATAATAAATAATAATATCATTGGCACAGTGGCCTAGTAAATGTCCTCACTTGTGTTATGTGTGGCTTCCATCGTGATGTGAACAATAGTTAGTTAGTTTATCAGAGTATTTTATCTTATTATTTTCGATAGAGATTCCACAGCAGGTGGAACTTGTCATAAATTTAGTGATAACAAGGCCCGCCCATTTAGAGGAACGAGATGATTGGTTAGTTTTTCTGTCATTTGAAATTACGCTCACATTGATTTACTATTGCTTGCCCCTCTGTAATTGCATAGCTTGACAACCAATCACAGAGCCGCAAATGCTAGGCGGAAACATTCAAATATGTGACCCTGGACCACAAAAACTGTCTTAAGTCATTTGAGTATATTTGTAGCAATAGTCAAAAATACACTGTATGGGTCAAAATTATGAATTTTATTTAATGACAAAATTAATTAGGATATTAAATAAAGATCATGTTCCATGAAGATATTGTGTAAATGTCCTACCGTAAATATATCAAAACGTGATATATATGATTAGTAATATGCATTGCTAAGAACTTAATTTGGACAACTTTAAAGGCGATTTTCTTTGCACCCTCAGATTGTTCTCACAATATTAAGGTACTAGAGGGCCCTGATGGTTTTGCCGCTAAGTTTACCCTATATATTTAATTTTAAATGTATAGTTCACCCTTGGTATCTACTCATATATGTGTATGTATGTACTGTATGTGTTTATTATTATAATTATTATTATTATTAGTCCATTAGCCCATTAAATATTTTTGAGTAAACAACCATACCGAGACCCAGCTGAAGAGGTGGTCTCTGTCTGCTTCCAAACAAACTCTGGTATGGTCGAATGGATGAACCAATGAATGAATGACATTAAGCACACATCTGGTTTTGTTTACAGTTTATGGTTCACTTGCAAAAAGGGCAGTGAGAAAGTCAACTGCACCAAAATAAAAGAAATCAACATTGTATCTGTTCCGGACCAAAGAAGGTGAACTAGTCGACTTTCTTGGTGTGAATACACTCTTACTAAGGCCTCCATTAATTATGCTGAGCAATGAAAAGTAACCTCTGAAAGTTAAGCACTAAAGAAAAATTAAAGCTAAATAATAAAAAGATAACTCTTAAAGATCTTTCCTGGTTTCCTGGTCATTTAACTGCCTAAATAAACACCAAAAAATGTGACCACTTAAAAAACACACAGATAGATAGATAGAGTGGTGTGAAAAAGTATTTGTCCCCCTCCTGTGTTTTTCTTTGTTTTTTTTGCATATTTGTCACACTTGAATGATTCAGATCATCGAACACATTTTAAAATTTCACAAAGATAACAATGATTTCATGTATTAAGGGAAAAAAAGCTGTTCAAACATGCCTGGCCCTACATGAAAAAAGTAATTGCCCCCTAAATCTAATAACTGATTGTGCCACCCTTTGCAGCAACAACTGCAATTACGCTTTTGCGATAACTGGCAATGAGTCTTTCACATCGCTGTGGAGGAATTTTGGTCTACTCTTCTTTGCAGAATTGTTTTAATTCAGCCACATTGGGGGCTTTTTGAGCAAGAATGGACCGTTTAATGTCATGCCACAACATCTCAATCGGACTTTGATTTGGCCACTCCAAAACCTTAATTTTGTTTTTCTTGAGCCATTCAGAGGTGGACTTGCTGTTTTGGTTGGGATCATTGGCCTGCTGCATAACCCAAGTGTGCTTGAGCTTGAGGTCACAAACTGTTGGCCGATCATTCTCCTTTCTGACAGAGTGCAGAATTCATGGTTCCATCAATTATGGCAAATCATCCAGATCCTGAAGCTGCAAAGCAGCCTCAAACCTCCACACTACCACCACCATGTTTGACTGTTGGTATGTTGTTCTTTTTATGAAATGCTGGGTTTGTTTTACACCAGATGTAACGGGACACACACCTTCCAAAAAGTGAAACTTTTGTCTCATCAGTCCACAGAATATTTGCCCAAAATAGATGTTCCTGTGGCTCAGTGGTTAGAGCATTGCGTTAGCAGCGCAAAGGTTGTGGGTTCGATTCCCAGGAAACACATGTACTAACAAACAATTGTATAGCCTGAATGCACTGTAAGCTGCTTTGGATAAAAGCGTCTGTAAAATGTAAATGTGTTCTTTTGGTCAGCAGTGGTTTTTGTCTTGGCAATCTCCCATGGATGCCGTTTTTGCCCAGTCTCTTTCTTATTATTGAATCGTGAACACTGGCCTTAATTGAGGTAAGTGAGGCCTGCCGTTCTTTAGATGTTGTTCTGGGTTCTTTTATGATCTCCTGGATGAGTCGTCATTGCACTCTTGGAGTAATTTTTTGTAGGTCAGCCACTCCTAGGAAGATTCACTACTATTCCAAGTTTTCTTCATTTGTGGATGATGGCTCTGACCATGGTTCACTGGAGTCCCAATGCCTTAGAAATGGCTTAAAGTGGTCATATGGTGCGATTTTCCTTGGTCTTTGGAGTGTTACAAGCTGTATATATATGAAACCAGACATTGAGCACCCCCATATGGTCAAAATGGCAGGATCAGAACACCTCGTAAATATTATGTGAATATTCAACTGTGAGATTTGTAGTCGAATCAGGCTCCTCCTATCGAAGCAGCGAATCTTTGACTATTCGGGGTTACCTCTAATATATATAGTATATTAAATTAAAATTACGTTCTCTCGCAAAACTCTTATGTTTGACTTAAAAATCGACACAAGAGTTCTTAAAGTTAAAGAAACACATTTACAAGGTGCCAGGTTGATACTCTGAATGCTTCTTAAGGATGAATTAGGCAGTATATTTTCCAAAATCCAATCCCACACCTAAAATGTCAAATAAATCAAAGTGAACTGTGATTGGTCACCTTACTTTCCAATCAGACAGTCTCATGATGTCAAGGTAGGTGTTCCTGGCATACATAAGTTGTGATGTGGACCAGACTTTTGCCTCATTAATCCTGTTTTTCTACAGAACATGAGGTAGAGAAAGAGATAGAACAAGGGGAGGAGGTGGTGCGGGTGGAAACGGCGAGGATTGAACACGGAGTGGGAGTCGGCAACTTTGTTTAGAGCGGGAATGATGAAAGGTTAAAGTCTGATAGATCTTGCGCCGTGTATTTGTGTGCGTGTACGTGTGTTCCAGTGCTAATAACACGATTCTCTTTTGAAGAGGCACAAAGCGTTCATTCTTCCTACGAGTTCTCAGAACAGAGCCGAGCTGCCTGTGTCAGCTGCAAAACACAGGAGGAAGAACTTCCAAAACGAGAGAGACAGATATTGAAACATCTGACTTGTCTGGATTCCCCTTTTATAAGTTTGCACTTTTTATTTATTTCCTCTTTAAATTATCATTATAGAGCAGGCTATTTCAAACAAGTCCTCCTTTGACTTGTAAAATTAGTTTTTTAAGTGAACACATTTAGTTTTTTTCTCAATTAATTTTCTTTAGTTTTTTTGTTGTATCACTGCATCTTTTTATCGACTGCATTAATATGCATGAATGTTATGTCACGCATTTGCAGTGAGAATTTCTCAGATACCATCCTAATAATCATTGAATAACTTGAATATATGAACAACTGTTATTATATGAAAAAAAATTAAATAAAATGCTTAAGTGCGTGTAAGGTAAACATGTATATGTTTATATTTTGTTTGCCCAAGTTGTTGTTGTTGTTGGTTTTATCTATACTAAACAGATGGCTGACAAGTTGATCGTACACAAGATGATTCCAATTTCATTTGCTGTCTTTATGCATTTTTTAGTACCACAGTTTATTGAGAATCCACTGGGAAACAAATTCATTTCATTTTGAAATGTGTCCAAACTTAGATAATCACACCTATAGCTTAAAGTGATAGTTCCCCTGGCTTCTGATTATATATTCAGGTCTTATGAAGTGAATCAATCTGACTTGATGGTCAGTTTATGCAAGAAACCACAAGTATGTCACAGGAAAAAAAAAGAATACTTTTGGCTTAATATGTTGAGCTAACCGTAATTTCTGTGTTGTTCAATCCCACCTTGAATGTTATGTGGGTAATATAAAAAAAGGGTGACACCAAATAAAAAATAAGGATTCCTGTGTTTCTGAAAAGGTTTCCAAAACATTCTAACCTCCCCCCCACCAAGCCATGAATCAGACACAAATATAGCCCCACCCCCAAACTCTCACTATTAGTTGACGTAATTATTAATTATGAGGCAGTCATAGTGCGCTTTGCGTTCCAATGTCTTCCATTCATACGCAAATACGTCAGACCGGAAATGCAAAAAGTTTCGCTTGTGCGAAAAGTTTAGCATTTCGCTGCATTGCAAAGTTTAAGCTTGGTGAACTCTGACCAGCAAATTCGCATCACGTGATACCGTGTGACAAACAACAGATCGATACGTCACAGCATGACCTCGTAGCTCAATTAAAAGATCATAAAATTCAAACTGCAGCGCTGCTGGAAAGTGTCGTAGATTGTATGTTTTTACATTTTAGATGTATTAATATTTGTTATGTGTTGACGCTGCTGAGCATGACGTCATATCACAACCGTTGCAGTATCCATGGGAATTTCACATGCTCAAAGTCCAGTGTGACCGCAGCTTTTAACGGATGACAAACTTCAAATGTTGCTGGGACATTAATGTAATTACGCCGAACATGTAAACTCTTCCGGCTGAAAGAGTTGAAGTAAGCATAACTGTGGTGAAGTTATTTATACTTTGGTTTTCATTATAGTTCCAGGCGAGAGCAGTGGTATTATCAGTCTGTGAGAGTATGTTCTGCCAGTGTGTGCATGCCCCAGGCCTGCTGAAATCTTGTCACATGCTGTCTTCCGTTCCGAAGTCTGTTACACATCTCTCCTTCCGTTCGCCCCCTCTCTCCCTCTATCCCTATCTATCTATCCTATCTCTCTGCCGCTGTGGCAGGACTGATTGTTGCTCAGTGACAAGCACAGCTTTAACATTTCAGCTGAGAAGAATCAGGTGGCAGTTTCATATACCACTCTCTCTCTCTTCCTCTCTCTCTGGGATGTGACACGTTCAGTTTCCCTATACCTGACTCTGCTTTTATTCTTTATCCCTCCTTTTCTCCATCTTTCCATCCCATTCTTTTCTATCTCTCTGTTTCTCAGCCCTGTCTCACATTTCCTGCCTTAATTGGAAGGAGAAAGTTTTACAGAGTCTGATGACTTGTATGACGAAGGTAGAGTGAGAACCTATATATAGTTTGTTTTGCCTTTTCCATTTGAGAAGCAAATTTATGAGAAAATTATATTTTATTTCAGATAATATATTATTAATTACATTTTTACATTTTTTTCTAACCTCTTTGTCAATTTTTTTGGTTGTTGTTAATGCATCTAACGCGACATTTTTTTTTATCCAATGTAAATTCTTGTCCCAATCACATTTTATTGGTTAATATACAGTAATTGTATTAATCTATAATAATAAATAAGACAATTATTAATCTCATGAAGTTAGTGTTTTTAAGCATTTTACATTTATTCCAAAATAATATCTCAAAGCAGTAACAATTTAAACAATATATTTAATTTGTAAACTTACATCAAGCTATTAGTTTTAATAGTTACCTTTGAACTATTATTATTTATTTTTTTGGATTTGGAGTCATCAGTCATTAAAGTTCAGTTAATATTGGTTACAAACGCGGAGATTTACTTTAAATTTCACCAAACTGATAACTCACAAAAAAATCCTACATATCATGTTTGCAGGCCATTTCAAGTCTTATTTTGACTTAACAAAGTGGTTAAGTGTGAGTTGTTTGTTTTCTTCTTTAATTAGTCTTCCCATTAACGCCATTATAGCCTATTCATTCAGACTGATTCGCAATGCAGAATATGCACAACATATGGGATTTGTTGCCTGAACCAACCATAGCTGAACATAACTAGTCATATCCAATCATAACGGGATGGAGGCATTGCTTCCTCTCACGTGACTTCCCCCCATTCCCCCTCCCCCCCCCCAAACAAACTCACTTTTTTATTTTTAAATTAAAACTTGACCTGATAATGATTACAAAACTGCTGATTTAGTGTTTAATACAAAACATTTAGACACATACACATATATAAGCTTACATAATATCGCTGTTACCCTGAGGCTGAGTGTTGGGTTTATTCTCAAAGGCCGGATCAAATGTAGTTTGCCTTAAGGCAGGGTAAGAGCTGTTCTCACATTTTCACTGGTCAGCAATTTCCCTGTCATGAACCACAAGCAAAGCAAAGACTAGAGCAAGATTACCTTTAATGACCTAAAATTTCTAGTGTACAGCTATTTTTTTTTTATAACTAGCTACCTGAAAAATAACAAATCCAAAATGTGTATAATACCCTCTTCAGGTTTGTTACTTGACTGTTTGCATGCAGGGCATCTGCACTCCTTATAAACGTTTCTAGCCAGTTGCAATCCCATAATGCACTGCAACAGCTTACCATTTTAGTCAATATAAAAAAATGACTAGTTCATCCAATATTTGTGTGTTTTAATGGATTTAAATTTTAAAGGCTTAGGAACCGTGTTAGCTTACCAGCATGCTGACGTCAAACTCCATAAAAATAATTGAGTCTCCTTATGAAAAGGTTTATTTTTGGTAAATATGCCACCTTGAGGGATGTTTGGGCTGACAGTGATTTGCAGTGACAAGGAAAACAGATCCATTCATTTTCAATGAAAGCTGGTGATTTGATGCAATGTGAGAGACAGAGACTGTCTGTCATGCCATAAAATTTAGGCCAGTTCAACTACCAGCTGTAGTCACATGACATACTTGAATACAAGGACACCTATTAGCAAATAACTTTTTTTTAGCCTTTGTAGACAATAGCTCACTATTAAGAGCTATTGTGCTGTTTTGAATTTCTGATATTTGCCACTATTGCATGAATGAAATTCGGTTCTCATTCTATCTCTCTCTTTCTCTCTTTTTGTCTCTCGTCCCACATCACACAGAATGATTAATGGGGAGGTGTGTCAGAGGCATTTGATTAATGTCTAGCATCTTCCTCCACATTGTGAGGGGTAGGTTATGGCAGAGTTTGTACAGATAAGGATTGTGACTTGTTTAAAAGCTGATATCTCATTTTGAATGAAGACATTTGGTAATATATTAGCTCTATATTAACACTAGATTAAATCCTGAGATCAGATACACAAAATAGATATGGAGCGGATTTTTCTTTCACACGCACTAGTATGAAAGTATGAAAATATAATAGCAGTTGAAATCTAGTTGCAGGATCTCTTTGTGTGATTAGCTTTCTGGTTTTATTTTTACATTGTAAAGTACAATGTACAGTTTACAGTGTCGCCTGCAATGTTTCATTAGTATTTACAGGAATTTTTAAATTGTAGTTGAAGACGTTATTGTAGTTGCAGTGCTACAATCTGATTAGTCGAGCAGCATTGTATCACATTTTTTTCTGTTTGTGTGTTCCTGACAGACTGGTGGTGTAGATCTGTCAGTGAGTCTTTTTGCATGTCACATTGATATGCCAGTAGGTGGTGACAAGTGACAAGTGTCTGTCATTGATCCATTCATTCAATTGATTCACTCAAAAATGATGATTAATTCAGGAAAGAACCAAGAGGAGTGAATCGTTGAATTATGCGTTCAACAAATTTGTTCAAAAATTAAAGTTACTTAAAGTGCATGAGTGAGTCGTTCAATAATTAATTCAGCTTTTTGTAAAAATTAATAATAATAGTTGTTACTTTTAAATAAACATTAAAAATGTAAAGAATAATAATTGCAATAACAAACACTACCAACAAACTAAAAATAAATACTTTAATTTCTAATTTTCATTTAGGTTAAATTTAATGTACTAAAATAAATTGAATAAAATTTAAAACACATATAAAAAATGACAAAAACTACAAAATAGCTCAAATTTAAAATGAAAATAAAAAATACAAACTAATTAACACTATTTATAAAAACCGATAATATTTCCCATGTGAAATTCAGTGTAGCTTCTTGGTGAGTCGGCAAGCTTCTGCACAGATTTAGCACAAATACTGATCTTGTGAGTCAGTATGTCTTAAACATACCTGACAAATAACGGCACCATGGGTGCGCTGGTTTCCTTTGCATTGAAGCAATTACGATTAGTCGATAAATGACTGAAAGCTCAAACTGTGTCTACACCACGCAAGCGGTGCCACAAAATACAATAGGCAAGGCAAGTTTATTTATATAGCACATTTCATACATAGTGGTAATTCAAAGTGATTTACATTATAGTAAGTGAAATATACATTAATAATAATAATAAAAGCAAGTAATAAAAAAATATATATATATAATCACAACAATAAAAAATAAACTATATAAAATATTATTTCAAATGAAAATTAACAGATAAGAATAGAAAATGATTATACATAGTGCAATCAGTTCTGACATAGTACAGTGCTCATTCAACAAATGCACAGCTAAACAGATGAGTTTTGAGTAGAATCCATTATGATCAGTGATGCCTCGTTCTATTTATGACGTACTCACACAAAGTTCAAGTGATTTGCAACAATTGCAAATTTAGTAGCCAAATTGGCTGGTGAGTGAAAAAGGTAAATTCAAACCATGACTATATCCATAATAATGTTTGTATTGATAACAATAAAAAACACACACATTCAATTGCATTTTTTAAGTATTTAAATTTGAGTAGAGAAATATTCAATTCAGACAATCAAACAATAAAAATGGTTCATGCTATATATATATATATATATATATATGTGTATATATTTACTAGGACTAGATGTTAGAATCCCTTGATAATCAGCAAGCGCTGTTGTTGGAGATGTCCTCTTGGGTGGGGTTGGATTGGGCGATGACCGCCTGGTGCCTCCAATACGACACATCATCAGTTGTGCACCCCGGCCTCATTGGGTGCTTCGGCCTTTTATCACAATACACCCTCACCCGAGGCTGGCCCATCACAGACTGATCAGACCTGGGTGTGTGTCGCACCAAAGGCTCCATGAGGTCACTTGGGAGCCCATACAGTCTCCTTCCGCTTCAGCCACAGCCAGTGTCTGCTTCTTTCGGCAGCAGTTGCAAGGTCTTTGATGGCCTTCCGCTGGGCCTGTCCTCTGATTCCAACCTCATTTAATAGCCTTGTGGTGGAACTAGCTACAAAGCCCCTGCAGTCCACCTCCACTGGACGCACATTTACCTTCCATCCCCGGTCCTCTGCTTCGGCAGCCAAATCTGCATATCGCAACCGTTTCCTTTCGAACGCCTCATCGGTGGCTTCCTCCCACGGGACTGTCAGTTCCACTATAAAGACATGTCGACAGGATTTGGACCAAAGGACCAGGTCTGGGCGCAGGTTGGTCGCTGGAATTTCGGGTGGGAAGGTGAGCCTCTGACTTAAGTCTACCCGCATTTCCCAGTCCTGGGCTGGGTTCAGTGGGCATAAGTCAGGAGACGATCGATTGGTTGAATGTTTCTCCCCTTCCCGGACGAAGGATGTTAGTTGGTGGAAGGTAGTCTGGGCTTCCAGGGGCATGGCATTGATGGTTACCCTCTTACTCTCCAGTGTAACAGCCAGGCACTTCAGCACTTGGTTGTGGCGCCAGGTGTATCTCCTTGCGTAAGGCTGGTCTTGCAGCCTGCCAGGATGTGTTTCAGGGTTCCTGGGGCAAGACACTGGAGACAGGCTGGATCCTCTCCAAACCAGAGATGTAGGTTGGTTGGAGAGGGTAGGACATCATATGTGGCTCTGATGGTAAAGCTCAACATATTGGACTCCATGTTCCACAGCTCGCTCCAAGTGATCTTCCTCCTCTCCACACCTTCCTACCTCATACAGCGGCCTTGCTTGGTTTTGGACACCGCTCTGGCACATCTGTCCGCTTCCTCCTGGTGGCGCATCTCCTCAACCACCAGGCGCCGGCGTTCAGCTGGAGTAGCCTTCTGCCATGTGGTTGTTGTTACTCCCAGCCCTTGTTGGACTTGGCCCACTATTCTCAGAGCGGACTTTGCCTGTGCCACCGTTACACCTGGCCTCCACCTCCTCCCTGTAGCTAAGGCGGGAGCAGCCCCTCTGACAAAGGGATCCCGGGATTCTGTGAGGGTCATTTCGAGCCTTGCTTTCGAGCACTTGTACTCCTCCACCAGGCTTGAGATTGGTAGAGAGAGGGCTCCATTGCCATACAGTCCTATACTGCTGAGGCATCTGGGTAGTCCAAGCCACTTTCTCACCTGCACATTCACCAACCGCTCCAGTCGATTGGCGTGGGATAGGGTGACCTCATACATGGAAATTGGCCACATGAGGCGGGGCAGCAGTCCGAACTGAGGTCACCAGAGCATCAGCTTTCCTGGGAGAGCAGTGCTGTTGATCTGCTTCAGGCCACTGATGGTATCCTGCTGTAACACCCTATTAAGGTTGTTACACTGAGGGGTTCAACAGATTTCTGACATGTACTGATTAAAATACTCTTCACAACACAAATGATCTTTGACTTCAATTTTATTCTTCCCACAAGTGTATATATATATACCCACACACACAGGTGCAAAAACCCTATGAATAAAGCATAAATCAATGCATGACGTTCTTTGTCCTTTAACTGAGTCAATGAGGTGAAATAAACTTATCCTTCCATGTTCCGCTGAAGTACGAGGATGGAAGAGAGACGAGATAATGTTAAGGTATTGGAGTACGATGCAATGCTATTAAATCCACAGCATTGTTGGCATGTCGCTGCACTGTGTGCCGCGTTGGAAGAACCCACACGTGGTAGTTTCACTCTGGCCTAGATCGGCGTTGTGGATAACACCTCGTATCAAGAGGTGATTTACGATGCACACGGTCAATGGAACACGAAGAAACGATTCATTTGAAGAACCAAACGAACTGACTTCCTCTATTGCAATCGAGCTTATATGCCCGGTTACCTCCAGGCAACAGCGCCCTCCAGCTGCTCCTAGAGGTACTACATGTGACCTAAATACATCACTAAAGAAATCTACAAAAAATAGAGGAGCTAAAGTACAAGAATAAAACCAAGTAACATTTTGTCGGTTACACTGCTTAAATTGTTCCACCTGTTCAGCGTCTTTGAGATCTTTGTTATACCATCGACCAAGGCTTTTGATGGGCTTCTCCAGGATAGTTGGTATTGGCTCGTCATTGATTCAGGACCTCTCATTTACGATCTGGCCCTTGATTATGGATATACTGCGGCATTTGCTAGGTTTGATCTCCATTCGTGCCCATCTGATGTTTCCCTGGAGTTTGTACAGCAGGCGTTTGGTGCATGCGTTAGTCGTTGTTATGGTCGTCATGTCATCCATATATGCCCTGATTGGAGGAAGCCGCAGCCCGCTCTTCAGACGTTCACCTCCAAACACCCATCGAGATGCCCGAATTATTAACTCCATTGCCATGGTGAAGGCCAGTGGGGAGATGGTGCAGCCTGCCATTATGTCTATCTCCAAGTGCTGCCAGACGGTTGTACTATCCTGAGTTGTAACGCAGAACTGGAGGTCCTGGAAATAGGCTTTGACCAGCCTTGTGATTCCCTCTGGGACTTGGAAGAAGTTGAAGGCTGCCCACAGCACCTCATGAGGCACTGAACCAAATGCATTGGCAAGGTCTAAGAAAACCACGTGCAAGTCTTTCTTTTCCTTCTTGGTCATTTGTATCTGGTGCCAGATGACATTTGCGTGTTCCAAGCATCCTGAAAAAACACTTATTCCTGCCTTCTGCACTGAGGTGTCAACATAAATGTTCTTTTTTTCAGAAATGCTGAGAGACTTTGGGCCACAACACTGAAGAAAATCTTTCCTTCCACATTCAGTAAGCTGATCTGGCGGAATTGGTGGATGGTTGATGAGTTCTTCTCTTTGGGAATCATGATCCCTCCTGCCCTTTTCCATGGCTTAGGTATGATGCTTTTTCCCATGTCACCTTCATTAGCTTCCAGAGGACCTTTAAGATGCCCGGTGTGTTCTTATAGAGCCTATATGGAACACCGTTGGGCCCAGGGGCTGATGCTGTTCTTGCCCGCTTTACTGTGTTCTCAACTTCACTCCATGTTGGGGGTCTTGTGTCCAGCTGGTGCTCAGGTGGTTGGATTGGTGGCATGTCATCGGGGATGGTGGCTGACACATGCCTCTGATTGTCGGAGTAGGTCTTTCTCAGATGCTCCTCCAGTGCCCTCACAGGTACTTTGAGAGTCCCGGTTTTCTCCTTGACAAAGAGGTCTTTGACGAACTTGTAGGGATCTCTATAGAAGGCAGTCCTTGTTCGCTGTTTCTTCTTACGTTGCTTTCTCAAACATCCTGCTCTTCGTAGCGTTGCAAGGCGCTGCTTGCTGTGACCCTGTACCACCTCAATTCCTTCCCTTTCCACTTCTGTGGCCTTCTTCCACTGTCTTCTCAGGTGTCTTCTCTCTTTCTCAAGTCGATCAATCTCTTGCTGCCTCCTGGACTTAAGATGGGCTGAAAGTTCCTTCTGAGTACTGTGGTCCTTGCGTTTCACTCCAAACCTCTCTGTGCCGTAGCTGTAGATGATCTCTCCTATCTTCTCCAATTTTCTTTCGACACCTCCTCTCAGACCTCCAGGAGATGGACCAGGTCTGTGTCGATGGTTCCCCACTCCCTTTTCTGGCAGGATTTGGGCCACAGAATTTGAGGCTTTCGTCTATCCATTTTCCTCTCTACTGCTGGCTGTGTCTGGATAGGGTCTGGGCTCATGTCCGTTGGTGGAGCTGTGCTTGTCAGAGCTCCGCCTGGGGTGCTGATACCCTGTGGGCTGTGGTGAGTATCCTGCCACTAGGCTTCATCCGACTGATTTGCCCTACCTCTGAGGAAGTAATGGTCAATGCGGGGTCCCTTGGTAAATTATTTTAGGCACTTTTTCTGCCCTGGTGGATCTTGAGACCCTTCTCCGATGTAATCTTATTCCAGCCACAGACACAGCTTTGTAATTTGTGTCCTGCCAGTACAGTTAGTCCGTTAACTGACTTGCTGATCATCTGTGTCGTCGTCGTTTCCGTTCCAAGGTCTGTTACCGTGTGGTCTACCACCAAGTCATCTTGCGCCCCCGCTCTCGCATACTCAGGGGGTTATCTTCCTCTTGAATTTTGGAGGGCGCTGTCGAGGACCGGGCTCTGGAGGGCGCTGTTGAGGAGTGGACACTTGAGGGCACTGTCGAGGAGCGGGCTCTGGAGGAGCGGATACTGGAGGGCGCTGTCGAGGAGCGGACACTGGAGGGCGCTGTCAAGGAGCGGGCGCTGTCAAGGAGCGGGCTCTGGAGGGCGCTGTCGAGGAGCGGGCTCTTTTTAAAATTAAAAAAATAATAATACAAATATGTGAGACTTGTATAAAAGTTTTAAGAATATTATATTTGTTTAGTTATGCACACATAACTCTACTGTTTTCTGAATGATTTAATGAGAGGTCAGAGAAATTATTTGCAAGATGAGCGAGAAGGAATTCCTGGAAAGGTTCAGACACTGAAGTGTCACCTCTGTACAGCTGTCAGTGGTTGTTACGGTAACAGTAGGCCAGTGGACCGGAGTTAACTAGACTGAAGGAGCCATTGTGTGTGTGTGTGTGTGTGTGTGTGTGTGTGTGTGTGTGTGTGTGTGTGTGTGTCTCACATGTAATGCAAGAGCATCACCTTTCATACTATTGAATTTCACTACATTTAACCCACCTATGACTGATTTTCATGTGATTAACATCTATTATCCTGATGGTGTAAACCTTTAGTCGGCTCTCTATCTCTACATGTGTTTTTTTCTCTCTTTTTGTCTCGCAGCAAGCGCTCTGAAGCAGGGGTGGGCTGGGTAACGAACTGTAGGCTGAATTGATTGAAAAATTGATTTTCTATTTTCATCCAGTTGAGAAGCAGCTTTAATTTATTTAAAAACGGCATGCAATTACACCTGCGTGGGGAGGACATGTTGCTGTGTGTGTGTGTGTGTGTGTGTGTGTGTGTGTGTGTGTGTGTGTGTGTGTGTGTGTGTGTGTGTGTGTGTGTGTGTGTGTGTGTGTGTGTGTGTGTTTGTGTGTATGTTTGAATAAGAGAGAAAGCGCGGACTGACCACTGACATGTAATTGTAATTTCCTGTTTTCAATTGCCTTTTTTTCTATTATTCAAAGCCGACACCACACAAGCATGCATAAAAAGCCATTAATGGAAAGAACTGTCTGTCCTGTGACTTCTCTCTTATTGAATCTGTATTTCAGTTTTTTGTAGTATCATTCCTGAATGGACAGTGTATTCCGAGCAAATGCGAAATTTCACATTCAATATGCTGGTACAGGTTCTGTGCGATCCTTTTCACTAATATGCTCTGGGTCTTAATCGAGCTTAAATTGATGAGAAATATAGACAACAACGTTGTTTGCAATACAAGCGGAGCACATGCCACTGAGATGAGAGGCGGGACATTTTTACCTGCACTAGAGGCGGTTTAGCCAATCACAACACACTGGGGCACCTAACCAATAGCGTATTTCAGAGAAAATATGGGCTTCATAAAAGCAGGAAATGATCAGCGCGTTTGTCAGAGAAAGGACAGAGTGGTGTGGAATAAAAGTAAATTATGTGAAAAATAATGCGTTTAAAAAAAACGAAGCATTAACACCTGTAAGACTGCACCCCATAAACATAATCAAGCCTAGAAAATTAGTCAGCCCCTCTCACTAATTCTTTATTTATCTGATCAAAAATACAGTGAGATGTTAATATTCTGATATACTTCTACAAATTTTAATAATTTGATATACAAATATTCATAAATGTTAACTGTAATACATTTTAAAATGTTATTTATTCACGTGATAGTAAAGCTGAATTTTCAACAGTCATTTCTACAGTCTTTAGAGTCCCATGATACTTCAGAAACAATTCATATTCAAAAACATTTCTTATTATTAGCAATGTTGAAAACCAGTCCTTTCAGTTATTAGCAAATCATCTCAAATATTAGCCAATTAACTGCCACTACTTGACATTCCGACTTAAAACCTCACAATTGTAATCTTCAAAATCTCCAGCTATGGTTTGATACATTTCCTGATTCAGGCCTATTTTCTGCCATAAACCACTGCGTTCCGAAGTGTAGGAAGTCAATTTATATTGTGCATGGTATTGACTTGTCATTGACCCAGTGTTTAAACCCCTCATTAAACTGTAATTAAGCTTTTATTGACAAACTCTATGAGATTAAAGTACCACTGTGCTCTGTTGGTGATTGTAGTCATCTGAACAAACAACACTCTGATAGGCCAAACACACAGCTACACAAGTGTGTGTGTTTGTGTTTAGATAGGCCTGTCCTTACCAATCAATGGAATTTCTTACTCGCACATACTGCCATAATAAACCTAATTAAAATCCAACATCTTTTCCATGAAACATTCCCACACATACTTCTCCAACCAGGCTCCAAATGAGCTGTTTTCCATTTTATCTTTTGCTTTAATATCAAACATTAAACTGTCAAGGATTTAGGGTAATTATACATGCTAATTTAGTTTGCTCAATTCCGTCGCGCATGCCGCAGACCCTCTTTAGACATCGTCGCCTGCCACAAATATTAACTCAAATCTTCCCAGCACTGCTCTAATTGGCGAATATTTCCATTGTAAATGCTGTAAAACTCTTTTTATGCATTTAAATATTTATTAGATTAGTTAAACTCCTTGTTAGAAGGGAAGCAGACTCTGTTTGTTAATGTAGATTTCTTCTGTGATTGTTTGACTGGTACGTTTAAGTGAATTACTTCCTGTGAGAGCTGTTTTTTAAGGTCAAATCTACATACAGTGCATTTTCTAATTTAACACAAAATTATTTTGTACATTTTGTTAAATATTTTACATAAGAATCAGGTATTTATACTTGAAATATAGATACTAGTAGCACAAGTAGCACAACCGTTTTCCAACATGGGTAATACAGCATATTAGAATGATATCTGAATGATCATGGGACATTGAAGACTGGAGAAATTTAGATTTGCAGGAATACGTTATTTTAATGTATAGTAAAAAAGAAAAATTGTATTTTAAGTTGCAATTATGTAATTTCACATTATTATGTTACTATTACTGTTTTAGATAGATAGATAGATAGATAGATAGATAGATAGATAGATAGATAGATAGATAGATGGATGTTTTTGTCATGAGATCAGTTAGCATAACATAGTAGTAGTAGTAGTGATCCCAAAAACTTGGAGCATGCTGTATGTCAACTGCATACAGGCAGTACAGTGTATTAATATCTGAACTGGTCTCTGCAGATAACTTTAGTTTCTGACTGCAAACCAGTGTGTAGCCTGCGACCTCTGACCTTTGAATTTGTGCTCGTGTGTGTGTGTGTGTGTGTGTGTGTGTGTGTGTGTGTGTGTGTGTGTGTGTGCATGCATGCTCACGGGTCCCAAGCGCCTTGCTCAAAATTGATTCAAAGACGATTGGTTCAGCTAATGACTATTTACCCAGAGATATTAGTGTCCCTCTCCTCGACCCACAGATCTTGCTCACCCCTCTCACTGCCTCTTTTCACTTTCATTTGGAGGTGTGTAATTTTGTGAGTGTAATTAAATATTAATGTGTGCAAAAGGGACCTAGAAAGCAAGAGGGAGAAAGCAAGGTATGTGTAATAAGCAGAGATTGTATCTGGCTGTGCAGTTGGGGGGAAAAGCAGCTGGGATCCAGTCCACTGGATATACAGTATACTAATCCAACTTTTATTAGGGATGAGAAAATATGAAACAAGATTAAAGATAAAGAAACTAAAACACAAAAACAAGGGGGCGAAATGCATTAAACAAAGAAAATGCATTTGTTTCCGAGATTAGTTGGAGATTAATTGGAAAGTACTATTTTGCTAATTTATTTATTATTTGTAAATAAATACATTCTGTGTCACATGATCCTTCTGAAATGCCTTCTAATATGTTGATTTGGTACACAAATATTAATATTAATTATTGTTATTATTATTATTAGTAGTGTTGAAGATAGATAGATAGATAGATAGATAGATAGATAGATAGATAGATAGATAGATAGATATAGATAGATCGATCGGGGACTTTATCCCCCCATTTATTTAATAATATATTGGACAGTGCATCATCATCATCCAGTATATGCTAAATCTGTAGTATAAATGAGTAAAGTGCATCATTAAATGCATGTTCTTAAGGAGCCCATCTTAACAAACTCATCCCCATAATATATTTGCCAAAGAGTGTGCTTATAGCACAGAAGCTGTCACAACAGCACACATGAAATGGTTTTGAACTCATAATCCCTGAGTAAATGTCTGTACATCCTCATGAATATGTTGCATGCTGATGATGTCATGTTCTCCTGACCCCTGCCACATAACACCCGTAAGAAAAAGTATTGTGTGTGTGTGTGTGTGTGTGTGTGTGTGTGTGTTTGTATGAGGTCGGTGGCTCCCTTTAAGTCTGTCTGCATTGAGCTGCGGGCCCAGCGGGAAAGAGCCTCACCTTATTGAAACACAAATGCGCTCTAACATTTCATTTCTCCTTGTTCTGCAGCAATGCATATTTGTTGAGTGTGTGCAGCCCAGTGTTTGTAAGAGTGAGGTGAAGTCGACTGGATAATGATTGATATGTGTGGAGAAAGAGAGTCATACATTATTGATGAGAGAGTTTATTGCGTCCCTCAGCATAAGTTTTATGGATTCAGACATTGTTATTAGAGGATACAGGGGTCCTGTGAGCGTCGGAGTATGGCTCCAAGGATGGGGGGTGTTTTTTACCTCATGTTAGAGCTTCTCAGATGATCCTGATCATTCCTAAGTGTTTGTGAATGTTGCTTGAATGCATTGGTTGGCATGGGATGCATACAGAGAACCTGATTTCTCACAAATCCACCTGGTATTCAACTCAAATAGACCTTTTTTCAACATTTATGAGGTTCTCAGAAGCAGAAGACTTCATACTGTAGTTGGGTAAACTTCCATGATAGTGAACGGGAACTACAATAAAAAATAAATAAATAAATAAGTAAAATTAATTAAGTAATCTAAATAAATTTTGTTTTGAATGTCTGTTTTCTCCAGCAGCAAAATAAAAATCCACAGTATATATATATAGTTTTATAGCTTAACAAAAGGGAAAAATATTGAGGGACTGATAACGCTGGCCAGAATAGAGAAATAGATAATATTTGCCCTCACTCATTCAGCATTTACACTCACATCAGCAGCGTTATCTATTTTCTGTAGGCTAATATAATGCCATGGTAGCAAAAAATATTTTTTTTATAAATATACATTATTTATTTGTTTACTTTTTAAATAAAAAATATAATTATTTTTGCTAGACTTACAATACTAATAACCGTGGAACCATTCAACAGCACCCATCCACTTTTTCTGTGGGCTTGGTTCCAGTAGTATTTTTCTTATTCATTTTCCCCATAGGGATTTAAAAAAAGTCTTCATTTAAGAGTCATAAGCTCTAAACCAAACCAGCTGGCTATGAGGGCTATCACAACATTAAATGAATGTGCTAAAAGACTTCAATGAAGAAAGACATACAATCAAATAAAGTATTGTGAATGTCTGTAATTAAAAATGATGGAGACACGTAAAACTATTTATTTAAAACTATATAAACAACATATTTCACGTACTTTGAAAGCATAGGTAAACTGACTTTACACCATTCACTGTGCTTCAAGGGAGCGGATGCACAAAGAGTTTTAGGCGCAATTAGCATGTCATTATTCTTTGTTTGTAAACAATTTTGCTGCAGAATCATATCTTGGGTTTCACAAGAATTTCTGCTGTTAAACATAAATATTATAATTTGTATTTGTTTAAGTTTGGATAATTAAAACTGTTGGCTTCAACAAAAGTGTATATTATTGAAAAACAACCTTGAAAGTAGTCATTTTTTTATCTTTGAATATCATATCCCCTAAAAATGTTTGACTTCCGGAGTCCAACTCTTGTGTTCCAATCACTTCATGAAGTCCGTTCACCTAGTAATGTTAGAATTTCCAAACTTCCTAATTAGATACATGCAGGAAAAAAGATTTCCAACGTTAAACTGTGTGGATATCCACATCCCAGTGTTTGCATGCATGTACATACATGTCATACATACGTGTGAAGACAAATGCATGTTTTTTTATATACAGTATGTTCATTGGAAAACAGATTGTCTTTATGTTCAGAAATCAAATATATCAAGTAGGAATATCCCACATCAATCACAACTGGATAGCTGAGTGAGTGCTCCACTTTCAAAAAGCTACACTATTCATCAAACTTATATTTTTATTTATATCTTCTCTCTTGACAAGACCTGTCTTTGGGTGGGATTGGATTGACTTTTTCCGAGCATTGGATATTGTCGAGATTTCTGGGAGGAAAAAAAATAGAGATGTGTACGTTTTTCACTGCTGAGCTCATAAAGTGCATGACTTGCAGCATGAATCATTACTTTTTCATAAATGGGATATCATTTGTCTCATAGTAGCTCGGAGGCCTTAACAGTGTAGGTCATGTGACCACAGAGGAAGCAGTTGATTGGCTGACGGTGTTTATTGAATGAGGATGTATAGAACTGAAGAATAGAGGGTGGCGATTCGTCACTGTCTCTCCACACAGGAGAATATCAAGTTATAAATATCACACCCGCGCACATAGAGCTGATATTTTTTTCCTTCTGTCTCAATGTGTCTTAATCGAAAGAGATGTATTGCTTGAATTTGAGAAACTTCTTTAGAAGTTTCTGTGCGGCTTATTCAAAATTTTGAATATCAATTTGGCACAACATGTAACTCATAGTAGTGAAAAGTGTGAATGGTTAGAGAGTTGGACTCGTAATCCAAAGGTTGCGAGTTCGAGTCTCAGGCCAGCAGGAATTGTAGGTGGGGGGGGTGAATGTACAGCGCCCTCAATAGCATGACTGAGGTGCCCTTGAGCAAGGCACTGAACCCGCAAATGCTCCCCATGTGCCGCAGCATAAACGGCTGCCCACTGCTCCGGGTGTGTGTTCACTGCTGTGTGTGCACTTTCGATGGGTTAAATGCAGAGCACAAATTCCGAGTATGGGTCACCATACTTGGCCGTATGTCACGTCACTTTCACTAATATGGCATGTTTTTCATCATTAGCTCCAAAATGTGTGTAGGTTTGACAGTCTGAAAACAAGTCATTCAAAGAAATTGTGAAGATTTCTAAGGGATCTTGACCATATGCTAGAAGTGGAACCCTTGTATCAGACACCTATACACAAAAAAAACTGATGAAATTACTCACTCCATGTCATTTGAACAGAGGTGGCCTGAGGGAAACAGTTGAGAGGGAACAGAAAAGCTGAAAAAAAGAAGGCACACAACTTACAAAAGATGAACAGATTCATTCTAGCTTCACACAGATCAGATGCAAAGCATCGAATGACTTGCTCAGAGCATACACATGATTTCTGTATGACTGATCAATGTAATGATACGGATTCAGACTTTTATGTGATAATAGTGACTTTTGTGTGATTATGATGAGACAAGATGGTGCCGATGGTCGCGGTGTTGCAAGCTCCGAGCCAAACTGTCAGCTTTTGGTTTGTTTTGTACGTAATTTGGATGTTTCATGTTCTGGATCTTGTCTGCCTAATTGTTTACAACAGAAAAACACTTCTGGAAATCGGTTCTCACATGCAGAGTCTTGTATCTAAGAATTTCACCATTCGTACACTCGTGCACATGATGTGTGACAATAAAGATATTTGATTTGATTTGAATGATATTGATAGCCAGATGCTTGTTATGTGGGATGGTGAGAAATCAGGTGTTGTGCCTGGTTTCTTAAGAAATCCATTCAATTTGAGTGTGTGGGTGATGTTGGTTGAGTCAGTGTACAAATATGAGATATTAATGGCAACTTTAAGGGAATAGTAAAATAGTAAAGGAAATTCATTACAAAAACAATATTTTTTATCATCATTAATGTACCTTCACTGGTAGCACGTCTTCTCTGGCCACCCATTCTGAAGGAACCAGGCAGAGCTGACATGATTGGAGGCGGTTGCTTCATGTCAAGGGATATCGAAAGTGTAGACAAGCACAGCTTGAAGTCTACAGTCAGGCTTGAGCCAGAATAAGCCACAAGCTAAAAGGGCACCTGAACCCTGATAGAAGTAGAGTGGATTTGAGGAGTTTTTGAAGCCAGCGTCAGGATTCAAGTGGATTACTGTCAATGGAAGACAGTAGATCACTGAAGATTTGATTTTGGGTGGACATCTATATGTGGTGTATAAACAGTAGGGCTGCATGATAATGGTTAAACTGATAATCATGATTCATTTGCTCAAAAAAAGTTTTAATTTGATACATTTATTTTAATATTTCATAGGAATTATTGCATAAAATTGTTTAATTATACCTTAAATAAAAATGACATTACATTTGTTTGTTCGGCAGTAGCAAATATTATAGACAAGAATTATGTTTGTATTTATTATTTATTGCATTTATTATGCTTACTGATGCTCCAGACAGAAAAAGCATGCATTAACAGTCTGGGCATGAAAACTTTTTGAATTTGAAGATCAGGCTAAATTTAACTTAATTTGTCTTCTGGAAAACATTTAACTATATTCTATAGCTTCTGAAGGGCAGTACTAAATTTAAAAAATAATATGATATTTAGGCAAAATAAGAAAAATATTCACATCTTCATTCTGTTCAAAAGGTTTCACGCCCTGGCTCTTAATGGATGGATTTTCCTTCTGGAGCATCAGTGAGCGTTTAAATCTTCTGTTATAGTTGAATATGAGTCCCTAAGTTGTCCTCTGTGTGAAAAGATGGATCTAAAAATCATACAGTCATTGTTGAAAAGGGTTCAAATACACAACAATGCTGGAAAACCAAATAATTTGTGAGACCTGAAGGAGTTTTCTGAAGAACAGCAGACAGTTTAACTGTTCAGGACAAACAAGGGCCTCGTGAACAGCTATCACTAAACAAAAAAAAAAACAGCTGTGGAACATTCAGGTAACAACACAGTATTAAGAATTAAGCGTATGCAAACTTTGAAAAGGGTTATTTTTATAAATTCAACTATTATTTTCATTTGTGGACTACATCGAAACATCTTTTATGTGAAATATCTTATTCAGGTCAGTACTAAATAAACAATAGCATGCATTTTGTATGATCTCTCTTACTTGGTAAAATAATCAACATTTTGAAGATTATGCAAGGTGTATGTAAACTTTTGACTTTTACTGTATGTATGTGTATATATATATATATATATATATATATATATATATATATATATACACACTTACCGGCCACTTTATTAGGTACACATGTTAAATTGCTTTGTAACACAAATTGCTAATCAGCCAATCACATGGCAGCAACTCAATGCATTGCGATTCTAGATGTGGTTAAAACGACTTGCTGAAGTTCAAACCGAGCATCAGAATGGGGAAGAAAGGGGATTTAAGTGACTTTGAACGTGGAATGGTTGTTGGTGCCAGACGGGCTAGTCTGAGTATTTCAAAAACTGCTGATCTACTGGGATTTTCTCACACAACCATCTCTAGGGTTTACAGAGAATGGTCCGATAAAGAGAAAATATCCAGTGAGCAGCAGTTGTGTGGATGAAAATGCCTTGTTGATGTCAGAGGTCAGAGGAGAATGGGCAGACTGGTTGGAGATGATAGAAAGGCAAAAGTAACTCAAATAACCACCCATTACAACCAAGGTATGCAGAATATACCATCTCTGAACGCACAACACATCGAACCCTGAAGCAGATGGGCTACAGCAGCAGAAGACCACACCGGGTGCCGCTCCTGTCAGTTAAGAACAGGAAACAGAGACTACAATTCACACAGGGTCACCAAAATTGGACAGTAGAAGATTGGAAAAACATTGTCTGGTCTGATGAGTCTTGATTTCTGCTGCGACATTCAGATGGTAGGGTCAGAATTTGGCGTAAGAAACATGAAAGCATGAATCCATCCTGCCTTGTTTCAAAGGTTCAGGCTGGTGGTGGTGTAATGGTGTGGGCGAAATTTTCTTGGCACACTTTGGGCCCCTCAGTACCAATCGAGCATTGTTTAAGCTCCACAGCCTAACTGAGTATTGTTGCTGACCATGTCAATCCCTTTATGACTATAGTGTACCCATCTTCTGATGACTACTTCCAGCAGGATAATGAATCATGTCACAAAGCTCAAATCATCTCAGACTGGTTTCTTGAACATGACAATGAGTTCACTTTACTCAAATGGCCTCCACAGTCACCAGATCTCAATCCAATAGAGCATCTTTGGGATGTGGTGAAACGGGAGATTCGCATCATGGATGTGCAGCCGACAAATCTGCAGCAACTGTGTGATGCTATCATGTCAATATAGACCAAAATCTCTGATGAATCCAACACCTTGTTGAATCTATGCTACAAAGAATTAAGGCAGTTCTGAAAGCAAAAGAGGGTACAACCCAGTACTAGCAATGTGTACCTAACAAAGTTGCCAGTTGAGTGCCAGTTAATTTACAAAAAACGATAAACGCCACTTAAATTTTTTTTTGCTGTGCATTATTTTCCACTTATAGCGCGATTTGGACCCTAAACACATTTTGTAAACACAAGCCTGTGTTGTCCACTTTAAAACTTTAATCACATCTATACAGTTTATGATCACAACAACAACAACATTTGTCAGGCATCTACATTGTCATCTGAGGAGAATACAAAGATTAATCAAACGTTTTTTGTTAGTTTTTCTTACTCTAAAACATGAAATGTGGAGTTATCTGCTTTTGCTGTAAAAAAAAAAAAACTTTTCATATGTAAAAAAAACATACTTTCAATTAACTTTAAGTTTGTACATTTCCTGTATTTGTTTAGTTATTATTAATTAATCAAAGCGACCCAAATGCAGTTTGATTGATATCACTTGGAATGCACAATAAACTCAAAGTCCTTAGCCATTTTCAAGGAAAAAAAACACATCTCTTCCATCTTTATTTGACTCTCAAACTCTAGCTCTCTCTATTCTTTTTTTATTCTTAAAAAACACTAGCTTTTCTAATATTTTTGTTTTCTATCTGTTTGAATGAATGAATGAATGAATGCTGCATTTATATAGCGCTTTATTGTGTATTGTTGTATATACAATGCACTTTACCATCATGTGTGGGGGGGTCTCCTTAACCACTAGCAGTGTGCAGCATCCACTTGAATGATGCGACGGCTGCCACAGGACAACGGCACCAGTGCGCTCACCGCACACCAGCTACAGGTGGAGAGGAGAGAGAGTCATAGAGCCAATCAAGTGTATGCGCTCACCACACACCAGCTACAGGTGGAGAGGAGAGAGAGTCATAGAGCCAATCAATTGGATGGGGATTATTAGGAGGCCATGATTGATAAGGCCAGTGGAGGGAATTTGGCCAGGACATCGGGGTTACACCCCTACTCTTTACGAGAAGTGCCATGGGATTTTTAATGACCACAGAGAGTCAGGACCTCGGTTCAACATCTCATCCGAAAGACAGTGATTGTTGACAGTATATTGTCCCCGTCAATCCGATCAATTTGTTTTCTTTTTATTTATTATACAATTAACAAAAGCAAAAAAGGCCTCTAACACTAGCTTGCTCATATTCCTTTTCTATTATATCGGTTTTATTTTATATAATAATAATAATAATAATAAAAAACTTACTACATGCACTGCGTTACGCTAACTGAGACTTGTTATAGCACTTGCATATCATTGCTCTTTTGTTGATATTTATTGCTTCCATTGTCCTCATGTGTAAGTCGTTTGGTTGAAAGCATAATTGTCATGAATCTGGTTACCACTCACTCAAACTGCACATCACCCATGGACTACATCTCCCATCATGCACTGCACTCACACATTCCCGTCCACCATTACACCAATCACACAGGTGTCACCATTCACTCATCAACCCTGATTGCCTCACCACACCTGCACCTCATTCACTCACTCACATAAAAGCAGCACACAAACACTCACTCACTGCGAAGTCTTGTTTTCCCCTGGCTACATTTCCGAGCGTTTTCCCTAGTTTGTCTTCCCGTGTTTTACCTGGACTGTTGACTCCCTCTCCTGATCGTTTGCTGCCTGCCTCTCTGACCCCGCCTGCTTTCTGGTAATCCTCTCTGTCTGCCGCCTGCCCTGACCCATTGCTCTGCCTCTGATTTCGACCCTGCCTTGTCTACGTTGCTCTCATTACCCCTGCTTGATATTTGCCTGTTTGACCTCCTCTGTGTAAAAATAAAGCTGCAAGTGGATCTACTCTCGCCTCTGACCAGTCATTCATTACAGAAGACTTCGCCACACAAGGATCCAGCACCCTTCAGGTCAACATATTTCAGGTATGGATGCAAGAGTATTGTTTGCCCTTAAGCAAGGCCCACGATCCCTGGAGAACCATATTAAGGAGTTCTTAGCCTGTGCTCACTACTCAGACTTACCGGACATTATTTTGATTGACATTTTTTGTGATGGCATTAGGCAGCCTCTACAAACTCAGCTCAGACGCGAGGGTCCGCGCTCATCACTGAGTTGTTTTTTAGAGTTTGCTTTGTTTACTGCTGGCTCACCATTCCCTGGGGGTGTCGCGGATGAGAATCGCGACACTGCAGCTTGTCACAAAATGGCCGGCGATCCTAAGCCTCATACCAGGCCTGCCAAGCCGGAGTCCCTGGCCAGGATGGCTACCACGCCTGCGGATACACCTCTTTGGCCAGGACTGATGACTAGTGTGTTGGACCCACCACTGGTGTCGGTGCGAGCAGCAGGCATCCCCAGGTTCGTCGCAGAGCCCGCTCCGTCCCAGGAGCTCGCAGAGTCCGCTCCAGAGCCCGCTCCGTCCCAGGAGCTCGCAGAGTCCGCTCCAGAGCCCGCTCCGTCCCAGGAGCTCGCAGAGTCCGCTCCAGAGCCCGCTCCGTCCCAGGAGCTCGCAGAGTCCGCTCCAGAGCCCGCTCCGTCCCAGGAGCTCGCAGAGTCCGCTCCAGAGCCCGCTCCGTCCCAGGAGCTCGCAGAGTCCGCTCCAGAGCCCGCTCCGTCCCAGGAGCTCGCAGAGTCCGCTCCAGAGCCCGCTCCGTCCCAGGAGCTCGCAGAGTCCGCTCCAGAGCCCGCTCCGTCCCAGGAGCTCGCAGAGTCCGCTCCAGAGCCCGCTCCGTCCCAGGAGCTCGCAGAGTCCGCTCCAGAGCCCGCTCCGTCCCAGGAGCTCGCAGAGTCCGCTCCAGAGCCCGCTCCGTCCCAGGAGCTCGCAGAGTCCGCTCCAGAGCCCGCTCCGTCCCAGGAGCTCGCAGAGTCCGCTCCAGAGCCCGCTCCGTCCCAGGAGCTCGCAGAGTCCGCTCCAGAGCCCGCTCCGATCCAGGAGCTCACAGAGTTTCGCTCCAGAGGCCGCTCCGATCCAGGAGCTCACAGAGTTCGCTCCAGAGGCCGCTCCGATCCAGGAGCTCACAGAGTTCGCTCCAGAGGCCGCTCCGATCCAGGAGCTCACAGAGTTCGCTCCAGAGGCCGCTCCGATCCAGGAGCTCACAGAGTTCGCTCCAGAGGCCGCTCCGATCCAGGAGCTCACAGAGTTCGCTCCAGAGGCCGCTCCGATCCAGGAGCTCACAGAGTTCGCTCCAGAGGCCGCTCCGATCCAGGAGCTCACAGAGTTCGCTCCAGAGGCCGCTCCGATCCAGGAGCTCACAGAGTTCGCTCCAGAGGCCGCTCCGATCCAGGAGCTCACAGAGTTCGCTCCAGAGGCCGCTCCGATCCAGGAGCTCACAGAGTTCGCTCCAGAGGCCGCTCCGATCCAGGAGCTCACAGAGTTCGCTCCAGAGGCCGCTCCGATCCAGGAGCTCACAGAGTTCGCTCCAGAGGCCGCTCCGATCCAGGAGCTCACAGAGTTCGCTCCAGAGGCCGTCCCGATCCAGGAGCTCACAGAGTTCAGCTCTCCTTCGTCTCCGCTGGTCCCGCCCAGCTCTCCTTCGTCTCCGCTGGTCCCGCCCAGCTCTCCTTCGTCTCTGCTGGTTCCGTCCAGTTCTACCGAGCGCCCAAGAGAGTCAGAGCCACCTGAGTGCCCAAGAGAGTCAGAGCCGCCCGAGCGCCACCGAGATTCAGCGCTTCCAGAGTGCCCCCTCGAGGTGGTGGAGTTCACCAAGAACTTTCATGGAGGGAGCTCCCCTCCATTGCTCACGGAGACCCCGGACCCGCCATGGCCCATGAGGTCCCCTGATCCATCATGGCTGCCCGAGTCCCCGGATCTACCATGGCCGCTTAAACTCCCTGCCTCGGTTCCTGAAACCAAATGTGCTCTCTCTGCCTCTTGTGTCTCCGTTTCCTCTAGGTCCCAGTCTCGGCCAGGGATCTCTGCTCTGCCCTGGTGGGCGCCTGTCTCGTCTGCTCCGCCCTGGTGGGCGCCTGTCTCGTCTGCTCCGCCCTGGAGGGCGCCTGTCACGTCTGCTCCGCCCTGGTGGGCGCCTGTCCCGTCTGCTCCGCCCTGGTGGGCGCCTGTCCCGTCTGCTCCGCCCTGGTGGGCGCCTGTCCCGTCTGCTCCGCCCTGGAGGGCGCCTGTCACGTCTGCTCCGCCCTGGAGGGCGCCTGTCTCGTCTGCTCCGCCCTGGTGGGCGTCTGTCTCGTCTGCTCCGCCCTGGTGGGCGTCTGTCTCGTCTGCTCCGCCCTGGTGGGCGCCTGACCTGCCAGAGTCACCTCACGTCTCCGCTGACCTGCCAGAGTCACCTCACGTCTCCGCTGACCTGCCAGAGTCACCTCACGTCTCCGCTGACCTGCCAGAGTCACCTCACGTCTCCGCTGACCTGCCAGAGTCACCTCACGTCTCCGCTGACCTGCCAGAGTCACCTCACGTCTCCGCTGACCTGCCAGAGTCACCTCACGTCTCCGTCGACCTGCCAGAGTCACTCCACGTCTCCGTCGACCTGCCAGAGTCACTCCACGTCTCCGTCGACCTGCCAGAGTCACTCCACGTCTCCGTCGACCTGCCAGAGTCACTCCACGTCTCCGTCGACCTGCCAGAGTCACTCCACGTCTCCGTCGACCTGCCAGAGTCACTCCACGTCTCCGTCGACCTGCCAGAGTCACTCCACGTCTCCGTCGACCTGCCAGAGTCACTCCACGTCTCCGTCGACCTGCCAGAGTCACTCCACGTCTCCGTCGACCTGCCAGAGTCACTCCACGTCTCCGTCGACCTGCCAGAGTCACTCCACGTCTCCGTCGACCTGCCAGAGTCACTCCACGTCTCCGTCGACCTGCCAGAGTCACTCCACGTCTCCGTCGACCTGCCAGAGTCACTCCACGTCTCCGTCGACCTGCCAGAGTCACTCCACGTCTCCGTCGACCTGCCAGAGTCACTCCACGTCTCCGTCGACCTGCCAGAGTCACTCCACGTCTCCGTCGACCTGCCAGAGTCACTCCACGTCTCCGTCGACCTGCCAGAGTCACTCCACGTCTCCGCCGACCTGCCAGAGTCACTCCACGTCTCCGCCGACCTGCCAGAGTCACTCCACGTCTCCGCCGACCTGCCAGAGTCACTCCACGTCTCCGCCGACCTGCCAGAGTCACCTCACGTCTCCGCCGACCTGCCAGAGTCACCTCACGTCTCCGCCGACCTGCCAGAGTCACCTCACGTCTCCGCCGACCTGCCAGAGTCACCTCACGCCGCAGCAGTTTACCCAGTGTCACTTCACGTCTCTGCTGTCTCCTCCGCCCCGCCCTGGTGGGCTCCTGTCTCATTGGCCCCACATGGACCTGGCCCTCCGTCCCCTCCCCCGGTTCCACCTCCGCTCCACCACCCTCCTGGAGTATGCTTTGTGTAAGCGTCTGGAAGCCGCTCTTTGGGGGGGGGCTCTGTCATGAATCTGGTTACCACTCACTCAAACTGCACATCACCCATGGACTACATCTCCCATCATGCACTGCACTCACACATTCCCGTCCACCATTACACCAATCACACAGGTGTCACCATTCACTCATCAACCCTGATTGCCTCACCACACCTGCACCTCATTCACTCACTCACATAAAAGCAGCACACAAACACTCACTCACTGCGAAGTCTTGTTTTCCCCTGGCTACATTTCCGAGCGTTTTCCCTAGTTTGTCTTCCCGTGTTTTACCTGGACTGTTGACTCCCTCTCCTGATCGTTTGCTGCCTGCCTCTCTGACCCCGCCTGCTTTCTGGTAATCCTCTCTGTCTGCCGCCTGCCCTGACCCATTGCTCTGCCTCTGATTTCGACCCTGCCTTGTCTACGTTGCTCTCATTACCCCTGCTTGATATTTGCCTGTTTGACCTCCTCTGTGTAAAAATAAAGCTGCAAGTGGATCTACTCTCGCCTCTGACCAGTCATTCATTACAATAATGTAATGTAAATGTAATGGAATAATCTCCATATAGCATACACTAATCACTTTGTAGCAGAGCTGTACAGGTGGAGCTGCGGAAGGTGGATGGTTTCTGAAGCACAATGCAACTGCTATAGAAAGCACTAGTCATATTTGAATATTAAACAAAGCAAAGAACTCTAGAGCTGTGACGGTCGCCGTGACAACCGCATCACCGCGGTGGTCGGTTGCCACTGTCATTGTCTATTGCCACCAACGGTAGTGCACGTGACATCACACAATCTATAACTAGGGTGAGGCCATATGTGCCGTTTATACGGGACACGTCCTGGCCAGGATTTTAATATTGCCTAAAACATCCAAAGTAGTTTGACCAATAACATGCATGTATTGTACATAATCGACCAATCATGGCACTGCGCGTGAGAAGGTGAGATCTACAGAGAATGATCAAAGCAATGCAAATATGCGCACATGTTTGTTCTTTGACTTAAAATTTTGCTGCGCGCTGATTAAAAAATATACACCAAAGTAGACGCGAGAGCGATTTGAAAACATAATGAGCCGTCTGCTCTGCTCTCTATAGCTCTCATGAATGTCACACAATGATCTACCTGCAGAGTGCAAACAGTCAAAACCTGGATATTTGATGCAATATAGAAATCCTGGCAATGGTTAGGTTTGTATCGGTGAGGCTTTCTCCAAACTGGCCAAATACAAACAAGACAGCGGTAAATAGAAGATGCTAACAAGAGAGGTTGCAACATACGCCACGATTCCTATTCCACAGAGAGCATGTGCAGAAGAACACGCCCGCTTGATTGGTGGCGGAACAGACAGTGAAACGTGTCTACACCGTATGCCGCATCGCAACACAACATATTGAGTCTGTCTGCAGGACATTTGAACTGTGTGTCAGTACTTCATAAATAGGACGATACAGTTTTCTATGAGGAATTTGTCGTGTCGTATCGCGGTGCATCCAGAAAGCCAAGGTCTGCAGAAAGCAAAGTCCTAATCCCAGCTGAATAGTTCTGGTGTAACTTTAAATGCAGACCTTGAGCCAAAAACTCATCACCAAACACCAATGACTTGTAAATTCATTATATGGACACAAATACTGGGACACCCCCTTCTTTAGAAGAGAAAAAGACAGTACCGGCAGTATTTGGTCCATTAAAAATCTGCCACCGTCACAGCCCTAGCGAGCTCAATAGCTACCGATACAAGAGGGTAACCAATCAGCAGTGGCATGTGATAATGATGTCATCATGTCAAATTGAGTTAGACCTATTGGACTGCACCATCTAGAGTTTCATGCCAGAACTTTTTATATTAAAAAATATGTAAAATTTAGTTGAAATTGGTTATCTTTTGGATGGGTTAAAGTACTGGAAAAACATGCATGTTGCCAGGACTTCTTGATTAAACAATTTAAAACCAAATTAAAAGACCCCCCCCCCCAAAAAAACAAAAACAAATTGCAAATGTGTGACAATGAATAAAACAAGGGGAAATGAAAAAAATAATGATAGAGACTTTCCTTCAGGGGGTCTGGCAAGATTGTTTGAACATAACCAGCTCATTGGGATTTCATCCACCTCAGGCAAGGTGGCAGGAGACAGCACTTAAAAACTTTAAACATTTAAGAAGCCTTGACAAGAGGCTGGTTTGGGAGAGCTATGACAGGGTATAATTATGTTGGTTTGCCAATATTTTGCTGTTCAAAAACTCTCAAAAACTTTATTTTTTCTTCCTGGCACTGCTGTACCTTTGGTGGGCTACAACATACAGGTACATCTAAACAAATTGAATATGGTGAAAAAGGTAATTTTTTCTTGTAAATTGTTTATTTCAAAAAGTGAAACGTTCATATATTTTAGATTCATTACATGTAAAGAAAAACACTTAAAAAGTTTTTTTTAATTTTGATGATTAGAGTTTACAGCTAAGGAAAGTCAAAAATCAGTATCTCAAAATATTAGAATATTTACATTTGGGTTTCAATAAATGACCATCCATACAGTATAAATTCTGGGTATCTGTTGTTCTTTGAAACCACAATAATGGGGAACACTGCTGACTTGGAAATTATCCAGAAGACGATTATTGACACCCTCCACAAAAAGGGTAAGTCACAGAAGGAAGGTCATTACTAAAAGGGGTGGCTGTTCAAGGAGTGCTGTATCAAAGCATTTAAATGCAAAGTTGACTGGAAAGATGAAATTGGGAAGGAAAATGTGCACAAGCAACAGGGATGATCGCAAGCTTGAGAATACTGTCAAGCAAAGCCGATTCAAACACTTGGGAGAGCTTCACAAGTAATCAGTGCATCAAGAGTCACCACGCTCAGACATCTTCAGGAAAAGAGCTACCAAGCCACTTCTGAAACAGAAACATCGTCAGAAGCATCTTACCTGGGCTAAGGAGAAAAAGAACTGGACTGTTGCTCAGTGGTCCAAAGTCCTCTTTTAAGATGGAAGTAAATGTAGTATTTAATTTGGAAATCAAGGTCCCAGAGTCTGGAGGAAGAGTGGAGAGGCACAGAATCCATGTAGCTTGAAGTCCAGTGTGAAGTTTCCAGAGTCAGTGATGATTTGGGCTGCCATGTCATCTGCTGGTGTTGGTTCACTGTGTTTTCTGAAGTCCACAGTCAAAGCAGCCATCTACCAGGAAATTTTAGAGCACTTCATGCTTCCATTAGTTAACAAGCTTTATGAAGATGCTGATTTCCTTTTCCAGCAGGACTTGGCACCTGCCCACACTGCCAAAGGTACCAAAAGCTGGTTCAATGACCATGGTGTTACTGTGCTTGACTGGCCAGCAAACTCGCCTGACCTGAACCCCATAGAGAATCTCTGGGGTATTGTCAAGAGGAAGATGAGAGACACCAGACCCAACAAAGCGGATGACCTGAAGGCCGCTATCAAAGCAACCTGGGCTTCATTACACCTGAGCAGTGCCGCAGGCTGATTGCCTTCATACCACGCCGCATTGATGCAGTAATTCATGCAAAAAGAGGCCCAACCAAGTATTGAGTGCATAGAAATGAACATACATTTCAGAAGCCTGACATTTCTGTTTAAAATATCATTTTTTTATTAATTTTATGCAATATTCAAATTTTCTGAGACACCGAATTTTGGGTTTTCATTATCTGTAAGCCATAATCATCAACATTTCAAGAAATAAAGGCTTGAACTATTTAACTCTGTGTAATGAATCTATATAATATATGGGTTTCACTTTCTGAAATAAGTGATAAAAAATATCGACCTTTTTCATGATATTCTAATTGTTTTAGATTTACCTGTAATTAGGTAACTTGAACATATTAAATCAAACCTTTCTCTCTCTCTCTGTCTCTCTCTCTCACACACACACACACACACACACACACACACAAACAAACGAATCTTATCAGTTAATCAGCACTTCACTAATCATTGTGACTGCACTGCACTGCACACACACACACACACACACTAACGTATCGGGACTCAAACTACATCGCAGCACACAAGCACACCCCCCTCATCTCATTCTCAGCTAGTTCCAACAGTGTTTGTTTGCATGTTTGCTAATGAGGGTGCTTGCATTTTCTCTTACACTACTACTCACTAAAAGTTTAGAAATCAAAGAAATTTTAAACATAAATAAATTATGCATTGAGATTTTAAGTCCTCTTAATAACTACCTTAAAGGCTTAGTTCTCCCTAAAATTGTATATTCTGTCATCGTTTACGTCATTCCATACACACAAGACTTTCATTCATCTTTGGGACGTAAAGATTCAGTACACTTTCAAAAACAAATATATATTTTTTATATTCTCTCTTCATTTTTGTCTGTCCATTGAAATTCCAGGTCACCCTTTCTTTCAATAGTTAACATTTGAAGCATTCTACTATGAGTAGCTATGCAACTACATGTCAACTAACTCTGATTAGACTATTAGCAGCGGGGTTAGCAGAAAAAGTTGCTGTACTTAAAAGTTACTTATTTCCAGTAGAATATCTGTAGGGGATCATCAAAATAAATGAATACTATAAAAATATTAAACAGACAGTCTATTAATACTCTAATGACTGCTAGTTGACATGTTAATTAGAAGGTCTAAAGTGGAATATCAGAATAAAGTATTATCAAATTCCATGCAAACTAAATTTTTATGCAGCAAATACAAGTGCAAAAAAGCAGCGTGAAAGAAACCCATGGATCGACAAAAAAAGTGAGAGAACATTAAACACATCTTCATGTGTTTAAAAAATAAACACATCTGTGTTTCAAAGATAAAATCCTCAATAAAACTACATAGTTTGCGATAACTTGTTAATGTAAAACATATCATTCAGCTAGTCTATTTTTCTCAAAGCAATTAGTTTTCTGCTAACACATTTCCATAGGGATCAATTATCAATGTTAACTTGTTGATTATTAGCATGCCTTTAAATGAACATATCGACTAGTTATTAGTGACTATTTATTGACATTCTGCATGACATACAGGTTTAATATGATTTTACATGATGCAAACTCTGACATTTTGTCTTTTAAAGAAAATTATTTGTCCACTAGTTTTATATAAATGCAGAACTCCATAATAAACCACAAAAATATGAAATCTTAGCATCACTAACCATCAGTCACTAAACAGTACAAGAATATGCACAGCATGTGCAGTAGGAGCCTGCAAGCTCTTAAGAAATCAATAGCATTGTTGAATATGAAATAAATATAGTTTGTTCAGTCTATTGGGCGAGTTGAGACATTATCTGGGGGAATATTGTCATTCTAACATATGTGTTTTTACACATACAGTATAATCACCACCATTAGCCAACAACAACAAAACAAAAACATATGTTTTCAATAATCAGCAATGCTGGCACAAAACTAGCTGGAACCATTAAACTCCATCAAAAGCGTCGTGATGGCATTCACTCACGCACACGCCACAAACACCACGTTCCTCCTGCGATGGTGGTAATTGAATAAGTGAAATGAAAGTTGAAGTGCTTTCGGTCCACCAAACATCATGATTATTAACATCACAATTGAAATTGTATTTACTGGGATGAAAATCAGGAGAGAGCGTGCAATTGGTTTGCAAAAGCAATTTACAGTCCATTGACCAGTATGTGGAGATTTGACATTTGAAAACGGACGTATAGTTAGCAAGATTCAGACCCCATCTATCCCCTTCTTAAAGTTCTCATTGCTTTTGAAAATTATTTGTATCCAACCATTTATCTGGAAATGTGTTTTAAATCTGCATCGGTATGAGACATAATTAACACCTTTCTGAGGACAGTGAACATGCACACATGTAATTAATAGTCAACAAAGCCTTCCATTTCTCAAGTTGCATAAATTCATTTTATTGACTTGTTTAAATGAAATGCAATTTTAATCTGGTGCTGTTAGTGCAAGAGAAGCCTAGATAATATTCAAGTAAATAATATAATTTTTACCTTTGCTCATAGAGTTCACATAATTGTTTTGAAATGCACATAATTATGTATAATAATATGCGTAAGATTGATAAAATACACTAAACTGATTAATGTAGGGATTTTGTCTCCATAATTAGGTTTTCTTGAGGGATGCTTAACATGTCAGTAATGGGTATAATATTGGATTGTGCCACTAATAGACTGTCTCATTAGCATATGGAATATACAGCTCATGTGTGATGTTTATGTGCTGTTTAATAACAATAGCATTCAAATATGCGTTTTGATGGGATCTTTTGTTCTGATGTGTCTTTTTGTTCTTGTACTACGTTGTCTTCAACCGTCAAAGTCCAATTCCAGTACTCAAGAATCCAATTACAGGGAACGCATGAAACTGCCCAGATTTGTCCTTGATATTGAGGATACATTATATGCAGTTATGAGAGAATTGAGCCATTGTATATCTCAGAAAACATTGCAGGTGGGCGATGTACAGAAGCCTGAAAGCTTTAAACTTCTAGATTTAAAGGGATAATTCACCCAAAAATTCTAATTCTGTCATTAATTACTAATGCTTATGTCATTCCAAACCCGCAAGACCTGCGTTTATCTTTGGAACACAAAAATAAGATATGATTGATGAAATACGAGAGCTTTTTAAAAGATTGACATGGAAGAGAATAAATTGTTTAATAAAATTATTTTTGTCGTCTTTGCGCACAAAAAGTAATCTCGTAGCTTCATAAAATTACGGTTGAACCACTGATGTCACTAATTATTTTAACAATGTCCTTACTACCTTTCTGGGCTTTGAACTTGGTAGTTGTGTTGCTGTCTATGCAGGGTCAGAAAGCTCTCAGATTTCATAAAAAATATCTTAATTTGTGTTCCGAAGATGAACGAAAATCTTACAGGTTGGGACGACATGAGGGTGAGTGATTATTGACAGAATTTTCATTTTTTGGTGAACTATCCATTTAAACTTCCTGCTGAAAGCTCACAAATATGTGTCAGCTCATAGAAGTACATTTTTGTATTAATGTACAAAAATCAGAACAGCAATGACAAAGCAAAGTAACATTAGGTAACAATAAACATACATACTCATGAATGTGCCCTTCCAAGTTTGTTCTTTCAAAGTAGCCTATTAAGATCAATCTCCAAAAATGCAAGTCTGTACTTTAGGTTCTTAGAACAAGAATACAAAAAAAACTGCCTTAGGCCCTTATCTGTTGTTAGCAGTTGCTCTTGGAATATTGTAAATATTGGCATATTGGTTTCACTGAGCTCACTGCATTGCATTGTGGGACTGTCAGACACTGGCAATTTTTTCAGAATATTATTGCCTTTTTTATTTATTTAGTTAGTTCGTTAGTTGTTATCAACCACATATAAGGTGAGTGAGTGAGTGAGTGAGTGAGTGAGTGAGTGAGTGAGTGAATGAATGAATGAATCATAAATACTGTTTTTTTCAGAATGTGTCTTGTCTGCAAAATATGTTTTTTTTTCTCTTTCTCTATGATGTTATGGAGACGTTAACTGGAATTCCAACTCAGAGTAAGCATTACAAAAACATAACCTTTATTGTAATTAATATCAGTGAAGTGAAATCTCTGCATGGTGAAATCTGTGGCAAAGTCATAAAATGAGGCTGAACTGTAATTTATCATGATTATTTGTTTGCAAGACATAATCTCTTTTGAGAGAGAGACGTATCCTCTCCCTGTCAGGTTCTTCCATTTTAGACGTGAAATCATTTTAGACTCTTTGCCTCTTACCATCGCTCTTACTAAAGCTGAAGTGTGAAAATGAAAGGACTGCACGTACACACACACACATACACGCAAATGTAGACAGATAACGAGAGAAATAGAAAAGTTAGCCTGCGTGTGATTTTCCTCTTTTAGTGCCACCTCTAATATTAGCTCAGTCACAAACACTTTGGGTCTCGGTGTGTTTAATTTTAGCTGTCATTTGCTCCCAGCATATTCCCATGCACGCACACACACACATGCCGTGTATCATGATGTATTAGGATTCCATGCGTATCTGATAGCTCCGGCTGTCTGGCAGATTGCCCACCACAGCTTCCACTATCTGTGACCGAGTGAAGCTACTCCAACAGCCGATAACAGAGACAGAGGGACACTCGCAAAGACCAAGGGGAGAGTGAGAGAAAGTGCTTTAGCAGGGAAAGCCGGTGCAGTTTGGGAGATAAATGCTTCAGTGAAGCGTGGTGAGGTGGCGATGGCTGGGGTTAGATCTATAAGCCATACGCATCCACAAACCGACTCAACGGATCATGCATCCGAGACTTTGGTTTGTGTGTGCGTGAAAACCCCAAAACAGGAGAATGCAACCAATTCCCTCTTGTGCTTACGAAAGGTTTTTGCAAACTCAAACTCTAGTTTACATACAGTCTAGGATATTCAAATCAGTTCCTAAAAACAATCACTTTGATGTTTGGAACGTCTGCCTACACTTTTCGACTTCTGCTGTCTGATATCAGCATGCAAAGTTTTCAAACGCGCTCTTGAAGTTCAGTGAAGGAAACAAGAAAATGTGGGAACCAGATTGCAAGAGTTTGAAAATACAAGAAATGAGAGCAAAAGTGCATAAAATAAGAGGAATTAATCTGTGGATATATATATATATGTCTCATTAAACAAGGATGCATTTAATTGATCAAAAGTGGTAGTTACCAAAGATTTTTATTTCAAATAAAGGCTGTTCTTGTGAAATTTCTATTCATCAATGAATTCAAAAAAAATATATACTGTTTATACAAAATATTAAGCAGTTTTCAACATTAAAAATTAAGCATTGACATAAGGAAAATTACATAAATTACAATGTTGTTGTTATTCTTATTATATTAAATGTTACACAAATATTCTCTACCAACTTTTTAAGTAATGTTAAAAAGTTTCAATTTAATTCAAAATTATTAATATAGGACTAAAGAAATGTCACTCTACACAGTGTGAATATGATCAGGATGTTTATTTTTTTTCTCACACAGAAATATATGCAGGTTTGATTTTATTATTGTTATTATTATCATTATTAAATAATGTAAAATGATAGACATATATACATGTATATTCTACAACATTTTTTGATAATATCAAACATTATCAATTCAATTCAAATGTATTGTATTAAATACATGGCACTGTAAACAGTTTTAGTTTGAATTTGATTTTTTTTCTTACACTAAAATATATGCAAGTTTGATCTCACTAAAATGTATGCTGGTTTGTTTATTATTATTATTATTATTATTATTACTGTTAAAGTCGAAGGCATTCGTTAAGATTTTTATCATTTTTGTCTAAAATCCATAAAAAGGAAAACTGCAAGCTTACTCATGAATCAGACCCAATAAAGATATCCACTTAGTAATAATGTATGAAAGGGAACTTTATGAAAATATATTTCTCTCTCACTCTTTTTGCTTGTCCTTTATGTCAAGCCTTCAGACTTTGACAGGATTTGATGCCCACATGGCAAACATGGCCACTCAGCACTACTCAAATCCAGCAGGAGAGCACTTGACCATTTTCCTCATTCTTCCCCCTTCTCTCGATCCTGTTGTGCCTGGATGGAGGCTGTGTGGTAGAGAAACCTCTTAAATGTCCTCCATTTCTTTTATGTGTTAGGATGTCCCTTGAGTAACTGGAAAGGGGGAGGGCTAATGAACATGCTGTGTTAATGTCAGCGTAGTGTGTGTGTGTGTATGTGTATGTGTGTGCGTGTGCGTGTCTGTGTCTTTGTCTGTCTGTGTGTATGTGTGTCAATCCCAACATGTTAAATCTGCTACATTCATGCATCATATTTTAGACAACATAAAACTCTTATTTTACAATTTATATGAGCCATCTCATGAAATATTGCAGTTTGAAGTCTCTGAGAAGCAGAAGACTTAAGCGGAAAGCTCCAGTTGTTCGCCATTTTAACTTATTGCTGTCTAGAAAAAAGTAATTGAGTTATAAAACGGTGCACATTTGTAATATTTTGTTCCTTTGGGAGCGTTCATTCATATTATTTATGGGCAATAACAGCTATATTATTGCAATAAACTGCAAACTCTCTCATGAGCCTAGTCCAGTGAATAAGACCAGCTCATTCGAGTCAGAGACAAGATCGAGACCAGAAGAGGATTCGTGTCTGTTGTTCCTGATCCAGACCATGCAAATATAGTCCTAGACTTGGACTTATGGCCGAATCCAGTTTTGATAACTACTGCTTTATGAGATGCCATATATAACAAAGACTGAGAGGGGGGAAAAGTATATAATAAGCATGCATTTATCTTACTTATCTTATATATGCACACGCATATAGTACATATAGTGGTGACCAAAATTATTAGAACACTAGTATTTTCAGCAGCTAAAAATGATTATGAATATATTATAAAATGATACAATTATTTTAAGACAGTTATTTGTATAGTTTGCTGTAGTGTGTCAGTAGGAAATATCAGTTCCCCTTCATGGGAACTTCGAACTGCGTCCCCTAAGGGTCACTATGGGGAACGCCTCCAGCGTGACTCGTGCCTGAAGAAACATATGTAAAAACACCATCCGTTGGCCGGCGACAGCCCATGACGTCACTACCGGCGCGACCATAATATAAGGACTGCCGGGAGAATACATCATCAGCTTTTTCGTCTTCACTGACTGGTCTGTTTGAAGAAACGTGCATTCTGGTAGGAATACAGTTTTCCTTTATTTATCATGGCGAGCACTAGCAAGACGTTTAGAAAGTGTGTGGATCCGTGTCTTCGTTATTTGACACCAGATGACACACGATTATTGCGTCTTTTGTTTGGGCGAAGAGCACGCGCGCGATGTCCTTGAGGGGGCAATCTGTGTGCATTGTGAGCTGTTCTCCATGAGAAAGCTTCGTTCTCGTTTGTCCCTCTTTTCGAGTAAAGAGGGACAGCCATCTGCCTACCGCGATTTGAGACCCACCGTTGCTGAGGCACGGAGGGGAATGAAATCGTGGGGTTCGCGGGTGGATCTGGCCGATGAGTTAGAAAGGGAGCTTTCCCTTTCGCATGAGTCGGCTAGGAACGAGAATGAGCCGTTGGATTATGATGATGTGATCTCTTTGACATCATCTGATCCAGCGGCTAGTGTTCTGCTGGGTTATACCCCGGATGAGCAGGAGATGGCTGAGGATGAGGATGTGGAAACTGAATCCTCTCAAATCTCCTGCCCTGCGTACGAAGAGCTGTTGGAGGTTATGGAACGCGCCACGGCAAGGCTTGACTTGCCGTGGGAGCGAACCAAGATGGCGGTGCCGCTGGACGTCTCGATGAGCGATATCTTTCCGGCCATAAACACCCAGCTCAAGTGAACCTCCCATTCCTTCCTGAGCTCCATTCGGAGGTCGAGAAGGAATGGAAAAAGCCGTTTTCTTCTCGCATCCATAGGTTCCAGCATACCAGTTATGCGAACATTGAAGGGATGCGTGAAAGCGGCTATGAGAAGATGCCCCCTGTTGAAGAGACGCTAGCTAGCTATCTCTCCATGGGTAAGACAGCTTCTCTAAAGGTTCCCTCCTTGCCGTCTAAGCCCCTTCAGGATACATCTCGCTTAAATGGCAAGGCGTACGCAGCAGCAGGTCAGGCGGTCGCCTCATTGCACACCATGGCGGTGCTCCAGGCGTACCAAGCGGATCTGCTGAAAGACCTGGATAACGGTCAGGGCTTGTCACCTGACGAAGTAGCCGAGCTGCGCCGCACCACGGATTTAGCCCTCCGTGCCACCAAGCAGGCTGCCACTGCTATGGGCAGGTCTATGGCAGCCATGGTGGTAACGGAGAGGCATCTATGGGTGAACTTGGCAGACCTCGAAAAGAAAGAGAGGGGCTTTCTTCTTGATGCTCCAGTCTCGCCTTCCGAGCTTTTTGGTACCTCCGTCGATACGGTGGTCGAGAAGTTCAGGGAGGCGAGGGCGCGGTCGGCGGCTTTTAAAACCTTCATTCCAAGAAGGTCCAGGTCTGAGCCCGAACAGAGCAGGGGTCCTGGCCCGTCCTGGTCTGAGGATCGGAGACAGGCACAGAGGGCTAGTGTTGCAACTCGTGCCCCTCCCCCGCCTGCGGGTAGGGGTAGAGGAAGGTACAGATCAAAAAGAGGTAGGCAAGACCTGAGGAAGGTGATCCAGACGAGACGTCCTCAATAACGTTCTCGTCCGGACCAGAGTAACTAACATCTACTCACTTCCTTCAGGGGGCTTATAACACCGGCCCTTAGCTTCCCCTCTTTAATTCCCCTGCAACTGCCATACCCCACCTGACCGAGGTTAGGTGGGAACCTAAGATTGCAGTCAGACTGGACCTATGATGAATTCGGTCAGGTTCTATGTTCATACGAAACTGCCTTGCTGATGGTCCGGGCTGAGGCCCCCTTGGAGGTTTCCGTGGGAACATCCTCGGTCCTCAGGTCATTCTGGTCTGCAATCCTATGAATTAGGCCTCTCATGCTCCACTCATATCGCCCTAGCAACCATGCTGGTTGAGCTAGCATTGCTCCCCTCACCTTAGAGGGTCACCTATGAGCATGCTGCCCATTCTGAGCATTGTCAGTAGAGCTAGCATTGCTCCCCTCACCTTAGGGGTTTTTTTCTATGAGCATGCCGCTCCTGTATGAGCGTCTAAGTTATAAAAAGTCAAAACAGCTCGCTGTTGGTAGAGCTAGCATTGCTCCCCTCACCTAGAGGGTTACCTATGAGCATGCCGCTCCCTTCTGAGCGTTGTGGGTAGAGCTAGCATTGCTCCCCTCACCTAGAGGGTCACCTATGAGCATGCCGCTCCCTTCGGAGTGTCTGAGCTCATTCTGAGGAATGAGTTTTTCCACTCCTCAAGGCTCTGTGATAGGTCGCTCGCCTTGCCGGTCGAGCTAGCATTGCTCCCCTCGCTACAGAGGGTCATCTATGAGCAAACCGCTCCCTGCTGAGCGTCTGAGTTCCTCTCATTCTGTAGAATGAGTTCTCCGCTCCCCAGAGCTCTTTGACCGCTCCGAGTAGAACGTAATACCAATATATAAGTGCACACGCTAAACTCTGGGCACTTTCTAAAATCCACTTAGTGGTAAGATCGCACATCAAGTGTTTTGCGTTCTTTCTAAAATCCATGCTATGGTAAGTGCACACGCTAGACTTTGGGCACTTTTCTAAAATCCACCCAGTGGTAAGTTAGCACATCGAATGTTCTGCTTTCTTTCTAAAAATCCTGTAGGGTAGGGTTACGCGCGCAGCTTCGTGCCCTTATTTGAGTTGGTCAGGCCCCGGCTTGTGCCTTGGGCACCACTCCTGAGCGTTTGAGTTCCCTCTCAAAATGAGTTCTCCGCTCTCCAGAGCTCGCTATTGGTAGAGCTGGCGTTGCTCCCCTCACTTAGAGGGTCACCTATGAGCATGCCGCTCCCTTCGGAGCGTCTGAGCTCATTCTGAGGAATGAGTTTTCCGCTCCTCAAAGCTCTGTGGTAGTTCGCTCGCCTTGATGGTCGAGCTAGCATTGCTCCCCTCGCTATAGGCAAGGCAAGGCAAGTTTATTTGTATAGCACATTTCATACACAGTGGTAATTCAAAGTGCTTTACATAAAAGAAAGTGAAATAACAAGGAGTTAAAAATAATAAAATAAGGAAATTTAAAATTATATAGAAATTGATTTAAAATGAAATTTAAAACAGTTAAATAGAAAAGGATTATACATAAAATAATGCAGTCAGTTCGGACGTAGCACAGCGCTCATTCAACAAATGCACAGCTAAATAGATGAGTTTTGAGACTGGATTTAAATGTGGCTAATGTTTTAGCACATCTGATCTCTTCTGGAAGCTGGTTCCAGCTGCGGGCGGCATAATAGCTAAAAGCGGACTCCCCTTGTTTTGTGTGAACCCTTGGTATTTCTAACTGACTCGATCCTAATGATCTGAGTGGTCTGTTAGGTTTATATTCAGTGAGCATATCTGACATATATTTAGGTCCTATACCATTGAGTGACTTATAAACGAGTAAAAGTACTTTAAAATCAATCCTAAATGTAACTGGAAGCCAGTGTAAGGACCTGAGGACTGGTGTGATATGCTCAGATTTTCTGGTTCTAGTCAGAATCCTGGCAGCAGCGTTCTGGATGAGCTGCAGCTGTCTAATGGTCTTCTTTGGAAGGCCGGTGAGGAGACCATTACAATAATCCACCCTGCTGGTGATAAAGGCATGAACAAGTTTCTCCAAGTCTTGACTGGAAACAAAACATCTAATTCTTGCAATGTTTTTGAGATGATAGTATGCTGATTTAGTTACTGCTTTGACATGACTACTAAAACTAAGGTCTGTCTCCAGAATCACCCCAAGATTTCTGACTTGATTTTTAGTTGTTTGACCCCTAGAGTCAAGGTATGCATTCACCTTGAGAACTTCATCTTTGTTTCCAAATGCAATGACTTCAGTTTTCTCCTTGTTTAACTGAAGAAAGTTTTGGCACATCCAACTGTTAATTTCATCAATGCATTGGCAGAGAGAGTCAATGGGGCTATAGTCATTTGGAGATAATGCTAGGTAGATCTGGGTATCATCAGCATAGCTGTGATAGGCAATTTGGTTCTTCCTCATTATCTGACTTAGTGGGAGCATATACAGGCTAAACAAGAGTGGTGCAAGAATAGAGCCTTGTGGGACTCCACATGTCATGGACGTCCACTTAGACTTATGCTCTCCTATACTCACATAATAACCTCTCCCTTCTAAGTATGACCTGAACCATTTGAGTGCCATCCCAGAAAGCCCGACCCAGTTTTCCAGTCTCTCTAGAAGTATGTTATGATCGACAGTGTCAAACGCAGCACTAAGATCTAGTAGTACCAGCACTGATATTTTGCCAGAATCAGAATTAAAGCGAATATCATTTATTATCTTAATGAGTGCTGTCTCTGTGCTGTGATGCACGCGGAAACCAGATTGAAAATTATCCAGGTATCCGTTTGAGTTTAAGTAGTTGTTCAGCTGATTAAAAACTACCTTTTCAATAATCTTACCTATGAAAGGAAGATTTGATATTGGTCTATAGTTGCTCAACACAGTGTTATCAAGATTCCGCTTTTTCAGAAGGGGCTTAACAACTGCAGTTTTCAGGGAGTTTGGAAAAGTCCCAGAAAGAAGTGAGGTGTTTACCACTTCTAAGAGATCTGCTTCTAAACAGTTAAGCACACTTTTGAAAAAAGATGTGGGAAGTGTGTCAAGATAGCAGGTTGACGATTTAAGATGCTGTACTATTTCTTCCAAAATTTTGCTATCAATTGTTTTAAAACCAGACATAGTCACTTCTTTTTGAGATTGCTGTCGAATCTGTGTGACCTCTGTATTACAGGAAGATGTGCCAATCTCCTTCCTGATATTACTGATCTTCTCTGAAAAGAAGGAAGCAAACTCATTGCATTTGCTGTCAGAGAGCATTTCACTGGGAATCTGACTTGGGGGGTTTGTCAGTCTCTCAACAGTAGCAAAAAGAGTGCGAGTGTTGTTTAAGTTACTGTTTATAAGGTTTGAGAAGAAGGTCTGTCTAGCTGTGGCTAGTTCCAAATTGAAAGCATGAAGGCTGTCTTTATAGATGCTATAGTGTATTTCTAGTTTCGTCTTCCGCCACATCCGCTCAGCTTTTCTGCATTGTCTTTTCATATTCTGAACTGCTGTTGATTTTCTCCAAAATGATTTTTGTCTGCCATTCTTCTTGCTGACCTTTATCGGTGCAATATCATCAATAACATTCTTAACTTTTGAGTCAAATGAATCCAGGAGAAGATCAACAGAGTCTGCAGAAATGCTTGGTGTTAAAGATATTGCCTTCATAAATAGCACACTAGTGTTCTCATTAATGCATCTCTTTCTGACAGAGACAGATCTAGATTCAGTGGTGACAGAGGTCAATATATCAAAGAAAATACAGAAGTGATCAGACAGAGCTACATCCTTAATGACAATGGATGAAATGTTTAGACCTCTACTTATGAGTAAATCTAGAGTGTGTCCACGATTGTGTGTCGGTCCGTGCACATGCTGAATCAGGTCAAAAGTGTTTAAAACAGTTATAATTTCTTTAGTAGTTTTGATTTCAGCATTGTCTATGTGAATATTAAAATCCCCTGCAATAGCAAAACAGTCAAACTCTGAGGAAATCATTGATAACAGTTCTGTGAACTCTTCAACAAAGGCTGGGGAGTATTTTGGGGGCCTGTAAATAATAATAAACAGAATCCGTGGGGCACCTTTTAGCACAATACCTAGATATTCAAAAGACAAGTACTGACCAAATGACACTTGCTTGCATTGATAAACATCTTTAAACAGAGCAGCTACACCTCCACCTCTCCTAACAGTCCTGCAGACACTTATAAAATTAAAGTTAGGAGGGGCTGTTTCAGTGAGGACTGTTGCACTGCAGTAGTCTTCCAGCCATGTTTCAATTAGAAACATAAAATCCAGGTTGTTTGTGGTTATTAAATCATTTATCACAAATGATTTATTTTTTAGTGAGCGAGTGTTTAAAAATGCTAACTTAATGGAATTACATTTTGTCTCTACAGCAATCTTAGACTGATGCATAACAGGCCGCAAATTAGATGGGTCAGCCGTACGCCTTTTGAAGGCCTTAGACCTTCTATCACGTGATAAAACAGAAATAGAGAAGGCTACAGGCACACTGGGTTCCCGCTTGTTTTGTAAACATTTGTGAATGTTGCTGCTAGTATAGCGGGGACCCGACACATATCACTGAGAGCTGTTATCAGTTGTTTTTGGTTCACCTACAGCAGATGGAGGAGGGTTTGGGCCCTTGCGTTGTGGCAGCGGTCGGAGAGCTCTCACAGGAGGAGGCGGGAGAGCTGAGCCTACAGTCTTTGGTGGTTGGGGGGCCCGCCGTTTTTTAGTTGATATCTGCGGGCTTGCAGAGAGTTTGGTCCCAGCATACACCAATTCCTCCATTTTCTGTGAAAAGCTTAGAAGTGGAGATGCTGGAGAGAGGGATAGAGTGTCTGGTGAGCGGGGCATATTCTGTCCAGGTGCTGGAGAGAGGGATAGTGTGTCTGGTGAGCGGGGCTCTAGCTCTGATGTTTCTGGTGACTGTAATGTGTTGTCATGGCATCCCAGGCTGTTTTCCAGAAAGTTGTCCTTGGGTGCTGAGTCTTGGAGCTGTTGTGATACGTCACAGTCTGCATGTGATGAGCTCTGTGGGCAGGGCTCAGCCGGGATGTCCATGAGCAGTGCTTGTTTTGGCTGTGTGGCGTTATCAGTATCCTTGTGGAATTCTTCAACCACATAATGACTCGGAAGCTGATATGAAGTCCTGTGGTCACTCATATTCTGTCCAGGTGACTGTGTGAGTGGATTGGCACACACCACTGAAGGATGACGGAGGGAGAAATAGAAATTGTCTTTTAGCACTCTTGCACCAAGTTTGTTTGGGTGGAGGCCATCCAGTTTGAACAGCTGTCTGTGGCCCCAGAAAATATTGAAGTTGTCGATGAAGTTGACTCCTTTTGTACTGCAGGTTCTTTGTAGCCATGTATTCAGCCCAAGCAACCGTGAAAACATGTTAGTTCCCCTTGCTGGGAGTGGTCCACTGATGAACGACTGAACTTCAAGTCTTTTAAGTGTTTCAAAGAGTTCACTGAAATCTTGCTTTAGCATTTCTGACTGCCTTTTCCGTATATCATTCTTACCCACATGGATGATGACTCGATTAGCAGTCTTGTGGTTCATCACAATGCTCCGAAGTTCCTTGTTCACGTCAGAAACGGTTGCTTGAGGAAAGCAGCAGGTAGTAGCAGTCCTGGTTCTGACGTTTCTAATAATAGAGTCGCCCACTATCAGAGTCCTGGGCTCGGCTGCGCTTTGAGCTGAATGCCACTGTCTGCTCGACCTTGAGCGCCTGTTAGTAGCAATGTTAGCTGCTGGCTGATTCGATCCGAGTTTTGTCATATTTTGGGATTCCTCATCCACATTCATCAATGCTTCAAATCTGTTCTCAAGATGTATAGGGGGTTGTAGAATACCAGTGCTTACAAGTCTTGTCATAGCCGTATCTGGGGTAGAGGATGCTACAGCAGCAATACGAGATACTCGTGACAATCTGATGTCTCGAGAGCCTTTGGGTCTCGCTCCCTGTTTGTGCCATCGATTAGTCCGTCGATCAGTTTCGGCTTGTTCCTCTACACTTGGTATAAACTGTTGAGATTCACTAGATTCACAGGACTCACCGGCTGTATGCTGAGGGGGTCCGTGGTGACCGTCTGCTGTATGTTCCGTCTGTTTTGGAAGTCCAGCAAATAACTTTGTTTCAAGAACCACAATCCTTTGTAGAAGTTTGTGGCAGTTCGTGCAGCAAGTAGGCATTTTCTCTCATCTGTTTGAATGTAGACAGCTGTATTTATCGGTCTCCGGAATGTAAACTGCTGGCAGTGGGAGGCAAAAAGTCCTCTTTTTCCAAAAAAATGTCTTGTTTGAGCACTGTGCTGATCTGCTGAAGTAAAAATCTTAGAAAGATCTGAGAAAAGAACAAAAATAGGGAGCAAAGCGCAGAGCAATAGCAAGAGCGTCCGAACGGTAGCAAAGCCGGAAATCAATATATAGAGGGTCATCTATGAGCAAGCCGCTCCCTGCTGAACGTCTGAGTTCCTCTCACTCTGTACAATGAGTTCTCCGCTCCCCAGAGCTCTGTGATAGGTCGCCGGTTGGTCGAGCTAGCACTGCTCCCCTCACTTAGAGGGTCACCTATGAGCATGCCGCTCCCTTCTGAGCGCCTAAAATTCCTCCCCTTCTAAGGAATAAGTTCTCCGCTCCATTAGAGCTCTGTGAGAGGTTGCTCTCCTGGTTGGTTGAGCTAGCATAGCTCCCCTCACCATAGAGGGTCACCTATGAGCATGCCGCTCCTTTCTGGGCATCTGAGCTCCCTTACTCGGAAGACTGAGTTCTCCGCTCTCCAGAGCTCCTCATCGGTAGAGCTAGCACTGCTCCCCTCACTGTAGAGGGTCATCTATGAGCATGCCGCTCCCTTCTGAGCGTCTGAGACTCTCACTCCAAGGGATGAGTAGTTCTCCGCTCCAAGTAGAACGTAATACCAATATATAAGTGCACACGCTAAACTCTGGGCACTTTTCTAAAATCCACTTAGTGGTAAGATCGCACATCAAGTGTTCTGCGTTCTTTCTAAAATCCATGCTATGGTAAGTGCACACGCTAGACTTTGGGCACTTTTCTAAAATCCACCCAGTGGTAAGTTAGCACATCGAATGTTCTGCTTTCTTTCTAAAAATCCCGTAGGGTAGGGTTACGCGCGCAGCTTCGTGCCCTTATTTGAGTTGGTCAGGCCCCGGCTTGTGCCTTGGGCTCCACTCCTGAGTGTTTGAGTTCCCTCTCAAAATGAGTTCTCCGCTCTCCAGAGCTCGCTATTGGTAGAGCTGGCGTTGCTCCCCTCACTTAGAGGATCACCTATGAGCATGCCGCTCCTGTTTGAGAATCAGAAGTTTCTCCACTTCCAGAGTTCGGGGTAGATCGCTCGCCTGGTGGGTCGAGCTAGCATTGCTCCCCTCATCTTAGAGGGTCATCTATGAGCATACAGCTCCCTTCTGAGCATCTAGTCCCCCGACATAGAACGTAAATAAAACAATATATATAAGTGCACACGCTAAAGCAATGGGCACTTTCTAAAATCCACTTAGTGGTAAGATCGCACATCAAATGTTCTGCGTTCTTTCTAAAATCCATGCTATGGTAAGTGCACACGCTAGACTTTGGGCATTTTTCTAAAATCCACCCAGTGGTAAGTTAGCACATCGAATGTTCTGCTTTCTTTCTAAAAGCCCTTAGGGGTAGGGTTACGCGCGCAGCTTCGTGCCCTTATTTGAGTTGGTCAAGCCCCGGTTTGTGCCTTGGGCCCCACTCCATGTAACCAAATATTTTGGTTTAAAAAGGGTAATGCTACCAAGGGGTCTGTTGAGACAGCTCCCTCAGCAAGCTCATGTAGAGCAAACGGTAGCCCCTGGTGACCGGCCAGGACCTAGTGGCTACCACTAGATACTTGGCCCTATCTCCTTAAAGGAATCTTTCTGTATAAGAATGATTCCAAACCTGTGAGCTCTACCTTGGGTCCGGTAATGCCGGCACCTAGCAGGTAAGTACTTCAGGTATGCAGCTCGGGTTTTTGGCCAAAGGAGGATAATGTCACTGACAGCATCAACCGTCCACAGGGGCAACTCCCTGAGCCAAATAGTAGAGTTGACTTGTGCTCGCCTCCTGCGGGAATTTGGCTTACATTCCCCTCAGCATGGCGGCGTGGGTATAACGTTCCCCATAGTGACCCCTAGGGGACGCAGTTCGAAGTTCCCATAAAGGGGAACGTCTCAGGTTACGTATGTAACCATGGTTCCCCGAGTGGGGAACGAGACACTGCGTCCCCTAGGCTTTGGGCCATGCTTCGGACGCAAGCTTCAGACGAAGAAGCGGATGATGTATTCTCCCGGCAGTCCTTATATTATGGTCGCGCCGGTAGTGACGTCATGGGCTGTCGCCGGCCAACGGATGGTGTTTTTACATATGTTTCTTCAGGCACGAGTCACGCTGGAGGCGTTCCCCATAGTGACCCCTAGGGGACGCAGTGTCTCGTTCCCCACTCGGGGAACCATGGTTACATACGTAACCTGAGACGTTTACATTTCCAAACATTAATTTTGCCATTAATCGTAATAATCTAGAGAGATTTTTGTATGGACAACAGCCAGTGCTCCACACAGAGATCTGATCTTATCATCATCTGTCTGGGATGACATGAAGAAACTGAAACAGACTAAATCCAGAAGAACTGCGGCAACGTCTCAAAGATGCTTCAAGAAAGCTACCTGCGAAGCTACAGTACTGTTAAAAGTTTTATGCATTTGTGTAAAATGCTGTAAAATAAGGATGCTGTCAAAAAATAATGTCATAAATAATTGTATTTTTCAGTTAACTTCTATTAAATAAATTAAATCAACATTTGGTATGACCATCCGTTTAAAGCAGCTTTTTAACCTAGTTGCACTTGCGCATAGGTTTTCAGGTAGCTTTGCGGGTAGGTTTCTTGAAGCATCTTGGAGACGTTGCCACAGTAATAGGGCTGTCATTCTAACATGCTAATTTAATTAGTTATGAAAAACTAATAATAACGTGATTCAGATATTTTAACGCATGTCATCTTACATTTCATACAATTGACTGTTGACAAAAATAAAATGCAGGGCAACAACTCCATAAACACAGTTATGACTTAAAACTCAAGATATTGGGGTATAAAAAATACCCTGTATGTGTTTTTGTCTCATATTTTGTATCATACGATAAGCGATATCATACGAGCAGCGAGAGCAATATCACTCAAGTGTTGATTTTGTCATTAATAGCAGGAGGGCAAATATGATTTTAAACAACAGTTCAGTAAATATAAAGTTACTTCTGGAACGGCACTCTCTAGTGAATGTGTGCACAACAGTTAACGGAAGCTAGAGATTATGCTTGTAAATATGAGTATTTTTCTTACACAAATGCATTTCAGATGACCTTTATTAACCCCTCGGAGCGGTGTGAAGCACTTTTTATGATGAATGGATGCACTTTTTTTGGACTTCAAACTCTCGACCCTCATTCACTGCCATTATAAAGCTTGGAAGAGCCAGGATTTGTTTTTATATAACTCTGATTGTATTCATCTGAAAGAAGAAAGCCATATACACCTGGGATGGCTTGAGGAGGGAGTAAATCATGGAGTAATATTCATTTTGGGGTGAACTATCCCTTTAAAAAACACATAATCTGAGGTCTCATTCTGCCCTAGTAAACTCTAGATAGCTACTTATATAAGTTTATTTTCATTTAAATATGTACTCTCAAAATGTATTTCAAGTAACATACCCAACATCCTTTTCTAAAGCAGCATCTCCATCTATACCTTACACATTACGCTAGAGCACACTCTTTTGCTCTAGCATTCCCTGTCACTTTTCTTTCCCATTAAAGTAAATCACGTCTGATCGCTGCTATCGAAAGGTCAATCATTATGAAAGCCGGGCATCCTAAGAACCTTTCAAATTCACCTGTTCATTTCCGCAGGAAATCTTGTTGTTAAAAAGAAAAAAAACAAGTACTGAGAGCTGTTGTGGCAGGCTGGAGTTGCTATGGTGACCGGGAGAGCGTTAATCCTTGCGGCGGGTGTTTTGCGGCTGAAGAGCCCGGCTGCATTAGCTCGCTGTAAAAGCTTTTTCTGAAGACACACTCTCTCCTTCTCCTGGTACTCTCTCTTTCTCATTATGCCAAGATCCTCTCTTCATTTGTTACATTTAGTTTGAGCTCTCCGGTGCTTTTGGGGAAGGTGGGGTGATGCGTTTCTGCAGCGCTATGGCAACCTGTGCCCCGGAGGAGGTATTTTTTAAACTTCACGTGCAGACATGCAATATGAAGTGAAGGCAAGATCATTGCTTAAGAAGAATTGTAAAAGTGCTGTTTTGTTGTGTTTTCATGTGTGTGCCTGTTGTGTACTCAAAGAAATCAGAAATGGGCTTGTTTACTTTCTTAATAATGATTGTATCGTGCTTTATGTGATTCATAAGCGCACATTATTTTTTAAAGCAAAATATCATTGTCAAATGATTTGGTTCCATAAAGCAAATTTAACATAGCTCAGGATCAGTTACTGTGGCATCTTATGCAGGGAAACTAACCTGGTCCAGGGCAGGCTAACTGTCAGGCTAAGCTGAGCTCCTCTAACACTGACAATAGGAACGCAATAATATTATCACTGACTCTCTCACTTACTATTATAGCCATGCTTTGGTTTTATGACAGCTTTACCTTTTATAGTTAGCAGATAAAGTAGTTATTTAAATCATTACAATCACTGAATTAAAATGTAAAATCATTAAATAAAAAATAAATAGTAAAATATAAAATAAATTTTAACTGCTAAGAAACACATATTAACTCATTTGAGCTTAGTAATTAGGAATGTATTAGCTTATTTGATTGACCCATTCCATTTACAGTTATTGCCACCATACAAATACACTTATATGTATGTTTAAAATTCTACAAAAGGCACATTTTATGTCCAAATGTTTTAACAAAATTCATATTTTAGTCAGAATCATTGCGCTATTATTCTTTTGTGCTTCATCTGTTTAGTGTGCATGCGCGCAGCAGCACTCGCAAAATTGATATGTTTGTATGACTTTCTAACATTTACAGTTAAAAATATACCTGTGTCAGTTAAGCATTGAGGATAAAACAATGTCTCAAATGCAGTAAACAGCACAAATATATGTGTTGTTTACCGTGGTGAATCGATTTTATCTGTGATCGACATTAAGGACTTTAATCCCTGCTTTTTCCAGGTCTCCGTAGTGTTGTGATACGTCATATTCATGCAGCAGCAGTGATGAGAGAACGTGCTTGAGAAAGATTAACAAGGAGAAATCAATTTTGCTTTCTAAACTATAAAAGTATAGCGCATCCACTAGTAATTATATATAAATAAATTGTTTTTTACCAATGCAAATATACAAGTTTGCATTTGTATCGTGATGCGTCATTTCTAACATATTTGCATTGATTGATTGATTGATTGAGTGATCGATTGATTGAAAATTTAAAGGGTGATCACGTTGTGGTTAAGATGAAAAGGCTAGCAATATTTGGTTTTATTCAGATATAATGCATTACAAAAGTAAAGTGGGTTATTATTCCGTCTCAACCTTAAATGGAACAATTGTATAACTGTATTATTCAGCGATACAGCTAGCGTGTGATGGTTTTACAAAAAGCCCACGCGTGGCACGCACAAGGACTCTTTGTTATTTCTAGGGCTGACCTTATACTGACCGGCATTTCGATTTCCACAGGATTCTACGATAATAAACACCAACTCAATCAAAGTGGCTCTCCATCACGGAGATAAAGTGAGATTAAAATAGATCCAGAATTATTGGTGTGTGAATAAGGCGTTAAGAGCCCTCATCTCTCCATTTCGTTCTAGTTTTAATATCCCACCCCCTCAAATACAAACATACACTGGAGCTGGCTGTACCTCGGGCCCCAGGAAAAGCCACAGCAATCGATGGCCCTTTCTTTTCCCTTTCCTTTCAGTTTCTGGTGGGCGAATATGTGCTCTCTCGCTCTGAAAGAGAGCACGGTCTCTGGCTCCTCGGTGGGATGGGAAGTGAGTAGAAAGTGGACCCTACCGAGATGGATTAGCGAAGGCTCTCTCAGAGCGGTAGGGTACAGGAGCACAGGCACACACACATACACACAACTTTTTCACCTCTGCCATACAGTTCACATTCCCTTTTTTCTTTGCTTTTGTATCATTCAATTTTCACTGTAGTTTTGTTGAATCTGAATTGCAATATTGTTTTGAACAATACATTCTGAAATCGTGTGTTTTTTATTGTTGCAGAATTACATACGATTTAGTTAAACGCTGCTGGAATGATTTTCTGTGTGAATATTCACTCCATGTTAGCAGATGTTAAGAAATGCTTCACTGCAGGTGTTTGTCAGATAGCAACTGTTTCCATGGATTTGATTGAGAATGGTTTGTTCTTTACTGTTTACCCACGCCTTTGAAATATTCATGGGAAACATAAATGTGTTTAATACTGTAAAACGAAACTTTAAGATAGCCACAAATATGTGTGACCCTTGACCACAAAACCAGTCTTAAGTGTAACTTTTTTGAAATTGAGATTTATACATCATCTGAAAGCTGATTAAATAAGCTTTCCATTGACTGTTTGTTAAAATTTGACAATATTTGGCCGAGATACAACTATTTGGAATCTGAGGGTGCAAAAAAAATCTATTTAAGTTAAAAAAATGTAATTAAGTTCTTAGCAATGCATATTACTAATACAAAATGAGGTTTTCATATATTTGTGGTAGGAAATGTACAAAATAGATTCATGGAACATGAGTTTTATTTATTATCCTAACTATTTTTTGGCATATTTTTTTTGTTGTTGATCATTTTGACCCATACAATACATTTTTGGCTATTGCTACAAATATACCCCAGCGACTTGAGACTGGTTTTGTGGCACAGGGTCACATTTATGCATAAATAAACAAACAAACAAACCAACAGGTTCAGTGATGTGCCACCCATTTTTTGTGGTTGGACTTATTTCTAATTTGGTACATTTGACAAATTAGTTAACATTACGCCTAATTCACACATGCTCCGTCTGCAGTGCGTATGGGGTCCGTGTGCGTTACGTGTGATGTGCAGAAGCAGCACGGACTCATTGTGCTTTCACACAGGACGTGTTTGCAGTCTGCTCCTGATCCGCAGCTGTTTACCACAAACACAACATTTATCCATTATTTTCATTTCAAATCCAAACGTTGTTAGCCTATACTGAATGTGCTTTTCAGCATTGTGATCCTCTTTTATCACAGTACAGTTACACAATCTTTCATAGACATATTCACTTTAAACTCAATTAATATAAACAATGTATTAAATGCATTTGGCTTCTAGATTTGTATATTAAGTTGCTCAAGCAAGTGCAAACACATTTAAGCACAGCATATACTTTTTACAAATATTTTAAAATAAAATGTTGCAATGACAGAAACAGTCGCCTCTCGTGCCTACATTTAAATCTTAATTACAAACAGTTCTGCGGGTCTTAAATAACGTTATTCTTCTACCTCCACAAGACACAAGTGCATACGTTGCCTTGTTTATCTAAATGTGCACTTTTAATTGTTTTAAACCCAGCCAAAAAGCCTGTTAAAAACAGTAGACTTTAATTATATCTGTTTATTGGGAAATTACTAAATTTCCATGTCAATCCAGGTTAATTTTTACTATGAACAAAGCGCTGTCACTTTAATTCAACACATGCAGCACAGCAAAAATAAACTCTTTGCGGAAACGATAGCTGCACTGCTGCATCCGCACCGCTCCTGGAACGCACTGCCAGACCACATCCGCATGCAGTGTGAACCCTCTGATCCATTAACATGTGTGTGGAAAAAAATACGCAGCCACACTGAAAACGGTGTATGTGTGAATCAGGAGTTAGTCATTAGTAAACCAACATTAAATTGCAATGAGCAATACATTTGGTACATAACTAAATTATTATATAACGGTAGCGCACAAGTACATCGTTACTTCATGTCAGTGCAGGTCCATTAAATAGCATTAACAGAAAAGTAATAATGCATTAGTAAACGTTCAAATTGACATTAACAAAGTTTAATACATGTTCCCTATCGATGCTGCATTTCGTATTGCGTCGTAAGACACCAGTGGAAACTCCTTTTTTCTCCGATACTGAAGCCTTTTTTTAATAACGCAGTGTAACTGCACGACCATTGGTTTGTGCAGTGGCTGCAAATAAACCAATGGTGGCAGCGGAGCTGCATAGCCTATGGCTGGAAAGCCCGCCTGAATGGGAAGGGCATATGGCTATATAATCCGATAAGGTGATAACTCTCTCGGCACTTCCTTCATCGGAGCTAGACCAGGGGTTGAATCTATTCTGCCCTGTCAGGGCGTTGAGAATTTATACCGTGCAGTTCCACCCCTTTTAGGCATTTGGAACAGCTCTTTGTATGCTTTGGCGCCCGCATTAAAGGGACTCCTGTCACAAAGTAGAGACTATCCAGATGGATAATAGATGCTATTACGCTAGCATACTCTTCTTTAGGCCAACGATGCCCCATGGGAGTAAGAGCCCACTTCACTAGAGGCATCGCCTCGTCCTGGGCATGGTCTAGCGATGTGTCCATTGCAGAGATATGTGCGGCGGCCGCCTCGCCATCCACATTTGCCAGGTTTTATAACCCTGTGTCATTTCTGCATAATGGGCTCACTCTTGGCATATGACAGACCAGTATGGGCATTTGCCTTCCTCTTGTATGCTCTTGGCCCTCAATAGAGCTCAGAGGCTGTTCAGACTTACTTGGGATGATTAATCAAGGCTGGGTCGACCTCTATGAGTTTGACCCTGTGACATTCTGCAGGGCTTCCCTGTACAATACTTGGTCCCTCTGGGCCCCTCTTGGTGTCTAAGGCAAGTTCAAGTGTTGGTCGTTCCCTTAGCATTGACACAGCGGGTTTATACTGGTTCTCCTAGCGTCGTACGACACAGTACAAAGTGTAGTTTCGATAGGGAACATACTTGGTTACTAATGTAACCTCGGTTCCCTGAGATACGGAACGAGTACTGCGCACTTTGCCGTGCTATGTGGCTGCACGACTTAGTCGTCGCTTCAGTTAAGTAACCTGAGCAGCCTTGGCGATCATGTAGCCATATGCCACGCCCATTCTGGCGGCCTTTCCAACCATATGCTGTGCAGCTCCGCTGCCGCCATTGGTTTATTTGCAGCCACTGCAAAAACCAATGGCTGTGCAGTTACACTGCGTTATTAAAAAAGGCTTCAGTATCGGAGAAAAAAGGAGTTTGCCCTAGCGTCTTACGACGCAGTACTCGTTCCGTATCTCAGGGAACCGAGGTTACGTTAGTAGCCGAGTACATTTTATATATATGTTGCATTGTTTATTTACATTAACTAATGTAGTTTACAATAAGGTTCCATTTGTTAACATTAATTAAGTGTTATAAAAAAACACAATGACTTGCATAAATATAGTCTATAACATGCTATACTTGTGTATTTATTTAAATACATTTTAATATTGACATTCCTAAAGTAAAGTTAAATAAATATATACATAAAAATGAATGAATGAATGAATGAATGTTAGGTTACATAAACATATTGAGATTGTTTTGAAAAAAAAAAGATTCCTTCAAAGCCTTTCATTTACTTAATCTTATATTGTGTTTTCACAATTATGGCATTTTTTTCCCCACGTTATTAAGATCTGTGTTGTAGAACCAACATGACAGAAGCAGTTTTGTTGTCATGTGACAAGAGAACTGTAAAGCAGGACCCCTGTAGATCTTGCTGCTACCACTCACTGGATGTTCCCCTTTTTCAGACCGTTTTCTGTAAAGAGATGATTATGTGTGAAAATCCCTGTATATCAGCAGTTTCCCACCTGGCACCAAGAAACATGCCACAAACAAATCACTTAAATCACCTTTCTTCCCCATTCTGATGTTCAGTTTGAATTTCAGCAGATTGTCTTGACAATAATTACATGCCTAAATGCATTGAGTTACAACCATGTGACAGTGTACCTGGCCAGTGATACAGTATATACAACCCTTTCAGTACAGATATTTAGAACATTTGAAAAGCTTCCCTTTTGTATCCTTATAGACATCCTTATGTGTCATTGGCACTTCAACAAAATGACAAAGACTCTGAAAGCTTCAGACCAGATGCTCACACCAGACTTTCTGTTCCATTCACTGCTATTCAGACTCATACAATACAGTCGTCATTCATAACATACTAAAGTTTGTTCATACTAAAGTTCAAATTGGTGACCGATGAATTCATATAACGTTTGGCCAATAGAGTTTCATAAAATAATAAAAATGTGCTATAAATCAGACATGGAGGACACTCATTTTGAAAGAATACGAAGTTTGATTAAAAAGAGAAGCTGCATGGTTTGCATTGCAGATAGTATATTTTAACATTTTAATCAATTTGTATTCATAATTTATTATTCATTCAAAACAAAAGCCCTGGAGCGTGACATCATAACCTGTTGCCCAAATTTGTTCCAGGGTCTTGAATAATTTTCTTTGCTTAAACTCTAATCTGACCGCCTCTTTACTCGGTTTAAAGAGAATCCTGTATTTATTTATCTTGTAAAACAGCTATTAATTTTAGAGGTGATTGCTAAGACAAGTACCACTATAACTACTGCTCCTATAAGATAGTTCAGTGATATTTTGAATAAAGTTTTTGTTTGTAAAATGAAAGTCAATAGGATCCAAAGTTTGCATCCCATTGACTTTCCAAAACCAGTTTAAATAATCCCTCAAAGGTTTAGTATTCCTAACTATAACCTTAGTTAAAATATATATATATATATACCACATATAAAAGATAATTTTGCCCAGCGTTTGCTATGGGTGATTATGGGTGATTTTTTTGAAGTCTAATTTGTCTTATAGCAATGGTGTTGGTGTGTATAGTTTAAGCTTGTGCTGCTGTTCAATATTGGCTATTAATTAGCCCTTTCCACTTAGACTTTTACAATTGCTGCTTAACATACATGTACACTCTGATTGTGTGCACTAAAACACTCCCATATTCTTAATTACAGCACTAGATACATTCCTGCAACTGTAAAATGTGCGCACATACACACACACACACACACACCATATGCCATGGAACCTGACAGAATTAATTGGTGGTTGTCACGTATAGTGGCATCTTCATTAGTTTCTTGGAGCTCAAGCCATTGTGTATATCACACATACATACACACACACACACACACACACACTATGTGAATAGGAATGTTACATGAACAATATTAAAATGAATAAATTCATAAAGACATTATTTTCAACCTAATATATGTGTCTGTGGCAATGGTATCAACTATCACACTGTTTTAAAAGTTTAAACACAACACTTCACATCATGATGTTAGCATTAGCATTTGATAGTATCGCTTGCAATCCTTATTTCAACAGCTAAAACTTAAATACGGTTATTGTCACTCAGAATGCATATGGATGGCAGTAAAGGACATATGGTATAATTCAGAGCAGTGTTTCTGAACAGGAAGAATTTTTCCACTCAGCTTCACTATATAATAACGTCATAAGATTATATACCTCTTAGACCTCCGAGACAAGTCACATTGAAACTTGACTTGAGCATAACTGTGATTACATATTTACCAATTGAGCTTTTATATCTTTCAAATTGACTTTATATCTTACAATTGCAACTTTATTTCTCTTCAGATATTTTATTGGCAAGCCTAATGTGCTAAATACATTTTTTACTGTGTTTTTCATGTGTTTTAAATTTGTGACATAACGGAAGTAGTGAGAGATTATTTTTGGTCCTTAAATCTGATTGGCTTCGAGCCTTTTCCAGCCATGTGTGAATCTAGTTATAACAGAACTCCAACCATTTCCCTGTCTGTATCACTCCGCTTGCAATATTTCTCATACCGAGTGTCATGGCTGATGCCCAAACCACTATAATCGTATAAATAACTGTTTTTGTTTCACAGAATGTAGTTTTAAGAGTTTTAGGCAAGAATATATTTGTTTAGAATTAGTTTAGACTCCAACAACACATTGCAAGACAGCCAACAAATGTACTAAGCTGCGATGTCATCGGAATTTACCCTTAACAGATGAAAGGATAATACGACAAAGACATTGCTTCCCTCAGGATACATTCAAACTAATGTTTTATTGTGAATATGAGATTGAGCTGAAGAATAAATGTATCAGATGCAGGTAGTAACACTTGCTCAGTCAATCTCTCTCTCATAATACTCTACATAATACAAGCTTTTAATACAGTAATACAATAAGCTTTTAATGAAGCAAATCAACATCTCTTCATTACTAGTTCTAAAGTGACGTTTTCAAATAAGTAACGAGGCTTAGGCTCAGATCTTAAACTGTCAACTTGAGATTTGAATCTGTGGCCCAAAAGAGGGTTTTTAAAGACACTCCATTTGTGTCTCTTTTTTATTTACACACTTGTGCTGTCAGACTGTTGTATAAACACAAAATCGCACTCATAACCATGCAATATAGCTGTATATCAGCAGGCTGTGTTTACCTACGGCACTTGGCCTGTAGCCAGCATTTTACCTCAAATTCAGAAGATTTTATTTTGGCAGGTATGTAAGTAAGCGAGTATGAGCATATACACCACCAGTTTTGAAGCGTGTCAGTGAATGAAGTGTCAGTTTCAAAGCTTACTCTGAAAATGGCAGCATATAGCCTAGATTTATCCTTTCAGTTTATGCTTTCACTTTTTTTTACTTTTTCTTCCCATCATTGTCAATGCATGGAAATAATCAGCTCAGACATTGTTTTGTGTTCCACTGAAGAAGAAAGTCATATAGGTTTGTAATGAAACAGTATGTCAATACAAACACATATGTTTGAATATTATTATTCAACTATTACCCTGTATGAGTGTTGAGATATGGCTCTAGGTGTGCAGTAAATCTTAATCTTACCATCATTTATAAACTATCAAATTACAGCAATTTTGGCTGTTTGTTTTTTAAGAGCTGCATGCATCTCTGTGTGACACACATCCCTCTATGTGTAATATACTGGTGCACGCGTGTGTCTGAGGAGAGTGCATTAGACCGATATTAACCTCAGAGGTGAGGAGAGGATGTCATGATGAGAATCGCCCACAGTGCTCAAACTCTTTTTAATTAAATCCTGAACCACGGAGCAAATTTATATGTGTATGTGTGGCTGTCGGTGCCAAGGTTGACTAATGAGTCGTCCTGTTGGTATCCTGGTCACATTGCATCGGCCTGGTGACACCGGTGTGCAGAGCGGAAGAAGACGAGGAGAGTTCAATGAGATTTTCCTCAGAGATCCAAACAGGGGCCAGCAGAGGCCTCGATCTTGCCTCATCTCACCAACCTGAGAGGATGATGCTTCCCTCCAGTTCCACTGTCAGCGAGAAGTGGAGGAGAACATGAATGCTCCTCCCTCAAAGGTGAAGATGAGACGGGATATAGACTAAGAGACAACAAGATAATTAAATAACGGTAGAAGGAGGGAGAGACTGATCCTTGAGCTCCATCCCAGTGTTTCCTGTTTTAGCTGTCTTTGAATGAATCAGTTTATCCAGTGTGCAAATCCTGAATCATACTTTAACCAACTATTCAGCTCTTGAGCTCACTGGAAGGTAAGATTATCCATGAATAATGACTCAAACTTTGATGTGTTTTTCATAAAAATCTACCACATGGTTTAATTATTGGTATTTTTTTCTACTACAGCTTTTGCACGGCTTCAGAAGTCTTAGAATATAACAGACAGTCATTGTGGATCATTTTATGGTAATTTTGCATCCTTATTGAAGCTTTAAAGCATTAGTCCTCATTCAGTGTAATTGCATGGACAATAATGACCTTTACAGTTCAGAATTATGTAATACAGGTTTGGAACAACCGAAAAGCGACTAAATCATGACATATTATCAATTTTTCTGAGCACTATATGTAGAAATTATGTGCTGTGAAGTCTTTAGTTATTATTGCCTCTACTGTGACACGAATCACTGTGTAAATAAACTACTAATTAATGTTATTATCTTAAAAGTAATTAATTCACATATTGATTCTTACATAATGATAGCTTAGAGTGAATGCAAGTGTCCTTATTGATGTTTTACATGTTCATTTGGGAATAAGGGAGGAGTTTAATATACTGCTTGTATACACATTTAAGTACATTGCGTCACAAAGGTAAGTGCTGGCATTAACATTTTATTATATGTTTGATTTCATATTCATCATTAGAAAACAAGGAAATATTGACTGAAATGTATGGTCAATTGCAGCATTTGCTAAAGTAAGGACTGACTAGCAATATTGTTTGGCTTTTTTGCCTTTATTTAGTTAGACAATCAATACGTGTACAGAGAGAAAAGAGAGATGGGATCCGAAAGGACCATTTCTGAATTCGAAATTCAAACTTGGGTTGCTCTACAGTGTAACCCCACTGTATGTCACAGCACTGCCCACAAGACTGATTAATAACAGGCTGGGTTTAACAAAATATCTGTTTCAAAAAAGAGTCGACTGTCAGAAACAATAAAATTCTACAAGCGAGGAGTGTAGCTCATTTGACACAAATCTTAAAAATGCTCCAAACCTTTAATTGTGATTTATATTAATTAATGGGGGAAGAAAAATTATCATGACAACTTTATCTTTCTGTCTGTCTGTCTCTCTGTCTCTTTATATGTTTGTGTGTGTGTGTGTGTGCGTGCGTGCGTGCGTGCGTGTGCATTCATTGTGAGCATTGATTTTTCTAGCTGTAGATTCTTAAAGATGAATTCACCTGACTGAGCAGCAGATCAGATCAAATCTTAAAATCTCTCAAACAATCGCTCCTCTCCTCCTCTCTGGACAGAGAGATGAGACGGGCAACAAGGTGGATTACTGGAGGAGGGGAGATGGAGGCAGTAGAGATGATGGGAGAGTATCATCCTGTTGATTTCATTTCTGTATGCAGGTCTGACAGTGATTACATTTAGGATTTAGATGAAGTGTCAGTCACATATACCTCATTTACATCTATCTATCTATCTATCTATCTATCTATCTATCTATCTATCTATCTATCTATCTATCTATCTATCTATCTATCTATCATCTAAATTGCATTAATCAGATGTACTGTATCGATGCATTTGTTTCTCCACAGATATATAGTTGCTGGTTAGTTAATATGGCAGCTCATGTACTGTAAAAGTCCTCTTTGTTTTGTGAGAGTGATGGTAAGAGAGACCTTGTTTGCCGCCTTCAGACAGTGACAAGCAGATACATTGTGGCACTGTAGAGGAGCTTAACGCAATCTGAGTGGCCCTAAATTTATTACGACCAACTGGAGGCCTCGGGGGAGCCAAGCACAGTCCCTGATTGGCTGGTGAGATTATCATCTCTAATTGGATAATTATGTTACCCACAAGTCCATTCTCTCGTTACGCTGGCCGTCGCGGAACTGCCAGAGGTGATGAATATTGAGCACCTGTCGTGGTCCGTCTATCAGCCCACACACATAAACACAAACATCAACAGATCACTGTCACATTTTCTACGCTTCTCCACTCTTATTGGGACTTAATTGATTTTGGAACTGGCTGTGATACTACATTTTAGCTCTGCAGTGGGAACTTGGCTGTAAAATGTTAGTCATGTGACTGTCTCATTGAATCCAGGCTGAAAATAATTGTTTTGCTTTAAGACAGTGTTGTTACGATGTAGTATCACTGTAATTAGCATTCCAAGAGTAATTTATTGTGCTTTTGAAGAATTAAGTCACGTCACCTTTTACTCACCCTCATATCTATGCAAACCTGTATGAGTTTCTTTATTAAGTGGAACACAAAAGAAGAAATTTAACAGATTGCTATGGCTGGTCTTGAACAAAAAGGGCAATCAATCAGTAAAATGTGTCTGTATACTGTAAAGTGTGTTTCTTTGTTTTCTTTTTTTTTTTGTATGGATCGGAATATTTAGCTATGTTTAACTAATAATAACAGCACTTAAATTGGATGCTGCCACTTGTTCTTCATTATAGTCTAAGCATTTTGAACCCGAAGATAAGAGTGTCTGAGGAATAAGACATCATTATCTGAAATGATCCTCTCCACCATAGGTGTCGATTCACTTTTTATTTTTTTGTGTGGGGGGGAGGGGCATATTTAAACTTGATCAGTTATTAGACACTGAGGTAAAATCAAACTTGGTGCAGTGTATTTTGACAAGCTTGAATGGTAGTGATTCAACAGGGAAGTCAAACCTTGAATGACACGTATACGGAAAGCTACCAGTTATGGAATAGCTTGTTAAGTTAGAATACATTTTATATATAAAAATTGACAGTTTCACTGGAAGCGAGGCTGTTCAGTAATTGGGACGTGGGAAGAGGAGTATGGCAGAATGTTGGGTGAACTAACGATTACAGTTCATAATTATTACAGTTTAAAATCTATACATGACTTGGGTAGCCTATATTGTCTATTTATTTGTCAAATACATTTATGGTGCATGAGTACGCTCAAAAATGAACTCAATTTAAGACATAATGGAACATAAAACACGTTCCTTCTTTCTCTCGCTTCCTCGCATAAATCAGCAACTTAATTTGGACATTGCTCACAAATAGAAATCTAGTTATTCCCCAAAAATGATTACTATGTGTTTAGTACACTTCCGTTTTACAACTTCATGTTGATTGCACACAATGGAATTACACTGTGACAAAAAAAAATAGAATTACAAATAATGACTAATCATTTTAATTAAGTTGATTGAACAAGCTGCAAATATCATTTTTTGAGTGCAGTTGAAATCCTTTTATTCGACTCTTTAACACTTTAATTCGTGTTAAAACATATTCAATAAACTCTTTTAAAACCATCCCCGCTTAACAAAAGAGAGAACATCTTCTGCAGCTCTGTGAATATTCTCAGATTTCCATGCTTGCATCTCCAGGTTACCGGGTCCTCTATTAAAAACCTGCAATAAATCCACCTGTCTATCTCATCTCAACATTCAAAGCCACAATGTCACAGATAAGCTAATATCTTTATTCATTCACTCGCTCGTGCTCTATTTACCCGCTGACCCCCATCATGGTCCAAATGCACTGATCCATGTCAGCGTGACAGACAGGGTGAGCGTGGATGCGGACCGATTCATTTCAGCTAGCGTGCTGAGGTGGTGGGGAGGGGCATGCATCCAACCCACACTCATTCAAACGTCTTTCTTTCACCAACCGATAGCTCAACCTCTCGTAAACTCACCGTACGCCCCGGCTCGTTTCGCTGACCGCAATCGTTTCTGCGAGTTTATAAAACTGTTCTACAACTTGTAGAGTAGACTTTTGGCTTGCTTTTGTGTCTTTTGGGTCAAATACAAAAATAATAAGCGGTTTCACATAGCAGCCTTTGAAAACCACAACATTTAGCTTCTTTCTATTGAAGTATTCGGTTTGGCACCCAGCTGCAGTGTTGGCTGCCCTCACTCTCAGCTGTGTTTGTGTGTGTGGGCTGCTTATGCAAGCACCGCCGGAAACGCAAAGCACTTGAATCTCTGACTCTTGGCCTCTTTGACTTCGCTTCCGCTTTGTTGGTGTACTGAACATTAGCTGGCTGTTCTCGGCTCTGCCACCTCCTACTGTTAAAGGAGTGGTTCACCCGAAGATGATTCTGTCATTATTTACTTACCCTCGTGTCATTCCAAAACGTGTTTTATTTTTTTATGAAACAAAATAGTGGACTTTTTATTATAACACATTTGCAAGTATACAGAAGGCTTGTTTTTGCATCAGTGATGTTGATGCACAATTTTGTGGTTTGCTCACCGTACTTTTGGATTTGCCATTTGATTTCCGAAGAATTGGAATTATGATCATCGGATAAAGTACCAAAAATGGTGATGTTGATCATGTAACTTAAGGTGTTTGTTGGAGGACCCATCACTCATTTCATCTCATGGCAACAACTAAGGCCTTTTATAATAACAGTAAGAATGATCCAAAAAGCTTCCCTTCTTACTAGTCTGAATATTTTTTGTGAGATTCTGGATGACTTGAGTCTCCAACTATGTCAAATCTTGGACAATTTTTTTTATAAAATCCTATTTATTTACAAAAAGATACACAGAAATTAGTTAACACAACTGTTAAATAAATAAATTGCTAATTACACTATGAATTGTATATATAAGTGAAGCTGATTGAGCAGCAATGGAAAGTATTGTTTGAGTAATCTTGTCATGTTAATATAATCTTATGGAATAACGAATAACCAGTTGTATAGTTTAGTATTAAACACTTGATTCGTAATATATCATTGCAATTACTGTACAGTATATGTTAATACCAATCTCTGGAAAGAGGATTGGTATGCGATATTCATGTTTCTCAGCCTTGAATGATCGGTCCAATAGAGGTGATTTTTTTTTTCTTGCTGGTTGTGCTTTATGTTGTGGTTGGAAAGAAAGGATATCGTTTCAAACGTCTTAAACATGAAGAGCTTGGGGAATGTTGAACTTCAGGAGCACCGAGAGAATCCTTGCAATCTGGAACAGGCAGCTGGCAGCTGGAAACTCAGAACCTGGTGTTACTGTTGTTGACTCCTTCCTCTCTGGACTTGAGAATCGGAACTTGGCGTGTCCATTTTGGTCTCCTGGGGACGCAGAGTCAGTATGTGGATGTTATTGTCTCAAAATTCACACACCAGAGTCTCTGAACATCTCTTGAGCTACTTTTATCCCTTTCTAATGACCAGTCAAACACCATCACAACCATTTCTACTCTTGCAGTTGAAAGGGACAATGCAGTCTCCAATGAAAATAAGGCATAACACTTGTCCTAATCAGACCAAATGTGATATCATATTCTATCAGAAATCAAATTGGCTTTTCACATCAGATGTTACAAGGTTACGAGACACAATAAAATAATTTACACATCACATCCAAGCAGAAAAGCACATGAACTTTGCAAACGCACAGCTGCTTTACACTTGCAATGAAATAAGTTCATAATCATTTTAACATCAAAACACACGCCTAGTGACTGGCTCAATCTTTATTACTAACTTGCGTGTTCACATAGAGGTCACAGTTGGAATGCTCTTGTTTCCTTAAATTTATTTTCAAGATCTGAGGTAATTTATCCATTGTCGTTTGTTTATGGTGATTAGTAACGCAAAATTGTATTTGAAGTTAAAGAATTCCTTTCGCTCATACCATTGTTATGACTGGTTAGAACAAAAACTCTGCTTAACATGGAAAATACTTTTATCGCACTTTGCAGCATTGTCACATCTGGTAAATTATATAAAGGTGCGGTCACATTTACTGTTGCTTGACAAGATTTTGTTGGCGAAATCCCATCATTTAAACAGGAAGCTACGCGTTTTCAACCCAATCTCACGGCAATTCATACATATTGTACAATGTAGCTAAGTCGTACAACCTTGTGCGTACAAATTATACGTTTTGTGAAAAATCTTATTTTGCGAGGTGGCAAATTCATATAAATTCGTACGAATGACCGCCCCTAACACTGCCCCTAAACCTACCTCTCACAGAGAATGTACACAATCGTATGAGGTCGTACTAATCAGCCACCTCATAAAATACGTACAATTGATCATGAGATAGCGTTGGAGTTTTAAGTTCCCCACACAGATTTCACCGATGAATCAACGTTGACCAACAGAAAGCTGCTTGGTTTGGGACTTCTGTGTGAGCAGTTTGTGTATTTGCTAGTGAAATTGTTGAAAAGTGTTGAAATGTAATTAATGTGACTATATCGAATGCAGTGAAACCATGGAAAACAATTTGGAACGACTTGAGATCATAAATAAGGGCATAGTTTTCATTTTGGATGCTCTATTCCTTTAAAAATGGCTGTTTTGGCTAATCCACCCTTAGGGACAGAAATGCAGACACTCAATCAACAAATCTTTCAGCGTACTAAAGATGCGCTATGATTCCTTCAGCTTGGCTAACGATGGAGTTGTCAATTTAGCATGTGATGTGATGGGCTGGGAATAGGCAACATGATTAAATTTCTTTCTTTTGTGCAATTCAGTACATGTCAGATATTGTTTGTGGCGGAGAGGGGAAACGGAGTTGTGTTGAAGAAGCTCTGATGTTTCTTCTCTTGCACTGACAGAAGAGGAGATCGCTTCTGTTAAAAGAGCCTGGCGAGGAACGGACACACTGACGTTATCTTCCTCCTGCTTCAAACCTTCCTTCCATCTTTTGGTAACAAAGCACCAGCACATCGCTGAAAGGGGCCTGTCACCCCAAATAAATGATCTGTTTTCAGTGACTTCATTACAATGGACTTCTTAAATATGGACTCCTTGAGCCAACCCTACTTGTCAGCTCTGGGTTTGACGGGAAAGTTCTTATGTGGGAGGAGGGCGGAACGGAGAGTGTGTGTGTGAGGTTTGACACGAGTAATTAATAACCTCCTGTAAGCCTGAAGCCTGAGTGATTTGAAGGCCAGAGCAGGAAGATAAAAAGAGCATTCACGCACTAAACATACACACAAAAGTCACATGCTGTTTTTTTATTTCTACCGAAGAAGTAATACGGTTCTGCGCAGCTATAGAAATGAATTATTTTGTGAGGTTTATGCTTAAAACAAATAAAGAAAAATCTGCCAGTGGTATAAAAGACCTGTATTCAGTCTCTGAAAATGTGACAACTTTCAACAGACTGTACACAATAGAAAAAAACAAGGCCATTTTGATCTAGTAGTTTGAAAGCTACATATAAAACTACCGCTTTCTTAATACTGCCTAATCTGCCTTATAACTTCAGTAAACCTTATACTGTAGTTTCTGAGATATGACTTTTGTGATGACTTCTCCATGTGACAACTAGCGTATATATGCCTTTTTTGTTGCACTTCTCTTGAAATTGAGCACTGAATAAGAGCAAATTGCAACAAAAAAAAATCCAAATATATCAACTTTCTATTTAGTCTTATAACAATAAAAAATAACCTTAATATATGCCTGTATGTTTGAACATTTCGCCCAGCTTGAAACAATGGCACAACCAACAAAGTGTAACAGTTGGATGTTAATAGGCTAAGAGTTAAAGTTAACATTAGAATTTGTGGTAAAAACAACATACAGTGCTGCTAGTGTTGTAAGAAATCACACATTTTACCTTTACAGCTACCAGAGAACAATAACCTAATGGTATCAGTTAGAAAATAAGCTGGAACTCTTGAGGGAGCTGCGATTTGATGTTGGGGGTAGGAAAAAATGAAAAAAAAATAAGTTGGATAAGAAACCGATGTGACAGATCAAGAGGCAGAGATTGGGGAAGAGATAAAGGAAAAATCAGGGATAAAGAGACAGACAGAGAAAAGGGGTAAGACACGAATGAAGGAGATTTCCTATTCCGTCAGACAGACTGTAGCTCATTCATTATTTTGTGGAAGCAATTACCTCAGCCACCTGCTTTATCTGTAGCGCTCATTGTTTCCAGAGCAGTCTGAGCTCTCTCTCTCTCTCTCCTCTCTCTCTCGTTCAGTAATGGTAGCTCAGCTCGCTTTGATTAAAGAACTCCATTTCAGCGTGTTAGTAATGAATAGAACACACACACACACTAGTGTCGTCACCTGTTGTGTACTACATGCCCCGTCTCGCGATCCTGCTTTAACGAGGCCGAGAAACCATGTCTTAGATGTACACAAGTGTTTGTGGTCATCATTTAATATTATATTTCTATGACTCTTACATTTCATAATCAACCATTGCCGCACAAGCCTGCTAAAAGTGCAGCTTTTCATAAAAAAAAATGCAATTACAATGTTGATATGGATAAAGTGGAGGTACCCAGCTTTATTATAGGAATTCTAGGCATAATTTGATCATCTGAACAAATAAATAATCAAATCACTTCTTGATGGCGTTTATTTTGGTCTTGACAAGGGGTCCGTTCTTCTTTCCTCGCTTAATACATCTGAGATGATTTGAGAGATGCCAGACCTTCTAATCGTGATAACTGATCTCTGGCTAATTTGGTTCTTCAAACGATTTTGTGTAATAGATTAACATATCTGTATTAAGTTGTCTAATGTTGGGTACACACCACAAGATAATCGGCTGATTTTGGGCAGATTTCTCCCCTTCCGAAAATCCTAGGTGATATCCCGATTATCTTGGTGGATCTAAAGATTATCTTATCAGATATTCCTGTGATGTGAGGTGTGTTAAGTAACACGTTAAGTAATGTGAATAGTAAATATTCAACATGTTGAATACTTATGCTGGGTACACACTAAAAGAGTTTTAAAATCTTATAAGATCTTCAAAATCTGAAAATTCTAAATTTAAGACCACACACACATGAGGAAAAATCCTAAAGAAATCCTAGATTTAACCGTTTTGCTCCTATAGTGTGTGGTGTGCTGCGATGTGTCGAAGACAGCACACCACACACCAACAGATTTTCAACCAGAGTCCCGACTTTGAAAACTGTAGATCTCGCAAAATCTCTGGAGATTTGAGAATAAACAAGATTGATTTTTTATTTCAATTTTAGAACAAAGAACATGCAAGGACAATAACATATAAATTGTTTCAGATGTAATACTAAACAGAAAACAGTAATAAAAAAGAGAACAAGAAGAGAGAAGCAATAAGAAAATTAAATTTCCTTAAACAAGTATAAATAATTTCAAATTATTCAAAGAATGGATTTAAGGCTTTAAAGTAATGACAAAGTCCCAGTCTTTGGTAATGGTAGGAAGAAATTGCATTGATAATGTCCAAATCCTTTTGTGCTGCGCCATGAATGTGTTTGTTATGCTTCCGTCTTCTGTCAGCTCGCTTTCTGATTGGATATTGTTTCGTTTCACGTAATAATCTGCAGATCAAACACGCGTTTGTCCTCAGGCTTCCTCCCCACACCGCAGGATTTCACGATCGGGGTTCCTCCGACGTTCTTCCGAGTGGATTCAGTCACTCTTAACACACCTCAAACCACGGAAAAATCTGAGAAGATAATCTTTAGAACCAGCAAGACAATCGGGACATTACCTAGGATTGTCGGAAAGGGAGAAATCGGCTAAAAATCAGCCCGATTATCTTGTGGTGTGTACCCAGCATTACGATCAGAAATCCTGCTGTGTTATCACGTGAAACGAAATGATATCCAATCAGAAAGCGAACTGACAGAAGACGGAAACATAACAAACGCAGTCATGGCGCAGCACAAAAGGATTTGGACACTATCATTGCAGGAGAAAAAAAAATAATTTTGTATTTATTTAAATGTATATATTTCCCCTGGCTTAATTTTTTGTTTTTGATTATTTTTCAATATCTTTGTATATTTTTTGTATCAAAGATATATGTATTTGTTGTTAAAATCTGTTTTGAGCTGTAACTGTTTATTTTTTGTTTATGTTCAATAATAAAAAATTAAAAATACACTATCATCGCAATTTCAAAGTAACTTTGCCATTACTTTAAAGCCTTAAAACTATTATTTGAATACTTTGTAATTATTGATACTTATTATTAATAAGTATAATATTATTTATATTTATGATTTCTAGTATTTATACAGACTTTACATTTTTTCTTCAGTGTTGTAATTAGCAATGAACTTAATTTTATCTTTGAAACAGTTTTGTTACATGACAGAATTAATTACAGTTTCTTAATGTTCAAGTTATCTGCATGTCCTGCAGGCCCCACCCATAATATCTGTAATCACTCAAATTAATGCACGCCTCAGATTAACTGTATAGCATGCGTGTAATTATAAAGTAATTATTTCATCACTAATAAATATTTCAATGAGTAAAACTGGCTTTGTCTATATGTATTATTTTCAAATTATTATTTTTATTATTATTATTTGTAATCATCGTCCCTGGACCAGAAGGGCACTCTTATAATAAAGTAGCGGTGGCTGGGACCTATTTTAAGTATCAATTCTGCTTAAAAAGATGCAATCTAATCCTGTTTGCATGAAATAAGCCTGCTCCCGAGCAGGTTTAAGCTTACGGACCTGTTGCTATGACAGCAAGTCCAGAATGAGCTTTGAAGAACCAAACAATCCAAAATCAAGTGAAATCGACAACAATCAAATCCAGCTAACTGAGTAAGCGACGTAAGAAGAACGGACCCCAGGACATAATTAATATGATAACATCAATAAATAACATGTACATTTTATTTAAAAGGAGAGTACCAGAAGTTATAGGAAATAAAAAGTTGTGAAGATTTATCATAAGAACTGTATTGAGATTATATTGGGAATAATTTAATTAAGTTATTAATAAAGTTTTCTGACAGAAATATAATATTTAATTAGAAAAAAAGTATGGTGGAATTGATTGGGAATTCAGTTAATGGATTTATGATCGTAAATTGATTGGATGGTGAAAAGCGGGTGTTTAATTTCCATGCACTGTAAAAAGTCAAATTGAGGAGCTTATTCTCTCCTTGATCTGATCCTCAGGAATGACTTTCATTATAACCTAATGTATTCATCATGTATTAATTCAGTGGTATTAAATTATAATAACTTCTAAAAAGCCAGTTTCCTCCTATATCTTAAAAGCAAGGTTCATGCCCAAAGGAATACATCTAGAAAATATGTTTTTCCAACTCCAAGTCACTGGCCTACAGTCAGTCTTAGTTTAGTATTATTTATATACCTTTATAGAATGTATTAATGTTTCCAGTTGGCTGATAGATAGATAGACAGACAGACAGACAGACAGATAAAATATATTTTTATTTCAGTTGTAGAGTAAGATTTATTCCGCTTTATTTAAATTCCAAAGTGATTTTTAATAGTCTTATTTTTAGTTAACAATAACAACACTGAAAACAGTATGTTATTACATAATGGTCATCAAACAAACATAGTGCCTTTGTTTTCAAGATACACTAATGCTTACACATATATATTAACATCCAAAGTCTCTTCATTTAGCATATCCATGCAACCACAAGTTGCTAACGAGGTGTTCAAAAGTTGTAAGAAAACAAATTACAGCAATCAGTTAAAACAGCAAAAATGTATTTTTCTTAACAAGCATGTTTGTCTAATTGTCATGTTAAAAGATATTACAATTGTTTAAAAGTGCATTTGTTCTTACTTCACTGACAAGATACACTTAAGTTGCAGGCTGCAAAACAAGCCTTAATATCTTACAGTGTTACTTCTCAAGTAAATTGGTCTTCTTTAAATTCTTCTTTCAGCTAATTAAAAAGTCATAAAGAATCAGTTTTTGCAGCACAAACTTGATATTTGTAAATAATTGTATTGTATTTAAGACATATGGGAGAATTGAAGTATAGTGCACCAGGGCATCCATCAGAATGTGACGTATGTCAATTTATTGTCTTTTGCATCGCTGTACTGGGTATTGTTGTTTTCAAAATTATACTTGATGTGGACATTATTCTGCCTAATGGTCTCTTTCTGGTTCATGTGTGTTTTCTGAGGACAATTTTTTCCAGATTGGACTGCAGAACATTTTTATCATTTGGTCATGTCTGTTAAATGGTGACTGTTAATTGTTACTCAAGTGGACTGAAATATAGACAGACCCTTCTACAGTTATCATTCTGTTGGCACAGAGTATAATGCACATGGATGATATAGTGTGTGTGTGTGTGTGTGTGTGTGTGTGTGTGTGTGTGTGTGTGTGTGTGTGTGTGTGTTAGAGGGAGATGTGTGTTAGAGGAAGATGTGGACTGTGTGCTTCTGCTGTGGCTCTGAAGAGGTAATTTGGCTTTACAGGGGTCCAGATTAAAACTGATTATGGTCATTTGATGAATTGCTCCAAATTATAGACTTGGACACGACAGCCGCAAATGTGCACAATTAAAAATGGAGAGAATGAGAAATATCTCTCTCTTTTTCTTCTCTCTTTCCTTTCACTCAGATGCTCTTACACTCATTATTTATTTATCTTGTTCTGACCTTTTTATCTTATTTCTTTTTCCTGACTTGAACACTGTCTAGTTTTATCTTATTCTTATTCTGATGTACCCTCATTTATGTCTTGCCGAACTTCTTTCTAAGTTCAGCTTGAACTGTTAGTCAGGATGTCACTTCATTGTAAAGATTTAATGCATCTGTAGCTGGTTTGAATTTTTGTGTTTTGTATAAAAAAATTATAATATTTAATTTGAAATATCTGTAATGCATTTTATTTTATTACTTGTATTTTATGATTTTTGAGAGTTTGTGTTTTCACATTTTGTATTTTGAAAAATTAAAATATAAAAAACTGTCACTTGCAAAACATCTATACTCATGGTTTTGTGGTCTATAAAAATGTTGTGATGTTTTTTAAATAAGTCTCTTATACTTACCAAGGCTTAGTTATTGTTTTTTTTTTTCGTTTTATTAAAAAAATATGCCTATGATGCCAAAGCTGTATTTTCAGTAGCCAACACTTAAATTTTCAGTGTCACATGATCCTTTGGAAATATAATATGCAAATTCAGTGCTCAAACAACATTTCTTATTATTATCAATGTTGAAAACCGTTGTGCTGCTTAATATTTTATTTTTGTGGAAACTGTGATAATTGTTTTGATAAACATTAAAAGTACAACAATTATTTTAAATATAATGTATTTATTTTTATTACATAAGAAATATACATACAAGTAATGATTAATTTCTTTAAATTAAATTAAGTTTAAATTAAATTAAATAGAATTTTGACCCAGAATGTTTAAATGGTAATGTATTTTGGCACTTCAAAAAAAGAAGAATACACAGCAAAAATGATGTAATTATGACATCTACCAGCAGGGTCTAACAGGGCTGTGCTAACCAGCCAATGCAACGATGTAGATAAAATCATCTGCATATTTGCATATAAGTGTTTCAGAACTTTTTCTTTTTATTTATTTATCTTATTTTATGTATTTATTTATTTATTTATTTTACTTAGTTCAATATACCACATGTGTTCTCAACTTCATCATGTCTAACAAGAATATAAGTGCATCTGGTTCATTCATAATGCCACACATCTAAAGCTCACTACTGAATTTATTTCATAAAAGACACTCTGCCCTGTTGTGTGTGACTCAAACCTGATTTTAATGGGGCCTGCGGCTACTGTGTTAAAGTGAATTCCATTTTGACACCTTTCATACACACGCTTTTAACTTACGCCTACTGTCTAGCATTTCAGAGTTAAGGTCTACACTTTTTACTGTTTCTGTCTCCTACCCTTGTTCTTCGGGTTGTGGTCTTGACCTAGCTAGGTCTGAGGGTTTTATGGGACTCAGTGTTTGGATCACATGGTTGTCAGAGGTTACCGTGCTGGGTCACGATGAGAGACGGTGCCATCAGTAACCCCGGTGTTAACTTTTAATACCCTCTCTTGGTCTTTCTGTTGAGCAAACGGTTTTGTAAGGGGCATGAAGTCACAACTAGGTCTGAAACAACTAGAAAAGACAACGTAAAAGCAAGAAGACCTATGTGTGGCTTTGTATATGTGGGTTTTCTTAACTATACTTTGGGGACAATATGTCCTTAAGCTTTCAATGGATCTTTTCAGTGAATCTATTTCATGGAAAAAACTAAAATCCAGCTAGGACCACAAAGCAATTCTATTGGCTTTTTTTTTTTTTTTTACAAAATAATTTAATGTATGTACAATTCAGATGTAGTCTGAATGATGTTAGGTTATGACCATTAAATGGCACCTGTTATTCCCCTTTTTACAATATTTAATATAAGTCTCAGGTGTCCCCAAAATGTGTCTATGAAGTTTCAGCTCAAAATACCCCTTAGATCAGGGGTAGGCAATGTCGGTCCTGGAGTACCACTGTCCTGTAGAATTTAGCTCCAACCCTAATCAAACACACATGAACAAGCTAATCAAGGTCTTCAAAATTACTAGGGCTACAGGCAGGTGAGTTTTTTTTCAGGGATGGAGCTAAACTCCAGGACCGACGTTGCCTACCCCTGCCATAGATTGTTTATTATATCGTTTTGAAAATGCTTATTTTGAGTGGAAGCATGGAAGCATAAACACCCTGTTTATGTGCATGTCTCTTTAAATACAAATGAGCTGCAGGATTTCCCTTTCACAGAATAAGGTGGTGCCTTTGTAGCTGGCTCCTCAGATACTCTGCAAAAAAAAAAAGTCTGTTTGGTTTTGATTTATCATGCATTTTAAACAATATTAGTTTAAATTTCATATTAGTTTATATTTCTAAAAATAGGGTTTTCTGAGTGCGAATTTTGCCAAGTCCGCAGGAATTAGGCTACCTTACCACTATTGCCAGGGTTGTTTTTCATGTATGTGGGTTAAAGCGACCCCAATAACGTGATATTTAGCCCCTTGGGTGCAGATTTTGCCAGGGGAACCCCGCCAACAAAACATTTACCACCCCCCGCTTTTTACTAGAGGAACCACCCTAGTAAACTACTACTTTTGAGAAGCAATTGGGTGGGTTTGGCTGTGAAAACCTGGCAACCCTGCTAAGCGCACACATACGAAGCGAACACACAGAAAGTGGCTGTCACACAAAGTACTAAACTATACTACTTCTTCATGTCTTATTGCGCTTAAACTGTCAAATACACACAAATTCATGTTAGAAACACACAAGTTACAAAATAAGTTGGTTATGTTTGTAAGGTAAACAGCTTGGAAAGAATATATTTATATTAGATCAGTTTATTAAGTGACCGAAGCATAATATACAGTACATTCTGCTGTCTATGCTGTTAATATGAAAAGTAACCAGAGTTGGTTTTTTTTAACCAGAAAAGTATTCACTGCTCTGAACTGAATGACATATATAGTTTTAATAGGAAGACATTTCTTATTTGATTGCTGCTTTTAAGTGCTATAGCGTGAAGATAAACATGGCATACTGTGTGTGATTTTTACTAATACAGCAGTGTATGTCGACCGTTGTGGGCGGGGCTTAAAATGTGACATCACAGTTTACGTATTCTGTGAACAGCTTGTTCTGAAAGACTGCTTATGATTTATGGGGATTAAATAAAAGAAGCAAGTGGATTTAATCATTATATGGTGGTTGTGTACACTAGGGATGTGCATCTCATGACTCAGGTGATACGATATGCATCTCCATGCATAGCCAACGATACGATGCAGTAAAGATACATGAAGCAGGTACCGATGCGATGTGACTGACCACTTTTTACGATGCAGTGCGATTACATTTCGATTCGATTCAACACAATGCAATTTGATGCAATGGAGAAAATATGATCACTTGTAATGCCTTGAGGCCTGTTTCATAAAACAAGTCAAGCCAGGCTTATTTTATTTAGTCAGACTCATTGTCAAAAGCTATCAAAGCTTATCATTATCAAGCGCAGTCACTGTTGCAACTTATGCTGGGAAACTAACCTGGTCTAAACTGTTTCCGTGGCTCAGTGGAAAAGCATTGTGTTAACAGCACAAAGGTCGTGGGTTCAATTCCCAGGGAACACACATACTGACAATACATGTATAACCTGAATGCACTTTAAGTCGCTTTGGATAAAGGCATCTGCTAAATGCATAAATGTAAATGTAAAGCAGGTTAACAGTCAGGCTAAGCTGAGCTCATCTAACACTGCCCAGTAGGAACACAATTATATTTCCACTGTCTCACATACTATTATTTGACTTTTATTAACGGTGTCTTGCCATGCAGCCTTTCTCTCTGGTTGTATGACAGCTGTACCTTTTATAGTTTGCATAACATTAGAATATTACAATCTAAAATTGCTATTTAAAGCATTAAAATAACTAAATTAAAAGTTAAAATCACTGATTTAAAAATGTAAATAAATAATAAAGAAAATGACTATACTTTAACTGCTATAAGAAACATTTTGAGCTTAGTAATTATTATTACTGTACTAGCTTACATTTGAATTACCTATTACAATAATCCATTTACACTCACTGCTATCATAAAAATACACTTATATGTAGGTTTAAAATTCTACAAAAAATACATTTAATGTCCAACAACAAATATTTTAGCAAAATTAATATTTTACTCAGAATTGTTGTGCTCCTATTTGATTGCGCTCTTTCTGTTAGTGCGCATGTGCACAGCAGCACTCGTTGCCCTTGCTTGCCTCACCCACTCCTGACAGCACAAGGGATATGTTTGCATGACTTTCTAACATTTACAGATGAAAAATATACCTGTGACATGTCACTTATGCACTGAGGAAAACACAACGTCTCAAATGCATTAAACAGCACAAATACATTCACTGTTTGCCGTGGTGGATCGATCTGATTCCTGATCAACATTAAGGGCCGCTTAAGAATATGCGGGCACAAATTAGTGAGATTGTGTGAATTTAATTAGATGTTATTGAAACCGCTTTTTCCTCGATTGATTTGTTAGGTTATTTCAAGTCAGGTTTTGGACTTTAAGCCCCACTTTTCCTCGGGTCTCCGTGCTGTAGTTACTCGTCATATTCATACAGCAGTAGTGACGAGGAGAGAACGCGCTTGAGACAGTTTCGAGAGGAGAAATCAGTTACAGATTATTATTGTCTTTCTAAATAAAAGTATAGCGCATCCACTAGTAATTATATATAAATAAATCAGTCTTTACAGATGCAAATATGTTAGAAATGATGCATCGCGATATAAATGCCAACTTGTATACAATGCTCACTTTTTAAACTGATGCATCGCATTGTTAACTTTTTATGCCGATGCACTGAGCGAATCGGGGAATCTTCCGATCCCTACTACACACGAAGTCTACACACGCTAAAACACACATTTAAGTTCAAATAACATGTAAAAGTGATTTTTTTCATAATGGTTTGCCCTTGTATCACCTATTGTTATGTTACATATACTAGTATAAATGAAGCTGTAGAAGGAAAAAAGTTAAATTTTTGCAAGCTAAACATTTATCATTCTAGTGTAACAAATTTATGAAGCTATTATTTCAGCTTTGGGGAATCATTTATTAAAGATGCAATATTGCTTTGATTGAAGTGATATTAATCTTTAACTTATGATTTGTACTTTATTAACGACTCGTCCAGCGACCATTACCATCAGTATATCTTTAACAATTTCGTTTATCTTGCTTCGTGGCCAACGATAAAACAAACACAATTAGTACTTTATCAAAATTGAGCTAGGTAACGCGATCTTTGACAAATAGTTTAAAACTTGAAAATCCCACAGCCCAAGACATCATTCTTTATAAATGAAACAAGGTTTATTTGCTAACTGTTATTATACAATACTAACGTACTAAACGTACTAAAACACATATACACACATAAAAATACGCACACACATAATGAGTTTTGCGGTTTGAAGAGTTTTAAGGCTAGCACTCTTTTGCAATCTCGTAACTTTACCAGAGGAAGATCACAGCAGAGACTTCGCTATCTTTACTGCATACAGATAAATTCACCAGCAACAATAGAGATTTGTTTGGTCTACTTGCTTTCAGTTGAATTGTCAGCCGATATGGTGTTTCCTGGAAACCTCCGGCTGCTGGTTTCGTGATGTCACTGGGGAAACCCTCTTGTGATTGGCGGTTACCTGGTTCCTTTGTGACGTGATGACGCTGTAAGGAAGCTTGTTTTAGAGTTCTTATGGCTTCAGGTGTTAAAGTTTTTCAGTGAGACCTTTGTCGAAGCCTTTGAGTTCTTTAGGTTCGTCAGCCTGATGGTAAAGGCGGTGATCGAGCACAATCAAATGACGAACCCGAAGTTCCAGCGAGTAGCGGGCGAGAGAGTGAGCGCTAAGCTAATGAACAAAGCTTTTGTGTCCATTTTAAACAGCCCGATTTGGGTCCACCCAGGGGCGGCCGTCCCAATCAGATTGTTCTGAGGAAAATACCTCTAATAACTTATAAAAGTATTCATCATTCATACGATGCTGAGAATCGACATATAGTTCACACCAAATTGTTGCATTTATCATGACCATTCATGAGAAATCAAATTCAACATATTTGACACACGTTCATAGCTTTTCCTGCTAAAACATAAAAAGAGTTCATATTAAAGATTATAAATAACACATCATGCTTATAGAATATAAAATGCAACCTTAATATATATATATATTGTCTCTCGAGTATATTGCTTTAATTGTAGCAGGAATTATTAATTGTCTTTTAGCATAAAGTCAATAAAAGTTTGCTCGTTCTTTGTCTGCACAAGAACGAGAGAGAGTGCGCATTCCCTTGGAATGCAACAGAGAAACGGGACGTGTCTGGGGTCAGCAAGTCACTTTGGGTTTGCCTCTGTAGAGCTTCTTAGCTCAGAGTCTGATCGTTAAACAGTCTTGTATTATTGAATTATGCGTTAAATGGTAATTTAAAATGGAAGTAAAAAATTTAAAATGGAGTAAAATGGAGAGTTATTTTGTCCTGTTTCGGTAGAATTATGGTTAAGTGATAAGAACCAACAGTGAGATCCTGTTCTTGAATAATTGCTCCTGGTTTTTAGAAATCTGCTGAGATAAGGAGATTTTAGTGCAGGAAACCGGCCAGCCAGTTCAATGAAGATCGATCATGTATGAACTTTTATGACTTGCAAATGCTGGGGGGCACATTCCTTAAGAATGTGCTGTGTTGAGATTATTTGTTTTGTTTTCTCTCTCAACGCCACTACACTAGCTTAGCATAGAGCTAGCCTATTAAATACCCTACTGTACACAGTCACAAAATGTTACATTTATTTGTTTAAAAATGTAAACCATTTTACAAAATGTTTATTAACACATATAGTGTTTTTTTTTATTAAATTAATATGCTATATATTTGTTCCCAATTACTTTTGAGTTGAATAATGTCTGCCACAAATTCTACTGCAACAATCTCACAATATTTATAATAATGAGGAAAACCATAATAAACCTCAGTGTGTGTGTTGCATATGGCTTTATTGTACTAATTTAATACTCTAGAGCTCACATTATTATGTAAAAGAACCATTGAATTGAATTTTTTGAAGTAGTTTATTGAAATAAACTATTCAAAACAATGTAAATGAACAGGACGTCCCATTACTAGTCCTGAAATAAACAAACAAGCAAAGCAGAAATGTGTTCTTTATTCTAAAAATGCTAAATGTTTTGCTAAATGGGGTTGGTTTAAGGTTAAGCTGTATTCATTATGATTAGCTTCATATAAACACAATAGAAGTTGCATGTCCCCATTTACAGAGCTAAGCAACCGCTTGTGTATGTGTGGGCCTGCTCTTAGAAACAAATCCGTTGTTTTATGTAACAGATATCCCTTTATAGATTCCATCACTACACCGTCTGGATTACATAAAGGAGTAGCTTTTTCCTCGTCCCTCTGTGCTTGCTGATAAACTAGGTTGTTTGGTAGGACAGAGTTTGCCAAGCCTGTTATCGCCACTCCAGTACAAGTGCCAGGATGGAGGCATACCAACGGAGACAGTTGCCATGGTAACACTGTTACTGGTGGCAGCCGTGGGATGTAGAGGACATTAGGAGAGCGAGAGAGAGAAGGAGGGCTGGTGGAAGAGTTTCAAACACGCTAATACACCTTGAATTAGAAAAGGTTAAAAACAAACCATAGTAAATTTAAAATACCCACTGTTCCGAAAATATAGCCAAAAGACTTCAGTGTTATAAGTGTTTACATGAGACTAGAGTGATCGAATCACGTCTATGTCAAGTTACTACTAACATTTCAACTCATTCTGCTACTATCTAAAGCTGGTAAACCCAGTAACATTCCTGCGAGGACTGTTTACTTTGTGAAAATTCCACAGGAATCACATCAGTGGCATGAATAATCTCACTTCTTGAAACCATTACAGCTCAATTTATAACATTTATGGTCTCCAAACTTCAAACTCAGAATTCCAATGTAAGGTTTGTTTATTTAGTTATTTATTTTATCAAATTTTGTTCACTTTGTCCTCTCAATTTGTTAAATTAATTTGATGCGACAGCTGGCAGCACAAGTTGTATTTAGCCTAACATAAGTTGCAATCTTTTTGTAGTAATGTTTTTTTGTTTTTTTTTTGTATTGATTCTAAAAACACAGGTAACACTTTACATAAAGCATTGTATTATATTATTATTTTATAAATAAGTATAACCAAATTTAAAATGCATATTGTAGCAATGAATTGATAAGTGTTATAATGCATTAACTGTGGTTACAATTAATCATGAGATTAAACAATGCATTATAAGGTGCATTACAAGGCATAATTAATGCATTACAACTACATATATGATGCATTATACAGATAGATAGATTGCTTAGCAATCATATTAATAGATTATTAACCTTATATTAGTGGTAATTAAGCACATATTAATGCCTTTATTCTACATCCCTAATCCTTACTCAATACCTAAACTTAACAACTAACTTTCTAACTATTAATAAGCAGCAAATTTGTAATTTATTGAGGGAAAAGTTGTAGTTAATACTGAATAGGTGTTTCGTATTCTAAAGTGTTACCAAACGTTTTAGTGGAATGGTGGACAGCTGTAATTATGTTCCAGTTTAACAGCCCCTCTAGCCACTGTATCAAAAATATATACATATGATTATGTATTTGACACTCACTGCTACTGTTTACGAATTTGTTATTATAAAGTGTTATATTTATTGGTTACGGCTCCAAAGAACTTAGCCAAATTATAGTAGAGATGTCAGCAAAGCAGGAATATGTGGTGAGCCACTTGTCACCAATAAAAAAGTCTATATATCTATTCAATATGTAGTTTTCCTCACACAAACACACAGATGGCACTGATATAAGTATTATCACGGCCCAAATCTGCTGACAACCCATAATTCCCCTTCTTCAGTATGGCACTGTGCAAACACGTCTGATGTTTATGTCTGATTATAGTTATCTTTGTATCAAAATCAACGAATGCTGGAGGTGAGGAAAGATCACATAGGTGTGTGTGTGTGTGTGTGTGTGTGTGTGTGTGTGTGTGTGTGTGTGTGTGTGTGTGTGTGTGTGTGTGTGTGTGTGTGTGTGTGTGTGTGTGTGTGACTGAATATATTTTCAGATTATTCTGCGTAGCTGAGTGTCACACAAGACACTTATAAGACAGTCAAAATCCACAAATGCAGAAAATAGTCTTGATGCTTTCTAGGCCAATATGTCAATGATATTTCAAGTAGCTAAAAATACATTTTGTAATGAAAGCAACAAATCAACGCTATTAACATTCAAAGACTGAAACAAAAAGAGATCAATAGGAAAGAAAAACAACTGTCCAAAATAATGCGAATGGCTGTAATTTATGCTGCTTTTAGAACCAGTGAAGATATGACATAAAATCAGGGAAAAAAATAAGATGGGAATATACTGCCAGACTTGAACACACATTTCCTACTACTAAGACACTACTCCATTGTGTTCACCTTTCTTAAACAATATGTTTTGAAGCAGAAAAACACATTTATTTGCACATATATATAGTACCAAGATTGGTGATTTATCTCTTCGGCTTTATTCTGTTTTGTTTGTTTGCTGATATGGTTTTCAATTTAAAAAGTTTTTGCTGGGTTTTGTTTATATTACTATAGATGTTGAGGTGGAATGAAAATGGAAACTTCATAAGGAGGGGCATCTTTGGTGTCCATGCGCTTGGATATGTAGTAATACTGATCCAATACATTGAAAAGGGTGGCATTGTAGTCACTGGATATAACAAAAAGGTACACTATATTTTTGACAGTCCAGTCCAAAAGACCAGAGGGTTGCCTGGGAAGTTGCCTTATTGGCTCTCTTAATGGTGTGGTTACAGCATATACCAGCAGGGGTTATCTGCTGAGACTAATCAGCTAAACTTCGATCCCAGTGGATAATATGGCCTCAGTGAGGGCTATCTTCAAGGTGCAGAAACCTTGGACAACCTAGTGTATAGAGACTTTTTTTTCCAGCTATCCTATCAAATCATCATACCACAGGTGAAAAAGGACACGATAAAGAGTGGAAACTGGGCACAATTACTGCTAATAACCTGCCTCCCAGAGAAACTCGTACAAGTTTCTTGTTGTCAGGCTGCATTAGCCAAGGCCTCCAGATAGTGGTTCTGGTGACGTGAGGTGGCACCTCTTTTGGGATGGCAGTAATTCCAGGCATGCGGAACTCTTCCAGTTCCTTTCAAAATAAAGAAGAGAGTGGTTTTTGGCTTCTGATGTCCAGCTATTTTTTTTCCGTTTCCACTGGCCTGCAAGCTCCTGGTACATGGCTTCAGGGGTTCTGTTTGATAATTTTCAATGACGTCATACACTAGAACTAGTGACCCGCCGAGAGATCTACAATAATATATCATAGAATTTGTTGTTTAGCTATTTCAGAGAGGATGAGAGCTGCTCCACTACCTAAATGTTTACCTAGGGCTCCATTGGCTGGCTAATGGGCTGTATATGTTGTAGATGGCTCAGTCATTTTTTATTTAGCTTGTTTGGCATTCTTGGGATATCAGCAAGACACAAAAATAGATAATTCTGAATCAGTAATAAGAATAAGCACCAAAACTATAGAAAAATAGAAGGCCTTTTTTTCCCAGCAAGGGCATGACCTACTTGATTTACCCCATGATGTCCCAAACATGCTCAGCCATTGATCGATAGGGAGGAGGATATTGCCTCTTTAGCACAGAAGACCTTTCATTGACCATTGAATAAGGTGAACCCTGTGGAGATCCTCAGGCATCTCTTGAATCCCAAACAGGATGTGCAGTTTGGGAGCAGGAATTCTGAGTCTTTGTCAACCCAGAGGTCATTTTGATTTGACATCCATAAGACTATATACTGTATGCCAGTGGCATAGGTGTGTGCAATTTTGAACCTAAAAGATTTTGAAGAAGACACATGATCAGTTCTTGTAGTCTTACAAAGTTTTGCAGTTTCCACAACATATGCATATTTCTGCATTACACTTAGCTTCGAATAAAGGTGTAATGCATCACGCCATCTATCAGGATGGATTTGTGACATTTGGGGGACTTGCAGCCAGCCACCTAACAATCTATGCCAACATCCATGACACTTAAGGGCCACTTAATAAACACTAGTGGCACCAGGACCTTGGTAGACAAGGGACAGATCATTTGCAGATTTTTACAGCCTTCAAATCTCATGTCCTGTCAACCATATTGTCCACGGCGTGATGGCCAGTCAGGGTATGTCAATGGTCCAAGTCAGTCATGCAACGAGATAATAGTTTACTTGATATAACATAAGCTCTCATAAACAAACTCAAACATCGACATTGCATTATAGCTAATATATCTTGTCTGATTAATTTCTTGTGTTGATCCCCATTTGTTAATTGCTCACAACCTGCTAAATGTTTATAGCACAATGATTTAGAAAGGGATTCCTAATCCTAAAACATGGATCGAGTAACATGTTTGAAATGCTTACCTATGCCTTAACGACTTGCAGATTTCAAAGGCCATATTGCATGGTTGATCTACTCTATTGTTTATGTTTTCCTATCGAAACAGGTAGTATAGAGCAGGATCTATGAAATGGTTTGTCATTTTTGATCTGGCCAGTAGACATGTGTTCTTTGTGTCAAGAGCCAGTACACAATGCAAAGCTAATATACAGTACGTGATCAAAACTTTTGATCTGTCTTTAACCCCCAAAACATTTTGGGAGGTTTATCCACCCTACAGACTTGACAGTTGACCTCTCTGTTGTCCCCTGGTGCAAGAGGTCACGGAATTTAAATTGGACATCTTGTTTGCATTCCTACCAGTTCTGACTGAGAAACTAACCAGTGGGACTGTCTCTGTTATTCTGTAGTTTGTTTAATATAAAGTAGGCCATCATTGATTGTCTATCATATATAAAAGATAGTTCATAATGTTGAACATCCTGCTGGATGACACCAAGAGTCTTAATAAAACATGAAGCCCCCCAGCAAGTAGATGAACAATGCATACGGGAGAAAAAAAGAAGCAAGAGAAAGAATGAAAGAAAGAAACATTCCATAACATTACTATTATATATTTGCATTACAATTGTCAGGTTTTACACCTGTACTCTCAAAAACATTATATTTATTTCCACTGCTTTTCATCTCTTTTCATAGTGTGATCATTTATGTGTGTTGAGAGAGCGAGGCTGGGGTAGACGAAAGTGCCGAGATAAGTTATCAGACACACTCATATCCTCTAATTACCTTTTAACAGACAACCATTAAAGATTTCTATCATGAACCATAATTAACCTGGGTCCACTCACATGCCACTCACTTTTATCTCTGAGTATATGTGTATGTTGGAATCATCCAGAGAAAAACTCTAGAATTTTAAAAAGTTTAAAGTGATTATCTGATTTACAACTTGTCAAGTGATAACCTCAGAAATTAATCAGGTGTGCGGGACATAAAATTATGATCTAGGTCCATAAACGTTCTCTTAACTGCTCTGTCAAAGAATTATAATAACATATAGGGCCCTATTTTATTGATCAAAGTATATGGTCTAAAGCGCAGGTGCACTCAGGGCATGTTCGAATCCACTTTTGCTAGTTTAACAACAGGAAAATGGTTAACTTGCCCGGGCGCATGGTCTAAACGGGTTGCCCCTATTCGCTTAATGATTAATGGGTATTTTTTTGGGTGTAACATGCAATAAACCAATCAGAGTCTCATCTCCCATTCCCTTTAAGAGCACGTTGCGCTCGTGCCAGGGCAGATTCGCTATTTAAACAGAGGAATTTTAATGCCCAGAGACTGAACGCGTCTCTAGCGAGCAAACAGATCTGCTCATGCGTGAGCAAATAGGTAGGCTAATTCTGATATACGCAATGACTATCTATTATGACATGTATGACATTTTTATATTTATGTAGCCTACACAATAATATTTTTTTTTACACTGTAATCCTTTATTTTTTTTATTTGGCATGTTTGTGCGCTGCTGCACATCCCACTATATAATTAATAAAGTGAACCTACGTTGTGGACCTGCCCAGAGGCGCATTTTCTTAATGGCCAGTGACTTTAGACCAGGTGACTTTACACCAGGTTTGAGTTGGTTGATGGCGCAGTCTATTTTCAGTTCCTCAAAATAGCAACGTGCCATCAATGCACCTGAACACACCCCTTTTTTTAGACCAGCATGCCCATGAGCGCACAAATCGGCGCTAATGCATTTTCTATTTAAACAACGCAGCGCAGGATGGGAAAATGAGAACTGCGTCAGGCTGAAACTAGCAAAAACACTTGCGTTACATTGCGCTGGGTGTATGATTGGGCCCATAATTTGTTAAAATGTACAGTTTTACTGGACAATAAAAATGCCTGCCCAGCATCTACCTAGATCAGAGCAATACAGAATGGAAGCGGATAAATTAGTGGAGTTGCACATGCATCAACAAGAAGTCACCATGCTTAAAACACAGTTATTCCACATTATTGTCAATGTAGAAGTAAAATCTTTGCTGTTAATGTGCGATTCATTAGATGCTCTAGTTAAACAAGCAAAAGATCAGATAATTCATGACCGGTGTCTATTGTTTTGGCCTCTGTGCTTCCATATTCGCTCTACGTCATCCACTGGAAAGCCACTCTCTTTCGAATGTGTGTACAACAGTTAGCGGAAGCTAGAGATTATGGTTTATAAAGTTTTAAATATGGAAATGTCTTACACATATGCCTTGCTTTACTTCAGAAGCACTTTATTAACCCCCGGAACCACATGGAGTACTTTTTATGATGGATGGATGGATGCACTTTTTGGGGCTTCAAAATCTCGACCCCATTCACTGCCATTATAAAGTTTGGAAGAGCCAGGATATTTGTTTAATATAACTCTGATTGTATGCATCAGAAATAATAAAATCATATACATCTGGGATGGTTTGAGGGTGAGTAAATCGTGAGGTAATAAAATTTTTGGTGAACTATCCCTTCAAAGAATCTTATATGAAATTAGTATGGGAAATATTTGTCATAGCTTAAAGAACCTTTTTCTCCTCACTGTGAATTGTTTGTGTTGTTGCAATGTTAATGTTGAAGTCTGATTGTCCCTCCAGTAAATGGAGAGCGAGCAAGAAATGGGAAATGCAAAACCCGGAGTGGAGTTCAAGTGGACTTATTACAGAATACATTAAGGGAAGGGGAATTGCTATTACTCCACTCCACTCACATATCCTGGTCTAGAAATGCATTCAGATGTTTCATTACTTTTGAGTCCACATTATTATGTGACCCATTACCATATGAGCCTCAGTATCATCAAATCTGTTTATCTGACTGCCTCTCTAAATATTTTGCTATTTTAAAACCTTTAATTGTTGCTGTTATTATATAGCTGAACATACACTATGTATTAAACCATGGCATGTAATTCATAACTCGCTACAGATGTGACCAAGACTACTATAGCTGATTACATGAATATGTTTTGGGTATTGATCACTAGACTTCTTAACTGTTTTAACAACATAAAAGAATACAAGTTACTATCTTGTCGTATACAAAAACATAGTAGGAATTCAACTAGACAAACAACCGTGTATATTCTGCTTTGTTGTCTGAGTTATGTCTTTGAGATAATCATTACTTATTACTTCTGGACAGACAAAAATTGAAGTCTGAAGCTTATTCACATTTTCCAGTATATTTTTCTGTTTATTCCATTCCCCAGCCATTCATGGTAACAGCTGTGAGATTATTTGAATGAATTTATGTCCATGCTGGTTTATTTATTTGTATTAGAATCTATTCACATAAAACACACCAAACCAAAGTTAGTCTCTTTACTTGTCAGTGAGATGTTTTTTTTATTATTATTATTTCTTTCTAAGCAGGCTGTTCTTAGCTAGAAATGGACCGTACTCATATTTCGGTCTCTCTTGTTTCATTCTGTCTCACTCTCCTTTTCAACATTCAGTGTTGCTTCACTTTATAATTCCTTGTAAAACCCACTGACACATGAGACCCTAACATATAAGAAACTCAGTCCAGATCAATTAATAGTTGAGTGTTTGAACGTACGTCAAATAAGCAATTGCTTGAGCTATAGCATTGAACAAGTGTGCACTGTGTTAATGTGTAAACCAAATTGTCTAGTTAGCACAACAGACCCATTTGCATCGCTGTGCCCAGACAGTAGGGCTGCACATGTGCGCCAGTGAATACGTAAGTTGGCATCTTTGTTTAGCCATACTCTCAGAGTTAGCGCGGGTCAACCCGGTAGATTAGAACAGAGCTGGGTCAGTCTCCGACGTGGAACAATTTAGCTGTGTAAAAAATGAATTACTCTTGAAAATGAAGTGACAGACGGAGGGGAGGAGAGGTTAGGTACGAACCCCCAACACTCCAGAGAGGAGAGGGAGGCGCTGGGCCGAGCGCGACCCAGAGCAGAGAGCTGGTGTGCGGGTTGATTGAGAGGGCAGGGTCGGTCATCTTTCTGGCTGGATAATTTGGTTTTGACAGCAGCTGTTGCATAGCCCCATCCTGCCCCTATTAAAGAGGAGAGACGGGGCTGATTATTCACACACAGGGCACCACACACCTTCTCCGTCACTGTCACTGTTCTTCTGGCGATCACACAGAAGTGACGCAGATACATTTTTGAACCCAAAAATGAAAACTCTTCATCTACTCACCAAACATGTAATTTCTTGCTTACATGGAACATAAAAGGAGAACTTCAGCATAATGTTCATGGTGCTCTTGTACATATAATGAAAGTGAATAGTGACGAAATGCTATCAACCTCCAAAATACACAAAAGCCTTCTCTTAAGGTTCTTTAATGGCATTGATGGTTCCATGAGAAACCTCCTGAAACCTTCTGTTGTACAAAAGTTATTTATAGTGGTAAATGGTTATTCAGATTATTAAAATGTTCTTCACAACAAGACAAAAAAATGTGGTTTTAAAACCCATTCACTGTTGTTTGAGGAACCCAAAATGGTCCCTTTATTGCTATGAAAACCTTTATTATGGAACCTTTATTTTTAAGATTGTATAACTCAGGGTCAACATGTTGTTCTCTGAAATCAATTTGATAGCTTTTTGTGATCTCAATCAGTTATGAGAATTGTTTTGCAATATTTGTTAAAGCTGATGTGATAAATCTTATGACATGCCTTATTTAACCCTCGAGATTTGACTCAGGCATCATTAAATGACAAGCAGATAAACAATTTCATTGTATTACATTTAGTAAGCATTTTATTTTGATTGATGTTATTTTAAAATGATTTCCATTTTTTTTTTAGAATGTATTAATTAACTTTTCATTAAACTCAAAACCCCTCTGCAGTTCCTTTACGAACCCCAGTTTGGGAAACCTTCATACTGTAATGTCACGTTTAATGCAATTCACATTGTTAAAGGGGGGGCTGATTGTAATTTAACTTTTTTAGTGTTAGTTAGTCTGTAATGTTTCTGTTTGAGCATAAACAATATCTCCAAAGATGCGGTGCTGAAAGTTCAATGCAATTCAATGTTTTTAAACTTCTGGCAGTTTAATGCCAACACAAATGGCTCGTAGGCACTACACAAAGAGCTACTTCCCGGGTTCTTTATGTCATTAACCCAAATAAACCCCACCCCCAGGAACATGTAACAAAGGGGGTGAGGACATGTTGTGCTGCTTTAGAGAAGAGGAAGAGAAAACTAGGGGTGCACGTAAAAATCTATTCATATATGAATCGCAATTCTGTCTTCTAACGATTCTAATGGATTCACAACTTTTGATCAATGTTATAAAGCAGCGGTTCTCAATCCTGTTCCTCACGTCACCCTGCCCTGTACAGGCTCTGCATCTATCTCTCTCTCTCATTCAGATCATCAGCTCAGCTCCAACAATGAACTGTTATTTTCACATAGCTATGAGAAGCGTTAAACATGGACGTGCATGCAGTTGCCGTGCTGTATTAAAGCTATAATCAGGATAAAACTGTATTTTAAAAGCTAACAGGTTCTGCGCGATCCTCTTCACTAATATTCTCTGGGCCTCATTCGGGCTCAAATTGATAAGCAATATTGACGACGCCGTTGTTTACAATACAACCGGAGCTGCTGATCTGAGGGGCGGGACGTTTAGACACGCACTAGAGTCGGTTTAGCCAATCACAACACACTGAACCAGCTAACCAATCTGAGCCCATTGCGCGTTTCTGAGGGAGGGGCTTCATGAAAGCAGGAAATTATCAGTGTTTAAGGGAAGGGACAGTGTATAAAGTAATAAAGGTAAATTATGTGAAAAATAATGCAGTTTTATTTATTTTTTATTTTTAAACGAAGCATTAACAAATGTTAGACTGCACCCATAAACTCAATCAAGCCTAGAAAAAAAAGAGGTCATTCACCTCTTTCATTACCACGAATGGAATATATGTTCTTACTTTTTATATCAATATGGTTCAAGATTATCTTTTTTAAACCAATGTAATAAACCAGATAGGTCAAAGGTAATCAAAAGTAGTTAAGTTATGTTACCTAAAACGTGTAATGTAATGGATTGTTACTAACTACAATTTTTGTCATGTAATTTGGAATCAGTAATGAACTATAATTTTGTAAGTAATCTATCCAGCTTTGCATTAAATATTTGCGAACATGAATGAGCTTTGAGAGCTGCGATGGAAGAGAAGAGTAATGACCTAAATTTATCAAAATTCAACTCACAAAAAATATCATATGGCTTTAGGAGATAAGTAGGGCTGTCACAATATCAGTTTGTGAGAATAATTAATAATACAACAGTATTATTGTGATATCTATATAAATTATAAATATGCCATTAGTCAAATTCATATTTAACTTTATTTTTTGTTTTCTCTTTGTTGGCCATTGAATCACACTCAAAATATGGGTTTAAGGAGTGATTATTAATTACAGTGTTATAGTATCAACACAAAATCAATATTCTGACTGTTTTCATATTGTTCATAACTAGAATATGGACATGTTTTATTTTGGTCATTTTTGGAAATTGACAGCCCCTGGTCACCATTCAGTTTCATTGGGTATTTTTCATTGCCATTATGTTTCACTTTTACATTTTCATATTTGAATGAACTTCTGAAGTCTGAACTTCTGGGCATCTGATGCTGGAGGGCAGTGGTGTGTGATATCACTCATCTAACTGAACAACTTCATTTGTTTCCTCTTTCTCTCTCTCATTCTCTCTTTTATTCTCTTGATCTATCTGACAGGCGGGCAGTCTAGACTGTAATTAATTTTAGACGTTCCTATCTCTGGGAACAACATGCATTATTGGCTAAACATACACCCTGATACCAAAAAGTCAATGCACAGGATTAATAATATGAAGCTGATTGTGAGTGAAAAGCTCTGGACTGACATATTAGAAAACCATTTTCTACAGATGGTGCCACTAGCATCTGATTTGTTATCACTGGTGGTCAGTTGTTTTTATTATTATTAAATAATAATAATAACCATCATCATCATCATATTAGTATCCTATTGTGTAGTATTGCTCAAATAAGTCAAATTGCCAACAAACACATTTTGTCCCATGGAAATTCACATTAGACAGTAAATAATTAATTTAAGTTGAAATACAGAAAATGTATTGCAGATTTAAGTCAATACAAAGGTAATTTACATAGACATCTTCAAAGTACAATAACAGCCTGTACTTAAATAATATTTAATTGTTGTCAATGTGTACACAGTTCAGTCGTATAACACATTTAAATCAAAATGTATTTAATAATCTTTAAATCATGCATACATTACACTGTAAAAAATATGACCTATAAGTTATGACAACACAAGTTTTTACATTTACTTTAATTAATCAAAATAAGTTAAAAGAATATTTAACCCAACTACTCATCCTCATGTCATTCCAAACCTGTAAAACCGTCGTTCATCTTCGGAACACAAATTAAGACAATTTTTGATGAATTCCGAGAGCTCTCTGACCCTCCCATATACAGCAAGGATCATAACATGATCAAAGTCCAGAAATGTAGTAAGGACAAAGTTAAAATAATCCATGTGACATCAGTGTTTCAACCGTAATTTTACAAAGCTTCAAGAATACATTTTGTGCACAAAGGAAATAAAAATAACAACTGTATTCAACAATGTATCTCCTCCGTGTCACCCTGGCACCATTTTGGAGAGCATCACATATATGTAAAAAACATATGCTGTTCTGTGTTAGCAGCACCGCATGCATAAACTTTGTTTACGTTGTTTACGCTTTGAGGATGTAAAAAATGCATCCGCGTACATACGTTGCATACATTATTTACATATGTAATACTCTCCAAAATAGTGTTATCGGGTGACGCGGGGGAGACGAATTGTTGAATAAAGTCGTTATTTTGTCTTCTTTGGCGCAAAAAAAATTATTCGCGTAATTTTGGGTGAACTTTTTGGCCCCTGAAATTTTTAATTTGAATTGGCTGAATTAATTAACTTTTTTTAAGGTAATTTAAGTTAATAACTTAAGCAGCTTAAGTTGATTGTACTTGCAGCATCTTATTTTTTTACAGTGTACTTATTGTAAATACATGTAAAATGTAATTTAAATAAATTAAATGTGTGTACATTTAAAACTTGGAAAACAAATTTACTATGTTTTAAACAGTACTGTTTGGTTAATGGCATAGTAACTTTATTTTGTTTGGTATTAATTAATCAAATTTTATGAAAGTTAAGCATGATTAAAAATACTTTAAACCATTCATTTAAAAATAACTTTTATAAGCATTCATTCATTCTTTCAGTTAATTTGAGTGTGTTTAATTCTGAGGGTCAAAGAGAATTCTGAGGGAATTAAATGAATTAGTTGTAATGAAAAACTAACCTATGAAACATCATGAGTGGATTTGAGTAGAAAGAAATCCACAAAAAGTTATATATGGCTCCTTTAACAATAATTATCATGCAACACACAACTTTGCACCATCTCACATCAACAATGTGACACATATTCTGTTATATTAAAATATAGCATGAATTAGACTCATATATCATCACATAGAATAAATACAAACATTCAATATGTCTTCAGTTTGACTATGACAGGCTTCCAGCTGCAATTTTAATTATCTTTTGTTATTGAAAGTGTCTGTGCACTTGTGAGCACACCAATCAAGCAGATTGAAACACCTCCCTGACCATTTTGTTTTTTTGTCATGCCAAAGAGATTAATTTGAAGAGAAACAAATAATACAAATCATTTTAGTGCAGACTACGCAATCATACAAATCTTCCGCGAGGACACATTTGCTTGATCTAGAACATTCTAAATGCATCTTACTGAAAACTTACACACCGTAGGGAGGGAAAGGCTTTTGTAAAGGATTGTGGGTAATGATCATTACATAGTTTCCCAGCACTAAAACTATTTATTATACTGATGACAGCTCTTAATGGAAGTCAGCAGTGTGTATATAGCAAAGTGTTCATTCTCACAGTATACAATATGTTCAGTATCACTACTCAAGTATTATGTAAGTCTATTGAACGATTCTGCTGGATCCTCTTGCCGCTAAAATGTTCTTGCTCAAGCATTTTCCTCTTTTACTTGGATAAAGGGTTTAAAAATGTGGACCTCATGTTATTGTTTTTTTTATTATTATTATTTTTAAGATTAAGAAAACCTAGAACTTCCAGATTAAAATGTAAAGACCGTGCTTTGAACTTAAATATTTACAGCAAATGTAAAAATAATTTGTATATCAGTGTTCTGCTGTGCCCACCAACAGATGTTGACATGGCTTATCTTCGTTCATTTGAAATTAAATTTGAATTAGAATGAAAAAGCTTAAATTTAATGGAAATTGCACTACCAATCAGGAAATAAAGTTGTTTTTGCTCATATGGACTGTAACTAAAATGTCACCTCTAAAACATTAATTGTTGTATGCACAAACAGCTTAAAAGATGTACCAACCCTGTACTTAAGGACATAGAAAAATGACTTAATGGAATTGTATTGTATTTATATTATATTAATTAATTGCATTACCTTTAATGAACTTAAAACCACTTACCTAATTTTAAATTAAAATGGTTCCATTGGCTGTTTTATTTATACGACAATATTTCATCCTTATTGAGCTTCTGTGATGATTATGCAAATTACATAATTTGTGTTAGAAGTCCCATCGAGTTCTAGGAATTTCAGTTCCAACTCCGTCTTTAGAAAGAGGACAAATAATTCACAAATATTGTTGTGACACATAGATATACATGTACAAGTGTTTATGCTTTGTTAGTCTTGTAGAGTGGGGGGAAATTATATGATCCTCTGCTGATTGTATTTGTATGTTCACTGACAAAGAAATTACCATTTTAATAGTAGGTTTATTTGAACAGTGAGGGACAGAATAACAAAAACAACAAAAAATGCATTTCAAAAAAGTTATACATTGATTTGCATTTTAATGAGTGAAATAAGTATTTGATCCCCTATCAATCAGCACGATTTCTGGCTCCCAGGTGTCTTTTATACAGGTAACAAACTGAGATTAGGAGCACTCTCTTTAAGGGAATGCTCCTAATCTCAGTTTGTTACCTGTATAATAGACGTCTGTCCACAGAAGCAATCAATCAATCAGATTCCAAACTCACCACCATGCCCAAGACCAAAGAGCTGTCCAAGGATGTCAGGGACAAAATTGTAGACCTACACAAGGCTGGAATGGGCTACAAGACCATCGCCAAGCTTGGCGAGAAGGTGACAACAATTGGTGCGATTATTCGCAAATGGAAGAAACAAAATAACTGTCAATCTCCCTCAGTCTGGGGCTCCATGCAAGATCTCGCCTCGTGGAGTTTCAGTGATCATGAGAACGGCGAGGAATCAGCCCAGAACTACACGGGAGGATCTTGTCAATGATCTCAAGGCAGCCGGGACCATATTCACCAACAAAACAATTGGTGACACACTATGCCATGAAGGACAGAAATCCTGCAGTGCCCGCATGGTCCCCGTGCTCAAGAAAGCACATGTCCAGGCCCATCTGAAGTTTGCCAATGAATATCTGAATGATTCAGCGGAGAACTGGGTAAAAGTGTTGTGGTCAGATGAGACCAAAAAATCCAGCTCTTTGGCATCAACTCAATTCGCCGTGTTTGGAGGAGGAGGAATGCTGCCTATGACCCCAAGAACACCATCCCCACCCCAAACATGGAGGTGGAAACATTATGCTTTGGTCGTGTTGTTCTGTAAAAGGGACAGGACAACTGCACTGCATTAAAAGGACGATGGACAGGCCATGTACCGTCAGGGCCAGGGCATTGAAAATGGGTTGTGAGTGGTATTCCAGCATGACAATAACCCAAAACACACAGTCAAGGCAACAAAGGAGTGGCTCAAGAAGAAGCACATTAAGGTCCTGGAGTGGCCTAGCCAGTCTCCAGACCTTAATCCCATATAAAATCTGTGGAGAGAGCTGAACGTTGCCAAATGTCAGCCTTGAAACCTTAATGACTTGGAAAGGATCTGCAAGACGTCCAGACCTCTGTGATTGCCAACAAGGGTTTTGCCACCAAGTACTAAGTCATGTTTAGCCAATGGGTCAAATGCTTATTTCACTCATTAAAATACAAATCAATGTATAACTTTTTTGAAATGTGTTTTTCTGCATTTTATTGTTGTTATTCTGTCTCACTGTTCAAATAAACATACCTTTACAATTATCGACTGATCGTTTATTTGTCAGTGGGCAAATGTACAAAATCAGCAAGGGATCAAAAATAATTTCCCCACTGTATGTTTCAGTATCAATCCAAATGTAATTGTCTAGTCTCTATATAATATGGGTCAAGAAAGTTTTGTTTTCTAATACTCTCCTCATAGAGAGAGAAAGTGAGAATGGTGAGTGTAAGAATAGGCAAGGGGAAACCAGATTTATTCAGCCTTAAACAACCGGTAAATTATTTATTATAGTGATAGTACAGAGTACAGAGTGACTTCTAAATGTAGGAGTTCACCTGCTGTTGGCCTGTCTGTACAGCTCTCAGTCATGCAGACTGCTGGATGTGGCCTTAAACCTAAATACACTGGTACGTTTTTATTTTATTTTTTTGGTATATATATATATACGTATATATACTGAACAAAATTATAAAAGCAACACTTTTGTTTTTGCCGCCATTTTTCATGAGCTGAACTCAAAGATCTAAGACTTTTTCAATGTACACAAAAGGCCTATTTCTCTCAAATATTGATCAAAATTCTGTCTAAATCTGTGTTAGTAAGCACTTCTCCTTTGCCGAAATAATCCATCCACCTCACAGGTGTGGAATATCAAGATGCTGATTAGACAGCATGATTATTTCACAAGTGTGCCTTAGGATGGCCACAATAAAAGGCCACTCTAAAATGTGCAGTTCCCTATCAGTCGGTCACTCTCGACGTCACGTCGGAGGACCGACGAATTGGGATATCGCTTAGAGAGACCAATCCACTTCGAGTGTAAACTAAACGAGCCAATGCACATTGGCATGCGATTATTGCATCCAGCTGCCGCTGATCACAGCGTGAGCATAAATAGGCAGCAGGTGCAGTGCATATTCAGCTTTTCGCTTCGGAGCCGAGCGGTTACATCATTCTGCTCCTGACTTCTGCTGAACGAGTGAATTCAACGAGTTGAGCACGGTCTTCGGAAGACTCTCGTGCTGGTGGTACGGCACTGCAGCGGTGGTGGTTCTTCCCGTGTCGAGTGGACTGCACACATCAGGCTGCACTACCCCCTGTTTGTGTTGCAGATGACCATCTCCCCTGTTTGCTTCAGCACGCTAAAAGAGTTTTTTCCCTAAAAGAGCATTCACGGGTGCGTCTTTTTAAAGACGATGTTGCATCTGGCAAACTTGACGTTGCGTCTTTATAAAGACGAGTTGGGTCTTGCTTCAGACAACATGTCACCCGTGCGTTTCTGGATGCGGTCGTTGCCTGGCGCTGGGTGAATGGTCACGATCGCTGCCTCACGTGCCTGGGCGGTAGCACGCTGAGGTGGCGTTCGTGGATGAGTCATCTTCTCACTGTGGATGCTCATCTCGGAGTTGCGGCCAGGCTCCGTTACCTCGACAAAGGGGCGGAGCTGTTGCCTCCGTCTCGATCTAGTTCTCGTCCTGGCTGCAGACAGGCGAGGTCTACTTCAGGCGGTAGCACGGCTGGTCTGAGGATTACAGTGGTGGCAAACCCTCAAGGGACCATCGCTCCTCTTGCGCTCCGCAACCAGTTGAGCTGCCAGTGGAACGTGCTGGGCCCTCTAAAATGAGCGTACCAGCAGTATCCTTGGCACTCCTCCCGACGACCAGATGTCGATCGCTGCATCGGAGGGTGTGCCGGAGCTTCTGGAGAGGAAGATTCGGCTGCGTTGCCGCTCCGGCGGTAGCAATGCCTGAGTCGGATCTAGAAGTAACGGCTATGCTTTCCCGGGCCACCGAAAGGGTAGGGCTCGAGTGGAGAAAGCCACCGTGTCCCGAACCCTCGAGGTTGGACGACTGACTCTCGGGGTAGCTTGTGCTGGTTCTCAGCGCCCTGCCCTGGGGGCCTCTCTCCCGGACGTGCATGAGGGGCTTACAGGTCGTAGACGGCACCTTTTACTGCCAGAAACCGACCTGCTAACTCCTCCTCCCTCACCACCCTCGGTGGTGCAGCTAGGCGTTACGGGGGTCCCCCCGGTGGAGCGGTCAGTTGCGATGCAAGTGTGTCCCTATACTGTCTCCACCCGGCAGGGCAAACCGTGCCTCCTCTTCCGGGCCTGTAAGTACTCGTCTGGCCGGCGAGGCTTATGTGGCCTGTGGAGATGCTACCTCCACCTAATGCTACGGCGTTACTGCAGGTTCTTCAGGCTAAAAGCACTGAGGGATATGCACGGGGGTGGTTACGATCCGGAAGTTCTGAAAGAGCTCCGTACCGCACCTGACCTCGCACCACGAGTGACGAAGGTTATGGCACGTTCTCTGGGTCGTGCGATGTCCACACTTGTGGTCCAGGTGCGCCACCTCTGGCTGTGTCTGGTTGACATAGGGACGCCGACAAAGTTCGGTTCCTCAAGGTTCCTGTATCCCAGACTGGCCTCTTCGGCTACGCAGCCGGTAACATGGCCCAGCAGTTCCCGGCTGCACAGGAGCAGACTGCGGCGATCTAACACTTCCTGCCTCGGCGGACAGCTGCTGCCCTACCCGTCCGCCGGTTGCAGCGCCCAGCCTGCTCGTCGCCGAGGGCGGCCCCCTGCATCCACCCCTTCTCCCGCACCGCATCCGCAGCAGCCTCCAAAAGCGGTGCCGTTGAGCTAGGTGTAGGCAGGCCACCCCGCCCGTCCTGGCCCCCGTCTACTGGCGGTAAGCGGAGGAGCAAGAGGCCTCGGGACGGGCAACCCAGAGAGAGAGGGAACTGCTTCGGGAGAGGGTAAGTGCATCTCTCCCTCCCCCGGAGGAGGGCCGGGTGGATAATCTGTTTTTTCAAAAATCTCGACAGGAAGCGGTTGTCTCTGTCTCTGGGTCCCAAGAGGGCTTGGAGAGTCATGGACGAATCAACTTCGGACCACACTCATCCTCCCTCTCGCCAGCAGGCAGCAGTGGGCGGTTCGAGAGCGTCATCAAAGGCTACTCACGCACCCTCTGCCAAATTATGGAAGCAGGTAAACGTGCACCGCACACTCAGACCTCTCCTCGGTCCGCCACGGGCCAGGTCCCTGCATTCCACCTCGCTGCCCTACTGCGGGTACGTCGGTGGTCCCAATGGTCCCGCTTGTACGGTGTCTGGGTGCCGGGAGCTGCCCAGCCGTCTCGCTGGCTCCTAAGGACCATCTGACTCGGCTATGCGATTCAGTTCGCCCGGCGTCCTCCCAAGTTCAGGGTCATCCACCACACAGCAGTGAAGGCAGCCGATGCCCACGTCTTGTGAGAGGAATCACTGTCCTACTGGCGAAGGACGTGATGGTACCGGTCCCTCCAGCCGATATGAAGGCAGGGTTTTTCAGCCCTTACTTCATTGTGCCCAAGAAAGCGATGGGTTACGACCAATCTTGGGTCTGCGCATCTTGAACGGGGCCTTTCATAAGCCTCCTTTCAAGATGCTCATGCAGAACCGCGTCTTCGGATGCATCCGTCCCCAAGTTCGGTCTGCAGCATTGACCTGAAAGACCCGTACTTCCATGTGTCGATCCTTCCTGCCACAGGCCATTCCTGCGGTTGGCGTTTGAAGGACGAGCATATCAGTACAGGTCCTGCCCTTCGGGCTGTCCCTATCGCAGCCAGTTGGGCCTTCGGGTCAACTGGGAAAAGAGTAAACTCTTGCCAATGCAGAGGATCTCTTTTCTCGGTATGGAGTTTGGATTCGGTCAATCAGACAGTGCGCCTCACGCAGGAACGCGCTCAGTCGGTGTTGAACTGCTTGAATACGTTCAAGAACAGGACGGCGGTACCACTGAAACAGTTTCAGAGGCTCCTGGGGCATATGGCGGCTGCAGCGGCAATCACACCGCTGGGGCTGCTCCATATGAGACCGCTTCAACACTGGCTCCATGGCTGAGTCCCGAGGTGGGCGTGGCAGAGCGGCACGCTGCGGGTCCAAGTCACTCCAGCCTGCCGCCAAACCTTCACCCCGTGGTCAGACCTTTCATTCCTTCGGGCAGGAGTGCCCCTGGAACAGGTCTCCAGGCGCACTGTGGTTTACACGGATGCCTCCGCCAAGGGCTGGGGGGCCACGTTCAACGGGTTTGCAGTGTCGGGGGTTTGGACGGGTCCCCAACTGCACTGGCATATCAACTGCCTAGAGTTGCTGGCAGTACACCTGGCCTTGAACCGTCTCAAGAGACGCTTACGAGGCGAGCACGTACTGGTCCGTACAGACAGCACTGCGACCGTTGCGCACATCAACCAACAAGGTGGTCTACGCTCCCGTCGCATGTCGCAACTCGCCCGCCACCTCCTCCTCTGGAGTCGGAAGCATCTGAGGTCGCTTCGCGCCATTCATATTCCGGGCTTGCTCAACCGGACAGCCGACGAGCTGTCACGAGCTGCGCTCCCCGGAGAGTGGAGACTCCATCCCCAGTCGGTCCAGCTGATTGCGACGTTTTGGACTCGCACAGGTAGACCTGTTCGCGTCCCTAGAGACGTCACACTGCCAGTTGTTTTACTCCCTGCCCGAAGGAACACTCGGCACGGACGCACTGGCACACAGCTGGCCGCGGGGCCTTCGCAAGTATGCATTTCCCCCAGTGAGCCTTCTCGCACAGACACTGTGCAAGGTCAGGGAGGAAGAGGAGCAGATCCTCCTCGTGGCGCCATACTGGCCCACCCGGACTTGGTTCCCAGAGCTGATGCTCCTCGTGACAGCCCCTCCCTGGCAGATTCCTCTGAGGAAGGAGCTACTGACTCAGAGACGGGGCAAAAAAAAAGCCTTATGGCACCCGCGTCCAGACCTCTGGAAACTTCATGTCTGATCCCTGGAACGGGACGCGGAGGTTCTAGGTGACCTACCCCACGAGGTAGTTGACACCATCACTTCGGCGAGAGCACCGTCTACGAGACATGCTTACGCCTTGAAGTGGAAACTGTTTGTCGAATGGTGCTCTTCTCACAGAGAAGACCCCCGGAGATGCCCGATCAGAGTCGTGCTGTCCTTCTTGCAGCAAGGGTTGGAGCGAAGGCTGTCTCCCTCCACCCTCAAGGTCTACGTGGCCGCGATTGCTGCCAACCACGACCCTGTGGAAGGGAAGTCGGTGGGGAAGCATGACTGGGTCGTCAGGTTCCTTTGGGGGCAAGAAGGCTGAATCCTCCACGCCCCCCCCTATACCCTCTTGGGACCTGTCCTTAGTGCTTAGAGCACTGCAACAGTGCCCGTTTGAGCCCTTGCAGACAGTCGAGCCCAAGTTTCTCTCAATGAAAACTCTGCTCCTGCTTGCACTAGCCTCCATTAAGAGGGTTGGGGACCTGCACGCATTTTCGGTCGACGGTTCGTGCCTAAAGTTTGGACCGGCAAATTCCCAGATAATCCTGAGGCCCCGGCCCGGCTATGTGCCCAAGGTTTCCACTTCTCCCTTCGGGGACCAGGTGGTGAGCCTGCGAGTGCTGCCCCCGGAGGAGGCAGACCCAGCCCAAGCTTTGCTGTCCTGTCCGAGCATTGACATGCTACGTTGACAGGACGCGAAGCTTCAGGACCTCAGACCAGCTCTTGTCTGTTACGGAGGCCGGCAGAAAAGGAATGCCGCCTCCAAGCAGAGGATGGCCCACTGGATAGTGGAGGCCATCACCCTGGCTTATCAGGCACAGGGTGTGCCTTGCCCGTTCAGGTTGAGAGCTCACTCTACGAGAAGTGTAGCGTCCTCCTGGGCGTTGGCTCGTGGCGCCTCGCTGACAGATATTTGTAGGGCTGCGGGCTGGGCGACCCCTAACACGTTCGCTAGATTCTATAGCCTTCGTGTAGAAAAAGAAACCGGTTTCCTCCTGTGTTCTCACCTCAAACGGGTAGAAGCACTGAGGGGCCCCGGTTTCGGGTCGGCTTGTTAAAAACTGCTCCAGAGAGTCCACTGTAGACCCTGTCGAGCTCCTCCATCCCCTCGGCAGCTGGACGTGGCGGAGCGTCCGGCGCCAGGCCCTCACTCGATGAATCCCTGAGAACCGGTAGAGGGCTGGGTTCCATATGTAGAGACCATTCGGATCCCATATGTGTATTTCCACGGTTAGCCTTAGAGCCCGTGTTTCCCGGCAGACTTCCTGCTACTCCAAGAGGTTACAATCACCTCCAATCTTCCATATGCATCCGACTATTGTCCATATGTGTAACTGCCTCTGAACCTCCCTCGGGAAGGTAAGGGCTTCCGCAGCGTTCCTGTTCTGAGCTGAACGTCCCGTTCCTGTTCTGAGCTGAACGTCGCCACGGCTCCTGTACCACCGCTGAGCGGCCGGGCCCCGGCTCGGCTCCTCAGCGAAAACCTGAATATGCGCTGCACCTGCTGCCTATTTATGCTCACGCTGTGATCAGCGACAGCTGGATGCAATAATCGCATGCCAATGTGCATTGGCTCGTTTAGTTTACACTCGAAGTGGATTGGTCTCGCTAAGCGATATCCCAATTCATCGGTCCTCCGACGTGACGTCTCCGTTCCCTCCTTCAGGGAACGAGGGTTACATACGTAACCGAGACGTTTTATCACACAGCACAATGCCACAGATGTCACAAGTTTTGAGAGAGCGTGCAATTGGCATGCTGACTGCAGGAATTTCCACCAGAGCTGTTGCCCATGAATTGAATGTTAATTTCTCTACCATAAGCCGCCTGGAAAGGCGTTTACGAGAATTTGGCAGTAGATCCAACCGGCCTCACAACCGCAGACCACGTGTAACCACACCAGACCAGGACCTCCACATCCAGCATCTTCACCTCCAAGATCGTCTGAAACCAGCCCCCCAGAGAGCTGCTGCAGCAATCGGTTTGCATAACCAAATCATTTCTGCACAAACTGTCAGAAATCGTCTCAGGGAAGCTCATCTGCATGCCCATTGTCCTCATCGGGGTCTCGACCTGACAGCAGTTTGTCGTCATAAACGACTTAAGTGTGCAAATGCTCACATTCAATGGCACCTGGCACTTTGGAGAGGTGTTCTCTTCACGGATGAATTCCGGTTTTCACTGTACAGAGCAGATGGCCGACAGCGTGTATGGCGTCGTGTAGGTGAGCGGTTTGCTGATGTCAACGTTTCGGATCGAGTGGCCCATGGTGGCGGTGGGGTTATGGTATGGGCAGGCATATGTTATGGATATTGATGGCATTTTGAATGCACAGAGATACCGTGATGAGATTCTGAGGCCCATTGCTGTGCCATTCATCCACGACCATCACCTCATGTTGCAGCATGATAATGCACGGCCCCATGTTGCAAGAATCTGTACACAATTCCTGGAAGCTAAAAACATCCCAGTTCTTGGATGGCCAGCATACTCACCGGACATGTCACCCATTGAGCATGTTTGGGATGCTCTGGATCGGTATATACGACAGCGTGTTCTAGTTCTTGCCAATATCCAGCAACTTCGCACAGCCATTGAAGAGGAGTGGACCAACACTCCACAGGCCACAATCAACAACCTGATCAAATCAATGCGAAGGAGATGTGTTGCACTGCATGAGGCAAATGGTGGTCACACCAGATACTGACTAGTTTTCGGATGAACCCAAAGTTGCTCTATTGGATTGACATCTGGTGACTGTGGAGGCCATTTGAGTATAGAGAACTCATTGTCATGTTCAAAAAACCAGTCCGGTACACTGTAGTCATAAAGGGATGGACATGGCCAGCAATAATACTCAGGTAGGCTGTGGCATTTAAACGATGCTCAATTGGTATTAAGGGGCCCAAAGTGTGCCAAGAAAATATTCCCCACGCCATTACACCACCACCAGCCTGAACTATTGAGACAAGGCAGAATTGATCCATGCTTACATTTTCTTTACGCCAAATTCTGACCCTACCATCTGAATGTCGCAGCAGAAATTGAGACTCATCAGACCAGGCAACGTTTTCCCAATCTTCTATTGTCCAATTTTAGTGAGCCTGTGTGAATTGTGGCCTCCGTCTCCTGTTTATAGCTGACATGAGCGGCACCCAGTGTGGTCTTCTACTGCTGTAGCCCATCTGCTTCAGGGTTCAACATGTTGTGCGTTCAGAGATGGTCTTGTGCATACCTTGGTTGTAACGAGTGGTTATTGGGAGTTATTGTTGGCTTTCTATCATCTCTAACCAGTCTTTCCATCCTCCTCTGAGCTTTGACATCAACAAGGCATTTTTCGTCCACCCAACTGCCGCTCACTGGATATTTTCTCTTTTTGGGACCATTCTCTGTAAACCCTAGAGATGGTTGTGTGTGAAAATCCCAGTAGATCAGCAGTTTTTTAAATACTCAGACCAGCACATCTGGCACCAACAACCATTTCACGTTCAAAGTCACTTAAATCCCCTTTATTCCCCATTCTGATGCTCGGTTTGAACTTCAGCAAGTCGTCTTCACCACATCTAGATGCCTAAATGCATTGAGTTGCTGCCATGTGATTGGCTGATTATCAATTTGTGTTACCAAGCAATTGAACAGGTGTACCTAATAAAGTGGCCGGTGAATGTATATGTGTGCATGTGTGTGTGTGTGTGTGTGTGTGTGTGTGTGTGTGTGTGTGTGTGTGTGTGTGTGTGTGTGTGTGTGACGTGTATGTGTAACAGTAACCTTTATGAGTAGTACATACACATGAATGAATGAATGAATGAATGAATGAACGAACGAACAAACTAATACATTCTAGATTATAGAAAAATCTATTCACGACTGTTAAGTTGTAAGTATTTAAAAATATTCTTTTACGTATTTTCATATAAAATCCTGTAGAATTAAATGTATACTAATAGCAAATAATGAGGATTCTGCATATATAAAGAGCAGAATAATGTTTGTGGTTTTCCCTGCTGGTGTTTGTTTATCTGTTATTGTCATATCAGCATACAGTGAAATTGATTGGATTTGTGTATGGATAGGTCGTGAAACACTCATCACACTTTTTCTTTTTTTTTCGATTTTTGAAGCATACAAACACACATACACACACAGATTTGCTGGGTGCCCCATGCGGTAATCAGGTCCACAATTGGAGCTCAAATATGAATTGATAGATTGTGGATGAGCGCGTGAACCGTGGCATCTCCATGACGATAACACCCAATTTGACTGACAGGTGGCACTGCATTGTGCTGTTTACCAATCGGAGGCCATCAACAAACTCATCACAGACGAATTGGAAAAAAAGAAAAGAAAACATCAATGCAATTGGAATGGAAAAAAAATTGGATGGTTGTGGACGGAATGCATATGGCTACTTTTTATTCATGGGTTTACGCTGCAATATCGGTCAGGTCAGCGGAGCAGAAGAGAAACACACGTTCATTTTCAAATCCGGCCCGTCATTCTAGCTTGTCCAGCTGTGATAGCATGCTAATGCACAGAGACGCACATTAACTACAGCAGGAAATCAAGAATCTTATCTCTTATTTGGATATATTAATATCCATACCAATATATGCAGTTCGGATAACAACGTAACCTTCTGTTTCCATATGCTGCTAAATCATTTATAACTAGATTATTCTATAAAATAATTCATACATCCCGAATTCCGGAAATGTTGGGACGTTTTTTTAATTTAATAAAATGAAAACTAAAAGACTTTCAAGTTACATGAGCCTGTATTTTATTCACAATAGAACATATGGAACCAAACAAATATTTAAACTAATAAATGTTTTAAACTGAGAAATTCTAAATGTTTAAATTAGTTTTATTTTATATTTTCTGTTTTTATTTTATTTTACAGTTTTAGTAATTTAATCTTTTTCTATAAAAAAAAATTTAAGTTGTATATATTTTTTATTAATCTTTACTTCTTTTAGTACATAAAGTTAAACTATATGAAAATTATCAGTTTTAACCTTGTCAGATATCAGAGATAAAATGTATTTGAGCTTAAGCTTTATTTTATTTTAGTTAAAGCTTATATTGTTTCAAATTCAGTTTTAGTTCTGCACTTCAATACTATAAAAATATAAGCGTGTATTACAGTTACAAGTACTTCAAGACAGCAGTATTCCCAACATTATACAATTCTGCAGCATGATCATAAATTCATAATTTTTAAAGGGTAATTTTTATCCACTGATTTGCAACTGTAAAGTATCTTAGAATATGATTTAACTAATAAGCCTCTAAATGTATCTGGCTATACTGAAATCAATAAAGATCTGATCATTTACCGTAGCCTAGTGAGGAGAGGAAAAAAAACATGACAGCTGCTCTTAGATACTCAGTTACTTTTAATGTTACACCTCATTTCCCGTTGAATACATGCCATTCAGTTGCCAGAGGCTACGGCCTGTTCTGCTCATTCCAACTCTGTGATATAGCAAATCATAAAATGTTAAATTACAAACATTAAATATCAGTATGCTTCAGGGCCTGCACTAACCAGCATGTGTGAGCTATGGCTGAGAGCGAATAAAAAGTGAGAGCTGTGAAAGAACGAGACTGAATTAAAGTGTCAATATCACTCTTAAGCAAATTGTTATTATTTGAAAATGAGCAAAGAATCGATACAGACTCGGGCCTTAATTCGTAGGCTCTGGAAACAGCGATTCTCTCAAGTGATTTTGTACTGAATACAGGTAACTATCATCTATAAACCAATCTGAAAGGTTTTATATCTGACTCATGCATTTGAGTACATGCAATGGTTTCATTAGGCCTTCATTTATAAGGCTGTTGATTTTGTGACCCCTCGTTGACACTGTCATGCTAACAGGGAAGAAAGTGTGATGAGTAGCAAGATATGTAAGTGCAGACCCTGCAATGTTCCAACTACTAAGTGATGCCTTCAGTTGTACGTTTGCAGAAAGGCTTCCCACCCCCATTCTTGAGTGATTATTTTTTTTTTGGCTCAGGAAATACAGAAAATAAAGCATAATTTTAAATCAAAACTTTCATGGTCCACAAAGCAAAGTTTTAAAACAATGCATTGAGAGAAAGAAACGGTCTTGAATATAGTTCACCCAAAACAAGAAAATTATGTCATTAATTACTCACCTTCATGTCGTCCCAAACCCGTAAGACCTTCATTCATGTTAAGAATACAAATTAAGATTAAGTTTTGAGGAAATCTGTGAAACTGCAATCCAGTGTAAACAACACTGCGGACACAAGCCACAACACTGCGGAAACAAGCCACAACACAATGGAAACAAGCCACAACACAACGGAAACAAGCCAAAACACAATGGAAACAAGATATCTAGCTTGCTGACTTGCTTGAAACTTCGGCTTTGTCTTCACTGATCGTGCTGGTAAGCGCTCGATCACCGCCTTACCATCAGGCTGACGAACCTAAAGAACTACACACTTTGACAAAGTTCTCACTGAAGAGACTGAGAGCCTGAAGCCACTCTAAACTCCAAAAGCCAACCAACAGCAGCCGGAGGTTTCCATCAACCATGCAGAAACATGCAGAAACACCAGATCAGCTGTTAAACTCAACTGAAAGCAAGTAAACCAAACAAATCTCTATTGTGTTCTGGAAACTGGTGAATTGATCTGTATGCAGTAAAGATAATGAAGTCTCTGCATGTGATCTACCTCAGTTAAAATTACGAGATAGCAAAAGAGTGTTAGCCTTAAACTTTCTTCAAACTGACCTGTGTGTGTGTGTGTGTGTGTGTGTGTGTGTGTGTGTATTTAAGTTTAGTCCATGTTTTGTAGAATAACAGTTAGCAAATAAACCTTGTTTCATTTATAAGGAATGGTGTCTTGTGCTGTGTGATTTTCAAGTTTTAAACTGTTTTCCAAAGATCATGTTACCTAGCTCAAAATTTGATAAAGTACTAATTTTGTTTGTTTTATCCTTGGCCACTAAGATCAACTAAATTGTTAAAGATATACTGATGTTGATGGTCACTGGATGAGTCGTTAATATGATATAAATCAAAAGTTAAAGATTAATATCCTTTCAATCAAATCAATATTGAATCTTTAATAAATGATTCCCCAAAGCTAAAATAATAGCTTCAAAATGTATTACATTCCTCTACAGTCAAAACTTTGGGTGAAATATTAGCACAAACATGTTAACTGTTTGTGATATAGAAAAGCTAGTTCATGCATTCATGACCTCTAGACTGGACTATTGTAATGCACTGCTAGGTGGTTGTCCTGCATCTTCAATAAACAATTTACAGATAGTAAAAAATGTTGCTGCTAGAGTCATTACCAGGTCAATAAGATATTATCATAGTACTTTAATTTTACAGTCACTGCACTGGCTACCTATTTAGTTCCATATCAGATACAAAATATTATTACTTATAAGATACTAAATGGTTTAGCTCCTACGTACCTAACTAATCTTCGATCATGCTACAATCCAAGCCGCTCCCTAAGGTCGCAAAACTTTGGACTCTTGGTAGTACCTAGGATAGAAAAGTCCACTAAAGGAGGTAGAACTTTTTCATATTTGGCTCTCAAACTCTGCAATAGCCTTCCTGATAGCATTCGGGGTTCAGGCACACTCTTTCAATTTAAATCTAGATTAAAGACAAATCTCTTTCGCCAAGCATTCATATAATGAATCTCTTAATGTTGTACTTCAGTTATATCTGATCAAACGCACGTTATTATGCTTTAGCTTGGGTTGAACAAATAACTTTTGCTTGGATGGAACAACAGCTACGCTAATTATGTCTCTATTCGTTTCTCTGTTTCTGACACGGGATTAACTAGGAATTGCACAAGCTTCAGTCTGGATCCAACCCTTAAATGATCTGAGATGACCAAACACCTGAAAAGAGATGATGCCAACCCCACAGAGGAACTCAGAGGAAGCCAACCCTCAGACAGTATACCGAATTAACCAAAATTAGCAATAAGTTAAATATTTTACGTTTCTACAATATATAAATATATTTTAGAGAATTAATTTCCTGTAAAACTGCCTTGCTACCATTGTATTGTAAAAAGCGCTATACTAATAATATTTGATTAAATTGAACAAAGGAAACAAGCCACAACACAACGGAAACAAGCCACAACACAACGGAAATAATCAACAGCACAATGGAAACCCTTGTTCTCTGAATAGGGAACGAAACACTGCATAGCTACAACGCATTGGGAATGCCCTCTGGGTGTGCCGATTTCCTGAAGCCTGATAGAATTACACTAATTCATTGGCTGATGGCGCGGATGCTGTCCTCCTTACGTCGCCATCCTTATACTGGTGAACGCGCCATCTGCTCCTCAGATTTCTCTGCCGAAAAGGTCCCTGTCAGCAGCGTGAGGAGCTTGGCAGCAAACACAGCATCTCTTTCCCCATTCAGAGAACAAGGGTTATGCGAGTAAGCCGAGACATTCTCTTTCATAGGTTCACTCAACGCTGCATAAGCTAAGATGCTTTGGGAACGATATACCAAACACGCCAAGCTAAAAACGCTCCCCTATCTGGCCCGTCTATGAGCCAGACAGCATACAGGGCTGGTTCAAGTAGATACAACCTTGGAACCTGGAGCCGTGTCAAGTTATAGAACCTGACAAAAGTGTGCAGAGAAGACCATCCTGCCGCTACACAAATATCTTCTAGGGGAACCCCTCTGAAAATAGCTTGAGAGGAAGCCACACTCCTAGTAGAATGCGCCCGAACGCTGAGAGGTGAATAAAGACCACGCACCTCATAAGCCAGCGATATAGCGCGTCCTTCACCCAGTGATAAATTCTGTGGTTTGATGTGGCAAACCCATGGCGGCCAATTACCAAAACATACCAGCAATTGGGGGGATTGTCTCCATTGTCTGACTGGAGTGGTCCACATAGATCTTCAATGCTCAGACAGGACAGAGTATGTGAAGCCTTTCTTCCTTGCCTGAAGCAAAGGGAGGAGGATGGAACGAGTGAAGTGTAAAAACCTGGGAGCGAAACTATGTTGCCGCGACATAAACCCTTAAGGTGGTAGCAGCCACCCCTACCTCAAGTCTCTCTTGCAGGAACTCCAGCTCTGGACCAATAGGGCAGTTGACTGGGTCTACTGCATGGGCTAAGCACCAAGACTCAAAGACCCTCCATTTGGAAGAGTACAACTTCCTAGTGATGGGGGCTCTGGCATTAGCGATAGTCTCCTGAACTTCAGCAGGAAGACTATAAATAAAAACCTGTGGCCTTGGATGGGCCATACCCAGAGCTTCCAGATCTCGTTTTGAGGATGCCAGATCTTGCCCTGAAGCTGAGAGAGCAGGTCCTGCCTGATCGGAATATCCCAGGGGAGCTTATATAGAAGAGGAATCAGCCCTGAAAACCACGTCTGGGATGGTCAGAACAGGGCTATGAGTAGAAGACGTACACCATTCTCCTTCACCCTGCACAGGACTGCCGGAATCAGCTTGACTGGCGGAAACGTGTACAGCCTCCTGTCCAGCCAAGGGTGAGCAAGTGCATCTATGCCCAGAGGTGCCGGGAGATTCAGGGAGAACCAAAGCGGGCATTGGAATGACTCCTGTGACGCAAAGAGGTCCACTTCTGCCTTGCCGAACAAATCCCAAATTTAGGCTACTGTTTGATGGTTCAACATCCATTCCCCTGACTTGAGTGTCTCGACAGAAAATCGACTGTGAGGTTCAAGACTCCCGGAACATAAACTGCTCTCAAGGAGAGGAACTTGTCCTGAGACCAAAGGAGGAGACGGCACGCATGCCTGTGTAGGGTGCGCGACCGTGAACCCCCCTGGTGGTTTACTTGAGACACTACCGCCATGTTGTCCATCCTGAAAATCACATGACACCCCTTGAGAAAGAGGAGAAAATAAATCAGTGCCAGGAAGACAGCTCTCAGCTCCAGGCAGTTTAAGTGCCAAGAGAGGAACTCTCCTGTCCAGACTCCGCACGCCGGTCTGCCCCTTGCCTGTCAGGGATGCGTCCGTCGTAATTAGCAAATTAGCCCAACACAATGGAAACAAACCACAACACAACGGAAACATGCCACAATAATGAAATTAGCACAACACAATGGAAACAAGCCACAACTCAACATAAACAAGCCACAACACAACGAAACAAGCCACAACAAAATGAAAACATACCACAATAATGAAATTAGCACAACAAAACGGAAACAAACCACAACACAACGGAAACAAGCCACAACACAAAAGAAACAAGCCACAACACAAAGGAAACAAGCCACAACTCAACGGAAACAAGCCACAACAAAACGGAAACAATCCACAACAAAACGGAAACAAGCCACAATAAAATGGAAACAAGCCACAACAAAATGGAAACAAGCCACAACACAATGGAAACAAACCAAAATAATGAAATTAGCGCAACACAATGGAAACAAGCCACAACAGAATGAAATAAGCCACAACACAACATAAATAAGCCACAACACAACGGAAACAAGCCACAACACAATGGAAACAAGCAAGAAATACAACAGAATCAAGCCACAACACAACGGAAACAAGCCGCAACGGATTGAAATTTGCACAATGCAACACAATTAGTCCAATGAGTTGTGTTGTGTCGATTTCATCATGTTATAGAGATTTTGTTTAGTTGTGCACTAGTGGACCACCGTACCTCTGGGCCTTGAGCATGATAATTGCGTTGCTGTGTAACGAGTAACAAGTATTTTACAGTAACACTGCATAAGCTAAATTATGAATAAGAGGTGAGAAATAGCAAATAAGATACATGAAATACACAGATAGACACATGCTGTTCTGAGGATTTAGTTTGTATGCAGGGATCAAATAACCAGACATCAGATAATGACCTCATCAATGCATGCCTTACAGCTAACTTGTGAATGCCGTGTCATCAGTGCGCGCCATGTTTTCTCGCATGTGTCTCGACCAGCTGAAATATGAAAGGTCATCTCCATTAACAACTGCATTTTCTTAATGTCAGTGCTTTTAAAAGCCCCCTGCGAAAGCACACCTCTAAAAGCCACAGACGGGTATAGACTGTGAGTTATAGTGTGGAAGCTCGTCAGGCCCCCATAAAAGCCACGTTAATTACATTAATGGCCTTTTACTTTAAGTGCAAGGGAAGACATGACTGTTCAGGTCAAGCTTTTTTTTCTTTCTTTCTTTCTTTTTTTAATAATGAGACTCTTAAAGAAACAATCCCATGTAATTGAAATGTGTGTAAATCCCATTTGTATATAAGCTGATGCATAAAAATGTAATAATTTAATGTATTCAGTTGTCAGACACCAATGGGACTTACAAATGGGAAAATCAAAAACAATTAGAAGTAATAAAAAATAAAATTAGGGTAGGGTTAGGGTTTGTGTAGGGTTACTTGCATGTAATTCTGCATAATTTATTGTTATTATAATAGTAAGAACATATGTAACTTGTAACAAGGACACCTTAAAATAAAGTGTTACCAAAAATGACAGCAATTGTGATATATATTTACTAGGGATGGGATGAGATCTCGTGGCATGAGATCTCGCGAAATCCGATTTGCCTCGCGAGATACGACTGGTCTCGGGAGAACGTGACTATATCCTCGCAAAACATTTTGCATTGTTTACATTAGAGCTGCACAATTAATCGATAAAAAAATGCGATCTTGATTCAAACACTCACGCGATCTTATTCCCGAATGAAAATTGTTCTGCTATGTCTTTTGAGACTGTTTCACATTGCGAATGTCAGTGGAGCATCAGAAGCACGTTTTGTAGCTGCCTATGTTGACGAATCAGAGGGTCGGCCATCATCACGCTTCTGATGTGAAAATTGTCATTCACTGACATGGGCGGCGACAAAACGCTACCGGTTACTATGGTAACCTCGGTTCCCTGAGAGCGGGAACGAGACATCACGGAGATTTCTCCGTTATGGGAACTCCTTCCCTTCAACCTTTCCTGAAGTCCTATTGGCTCACGCCAGTCAAATGACTGGCCAATTGTCGCGAAGCATGCAAATATGACGAGCTCGAGACAGTATAAATGCGATGCTCGCGACAATTATATCAGAATCGGATACTGAACACCGTAGGCTGGGCTAGCAGCGAACACGGCGACTACCGTGATGTCTCGTTCCCGCTCTCAGGGAACCGAGGTTACCATAGTAACCGGTAGCGTTCCCTTTCGAGCTGTCACGAGACATCACGGAGATTTCTCCGTTATGGGAACGATATTAAATCCCGCCGTGAGAGAGGCTAAGAAGCCTAACCCCGAACACAGCAGATAAAATACGCACAAGCATACTTCCCAATAGTGACGCTGTAGGCAAGCTCACTGCTGATAGGTGGCTGTAAGCCAATAAGCGTCTAACCCAAAGGTATACAAATTTGCATATTTGGACAGTTTTAACGTCGGCTGCGCTGAAAAACAGGGCAAACTTGCACAACAACATTAAAAGGAACTGCACGGGGATTACCGTGTAGCAGCAACCTAGCATGATAAAGGTATCACTAGAAATCAACGAATACAGGAATCTGCACTGAGCAAGGGCAGAGCAACCGTAAGTAAGAGGGTCAAGCAGAGTAAAAACTTACTGTGCGAGGCAGTGGCACACACATAACAATGTAGAAACATGCATCAGCCACTCACCGACAGCACCTGGGAGGCAAAGGACTGAACGTCCAGCCTGTAAAACCTGGCGAAAGTATTCTGTGAAGACCAGCCTGCTGCAACGCATATATCTTGAATAGACATACCTCTCGACCAAGCCCACGAAGAAACAATAGCCCTTGTTGAATGTCCTCTAATGTGTAAAGGACACTCCAACCCTTGGCTCGTATAAGCAGCCGTAATAGCGTCTACGATCCAGTGGGAAATCCTCTGTTTTGAAACGGCTCTGCCTTTCGCACAACCACCGTAGCATACGAATAGCTGGTCAGATTGTCGAAAGCTGGCTGAACGGTCGATGTAAATCCTCAAGGCCCTGACAGGGCACACCGAAGTCTGAGCGTCTGCTTCACGCGAGGCTGTTGACTCGGAAGACAGGGCAGACAGAGATACGGTCTGCGTCTTGAAGGGGGTAGAAAGTGATTTAGGCGCGTATCCCATTCTCGGACGGAGAGTGACACTGCAGTCACCGGGTCCGAAGCGAATACAGTCACTGTCCACAGAAAACGCGTGCAAATCCCCTATGCGCTTAGCTGACGCGAGTGCGAGAAGGAGTGTAGTTTTAAGAGACAGCTCCTTCAAACCCACGGATGTTAAAGGCTCAAAAGGTGGCTGAGAAAGAGCTCTTAATACCACCTCTAGGTCCCAAGGCGGAACTGACGGTGGTCTCGGAGGATGTAACCTTCTCGCTCCCTTAAGAAAACTCACCACCATGGGGTCTCTGCCGATCGACTGGCCGCCTTGCGGGGAACGGAACGCGGCAATGGCTGCTACATAGACTTTCAGTGTCGAGGGTAACGATCCACTATCCAGCCTGTATTGCAGGAAACTCAGAACATTCAACACGGTGCAAGTAACCGGGTCGATATGAGCCTGATGGCACCATTTTACAAACACCCCCCATTTTGAGGCATACAAACGCCTTGTAGAGGGTGCTCGCGCTTCCGTGAGTGTGTCGATCACACGAGACTGCAATGCATCTATCTCCCCTGACAACCCTGGAGCATCCACACATGAAGGTTCCATAGTTCCTGGGTTCGGGTGCCACACCGAGCCGTCCACCTGAGATAGCATATCCCTCCTGACCGGAATCGGCCAGGGAGGGGTTATCAACAGCTCTGTCAGGTCCGGAAACCAAGGCTGGTTCGGCCAGTTCGGGGCTATGAGTATCACAGATGCCCGCTCCTCCCTGATCTTGCATAACACCAGAGGCAATATTTTGATCGGAGGAAACGCATAAAGTCTGGCTGCCGGCCAGTGCGCTGTGAGCGCGTCCCCTTCCAACGGGGAGTGGGACAGGGAGAAGAACAACGGGCAATGTGCATTCTCGCTCGTAGCGAATAAATCCACCTCCGCTTCCCCGTAGAGGTTCCAAATCATCTGAACCGACTCGGGGTGTAATCTCCATTCCCCTTGAGGAATTCTCCTCCTCGAAAGCATGTCCGCCCCGCGATTCAAGAGACCGGGGATGTGCGTTGCTCTGATGGATAGAAGGCGAGAATCCGCCCATAGCAGTAAAATCGTTGCCTGCTCGCACAGAGCCTTGGAACGAATGCCGCCCTGGCGATTTATGTACGAGACTACAGACGTGTTGTCGGTGCGAATCAGTACATGTTGCCGTTCCAGTTGTGTTTGAAACTCCTTCAGAGCTAAAAAGACTGCTTCTAATTCCAAGCGGTTTATGTGCCACCGGATCTGGGGCTCCGACCACCGCCCCGAAGCTGGCATTCCCTCGCACACCGCTCCCCAGCCGAGCGTCGATGCGTCTGTTGTGACCACCACGCGTGAAGTCACCAACCCCAGGGGGACTCCCCGGCTGAAGAGATCCGGGTTGAGCCACGGAGCTAGAGCTTCGATGCAGCCGCCGGTGACCGCGATACTCAAACGTCCCGAGGTCCATGCCGTCCTGGCGAGTTTTCAGCCACAGCTGCAGAGGTCGCATGTGTAATAAGCCCAGATGACATACTGCCGAAGCTGATGCCATGAGTCCCAGCAATCTCTGAAATTTTTTCAGATGAACAGATCTGCCTTCTCTGAAATGGCGCAGGTAAGACAAAATGGCCGCCACGCGCTCTCACGAGAGGCGGGCTCTCATTTCCAGGGAGTCCATGCAAACTCCCAGATACATGGTGGACTGACTCGGGGCGAGAATGCTCTTTCGCCTGTTTACACATAGCCCTAGGGACTCCAAGTGAATAAGCAGTGAGTCTATATGGCTGAGTAGCGTGTCCCGGGACTGAGCTAAAATCAGCCAGTCGTCCAGATAATTGATAATTGATAAATTGATAATTGCCGCCTCGCCATCAGAGGCATACGCTTTATTAGCGAGATGGGCGGTGGTCCTGCACGGCTTCGAAGGAAGGCTGATGTCCGGGCCTAGGGACTTCGCTGCTGCAGGACACAGGTGTGCAGCAACGGTCTCCTCGACGGGGGGAGAGCGCACATAACCGTGGGCCTCCGCCCCATCCACGTGGGAGAACATGGCCTGCGTGTTAGAATGGACGCGCGCCGATTGGGGCGCAGACCACGTCTTCACTAGCTGTTCGTGAACATCGGGGAAGAAAGGCACCGATGTCCTTGCGTCAGCTTTGCGTGTGGACCTGAAGTACCACGAGTCGAGCTTACTCCTGACAGGCTCCTCCGGAGGATTCCAGGTAAGCTCCAACTCCTGCACAGCTTTAGATAAAACCCTCATGAGCTCCTCCTGGAGGCCTGAAGGCTCTGAGCTGCCTAGCTGCTCGGGCTCCGATCCAGCCCAACCCTCCTTCTCCGAGGCCGAGATGGACATGGCCTCGTCGCCCTCCTCGTGGCCAAAAGCTACGAATCCCTCGATATTGGAAGGGGGGCGGAAACAGTCCTCGGGGACTGGCAGGTCCGCGCAATGTCCGCAGTCGGACTCGTCCAGCGCCGCCTCGGCGTGGGCCAGGCCCAGGCAGGCGACGCAGTGGAGATGCTGATCCAGCGGTTCGATGGGTCCCGCGCAGATCTTACACACTGAAGCCATCACGAATTCAAGGTGAAGTAGAAGATTCTGATATAATTGTCGCGAGCATCGCATTTATACTGTCTCGAGCTCGTCATATTTGCATGCTTCGCGACAATTGGCCAGTCATTTGACTGGCGTGAGCCAATAGGACTTCAGGAAAGGTTGAAGGGAAGGAGTTCCCATAACGGAGAAATCTCCGTGATGTCTCGTGACAGCTCGAAAGGGAACACGCTGCTCAAGCTCCAATGACACTCATGATGTGAAACCAGTGTTAAAGACATTCAAATCTGAATTCATGCTGTTGCTGGACCAGAAAGAGCTACACAAATGGTCTTTTCAACCACACATCAATATTTCATTGTTAAAGAAATTCATAAACAGAAGGGATGCACTGAATATCTCTGTCGGTGTTTGGCCGAATAAGCAAGAAGACCGAATCAATTTATCAAATAGAGGCGTGCACTAATGCAGAAACACGTCTGCAGTGTGTAAGTATTTAAAACTGTACGAGAAAGAACTGTACAGAAATCATTACAAGCATGAAACACCAACAGCAAGAGACTGTTTATCACTGCAACTCATGTCTCTGATGAAGAGGAAGGGTGGTTGATGCTGGTTACTGTATGATGATTGAAATCACAAAATTGCTCTTAAACGATTAGTAAATAAACTGCAGAATGTTGTGTTTTCTAATACACGCATAATGCTATTCAATAAACACTGCACAAGCTCGCGGCGCCAGGGTTCAAAGTCCAATGCACGAGAAAAATCTGCGCTTAAACACTGTTACTCGTCAGTTGCTCAGTAACTATTTTATTAGTTTTTTTATCGCATGTGCTAATGCGATATGTGAGAAAAACATCTTCCCAAACTCGTAAGAATCATTTATAAATCTGCTGTCAACAAAAAAAAAGCACTGAGATCTTCCTGCGGGTTTCTGCCAAAATAAAAGCTCCATCAAAATTCATAAATATCAGTATTATAATTTGAATATTGTTCTGTAAAATTAAACAATAAAGACAATAATAAAGATAATAATAATTGCCCTACAACAGCTCTATTAATACAATTATTATAACATTCACACAGTGTTCAAATTGGGATCTGTAATATATATATTCTAATGTTTTAAAAGCAGTTTCTTCTTAGCAATGCTGCATTTATTTGCACAGAAAAAAATAAATGCCTGATTCAAGAAGGGGGACTCAAAAATGGGCAAAAAGTGATTTGTTGGTATAATGTCTGATAGAATGTAAAAAAAAATGTCAATGTTCATTAAATATTTTTAAATTGTTGTTTTATAATAAAAAATATATATTTAAAAAGCAGGACAAAACACTGAAAAGCACTTTTTGGCTATTTAATTAGGAATACGAAAAACCGTGTTCGGTAATCGGCCTTCGGAGTAGAGTTTCATTTTGTTCGACTTCAGCTTTAGCCAAGAAATTTCATTTCGGTGCCTCACTAAGAAGTACTGTGATAAAAGTTTATAGTTTGGGTATAAACACTTAATGTCTGCAGTAGCGATCAAAACAAAAGTATCTTAACACTTGTATTGCTAAGGACAACCCGTTTAAAAAGTATTTGTCATTTAATCATTAATTCAAGAGATTCCAATAATGAAAGAAGTCTTTATGAAGTGAGACACTGACCCCGTTGTGACGAGTGGGGTGGGGCCGAGAGCCGTGGGAACGGAGCGAGGCCGGTGGAGTAAATGATAATGAACAACACCTGCACCACTCACCGGTCTCGAGTCCCACGGAGGAGCTCCGGAAGGAATAAAAGGAGGAGTGACAACAGTGGAAGAGGAGAGAGGACCAGGCCTGGATTTGAGTTTGTGTTTTGTTTGCGGCAGTCGTCCGTGAGGGGCTGCCGCTTTTCTGTTATGTTTGTTTATTTGTATGATTAAATGTGTTTAAATGTTCGCCGGTTCCCGCCTCCTTCTTCCCGTACCTATCTACTGTGTTACACCCGTCATTGAATTTTTATTTTTCATAATCGTAATCTCCAATTTATATAAAAAAATGTGATTCTCAATTTATCCAGAATCGAGCAGCTCTAGTTTACATGTTGTCAATACTACATATAAATCATTAAAATAGAAGTTTAATTTCATAAAGTTCAAGTTAATGTAAAAAAAATTTTTTTTTTAGTTGAATAAAATACTATTTTCACTATATATTTCAACCATCATTGAGGATTTAAAAAAAAAAAAGTCTAAAAATCTCGTCTCGTTCTCGTGAACTCAGTCTCTTGTCAAGTCTCATCTCGTGGGAAAAGTGTCTCATCACACCCCTAATATTTACTCATGTAAGTGTAATGAACATGCAAATATTTATGTTCAAATCTTGACATCCATCCTAGTTATCCTTAGGCGATCATGTACAAGTACATGTTGTATTCATGAACAAATCGTTCTTTGAGTTGGATCTTTTCAATAAAACGGTTGATAAAATTTATGAAATAGAAACATTTTAAAGGTTTCTATTTAAATTAATGGCATCTCAGAGGTGTCTGTATTCACTCACCCAACCATGATGTAAATTCCTTAAAAATGAATTATTTTGTGTGGTTTCCTAATCTAAAGGGTTAGCAGTTACATTCACAGAACAGATTACTGGTAAAATAGCGCCAAAACAATCCCAACCCCAACCACAAGAAAATTGAAGGTCTCCAAAAAATGTGTCTGTCATTTCTCAGAGGGGGAAAAAAAAACATAGGATGATTCATTTTTCTGACTGATCAAATTAAAATGTTTGTAATATTTGACTTAAAACAGGAACAATAAATTAACCTGAAATTATTATTATTAGTAGTAGTAGTTGTAGTAGTAGTAGTATATTAGCTTTCATTTATTTTATTTATTGTGTGTGTGTGTGTGTGTGTGTTGATTGATTGATTGATTCCAGCTGGGAAACAAGAAGATATCTCAAACTATGTTGTCACTTATGCTTAACTATCAATCACTTTTTTTTTTAAGAAAGATAAATATTTCTGTCAACATTCCTTACAATTATGACATATTCCATTGGCACAATTTAGTAAATCTTCTTGATTGGTGTCCAATGATCTCGACCCATCTGTGCTGGGCTAATTGTTTTGCTAAACTGTTCTAAAGCGGGAAAAAGGCACCACAAGCAGTATCTCTTTGACACAATCCTGCTCAGGGAAGAGGGTGCTCTGACCTAGCATCCTCTGAGCACTCTTTGGTTAAGTGCTTAGCTTAAGGCCATTACAGCAGAACTCCACTCTGACTAAGAGACTAAAATAACATCCATTTGATAATTGGCAATAAGCTCTTCCTAAAAGATATGTGGAACAAGCCAACCCTGAATGTCATAAATTAAATTAATGTAGATTAATGTACAAGTTTGGGAGTTTAAGTAAAACCTAATTGTTTCCAGATGTGATCATGCCTGCTCCAATCCAATCCACAGGTATTGGATGCTTGTGGAAATAATCTATGGCTCCTCTGTTGTGATATCATGAAAAATTTCTGTTTGGATTTATTAGCCATGTCTGTCTGACAGCTTCCAGCAGTGGGTTGCCATGTCAAGTTTATGTGCCAGTCTCAGTCTCTGACGGCACACCCACCAACCGCCCATAGTCTGTTAACTAACTGTCTGACACAAAACTGGAGAGTATTTTCACAATCTGGCAATCTCGTCTGGAAACCAATTCATGTTTACAAGGTACCAGGTGCATACAATGAGTACTTTAAGGGAGAACTAATCAACATTTGTTTGAGGCACTTATTAGCATGTTAACTTCATTCTGCTGAAAGTTGTACTGTAGCTGTAAAAAGTTGTACAGAATTCTGAAAAAGTCTATACATAATAATACTACACTTCGTACTGCGTCTTATTTAAGACACTAGGGGAAACTCTTTTTTTCTCCGATACTGAAGCCTTTTTTTAATAAAGCAGTGTAACTGCACAGCCATTGGTTTGTGCAGTGCGCTGAAAATGAACCAATGGCTCGGCAGTGGAGCTGCACAGCCTATGGCTGGAAAGCCCGCCAGAATGGGCTATATAATGCGGGAATTCGCCATGGCTCCTCAGATTTCTTCTCCTTTAGCGACAACTACAAGATCTTCACTCTACGAGACTTGAAGCCTTCGCCGTTGAATGAGCCATTGCAGCGGATCGAGACCTCACTCTGCTTGGCTGACTCGCCGATTCTTAGCAGCCCACATTGTTTGCAGCAGCTGGTCCACAGATTCCCTGCTGCTATCCGGTGATTCTCTCTTCAGATAGCTCCTCTATAAAAGAGCATATTTCATAGGCGTTGTTGAAAATGCTGCGCCGTTTTTGTCACTCGTGTAGGGCTCCCCTGCACGCCGCTGACAAACACGACAAGTGTGTTTCATGTTTATTATATAGCCAGATGCCCTATCCATTCTGGCAGGCCTTGGCAGGTTTTCCAGCCATAGGGTGGGCAGCTCCGCTGCCGAGCCATGCAGTTACATTGCATTATTTTAAAAAAGGCTTCAGTATCAGAGAAAAGGGAGTTTCCCCTAGCGTCTTAAATAAGACCCAGTACTCGTTCCGTATCTCTGGGAACCGAGTAAATTTTTCTACTAATTGATAAAGTGTTCTAAAAAGAAACTACACAAAATTAGCATTAGATGGTGCTGACAATAAATTATCTAGGAATTTATCTGGCTCCTGTATCACTAAAATATGTTGAAGGAACTCTTACGGTTCATTTATATTGTAAATAGATGGTACTTTTAATGTAAGTAAAGCCATTTTAAATTTTTGGTAAAATTAGTTTGCAATCTAAGCTAAATTAAATATGATATCAGTGAAACACTGTCAATGGTAGCAATGTTAATCAGAAGACCACATGAGGACTATTGTGGGAACAATACAAATGCAATTAATTATTTTCTTAAAAATGGAGTGTTTGAAAGCACCTCTAACGGACTCATCAGCCATACCATCCACCTGCACCCGTTCGCAATCACCCGATTACTAATCACCCACACCTGATTCCACTTTCCATACACCATATAGGTCTACTCACCCCTCTCCTTCACTGACTGGTCTTTAGGTTACAAGCTCTGCGTTGCTCCTATCACCTACCTACTGGATTCCTGCATCTCAGTGGACGTTCAGCTCCCGTTCATTCCACTGAAAGGGGAAAGATAGAACGAAGGTCTCTTCAGTCTATTGAGCTTCACTATATTCCTTAGTTTTTGTGTTACCTTTTGGCTTAGTCTTATGTTTGGTGAATAAAGAATCTCTCACCTTATTCCTCCTCGTTTGCCTCTTCATCCAGAGCGTGACAGCACCACTCTTAATATTAATATTTGAATATTTACAAAATATACATTTGTTTGTTTGCAAATTCTAAAACATCCAAATCATGAAAGCAGCAGAAGAAGAAATAATAACAACAACAATACAGATCAAAAACTCTTTCCATTTCTAGAGGTGTTCCACAAGGCTCAGTTTTCCGCCCTCTTCTCTTTATAATATGGTTCTCATGGGTCAGATTATTTGGCAGCATGGCTTAAATTTCTATTCATATACAGATTACACTCAAATTTATACCGCCCTACAATGCTCTATTTTTTTGTATCCCATTTTCTTCCATAACCAACTACATTCATGATCGAGGGGAAAAATGGCTTCTAACTTATTGAAACATAATACTGACAAGACTGCAATCATGTTAGTTGGCCCCAAACATCTTAATTATCCTCAGATTCCTGTTTAGATATTGACGTTTTTTCTGGTTAGACCCTCACCAACTATCAAGAATTTGAGTGACTCTTGATTCCTTAAATTTGAAGCCCATATTTACCATCTCATCATGTCCTCGACTTCATTTGCTTTCTTTTAAGTGCTGTGTCCAGGTTTTTAAGCCTGTCGTGGCCTTGCACTATCATGTCTAATGGAGTTGCTTCATCCATTGACTGTGCATATTTCCTGATCAGCAGATGCATATTTTCTGTTCCAAAGTTTGTATTATTATTATTTGTATAATACATTTACATGTATTATTTTTTATTTGCATTTACTTAAATTTTCTTAAATGATGCCATACTACATCTTTTGACAGAATACCTTTTATATACCCTAAATGCAAAATTATCTCCTTGTGTATGAGACACACAACATGAATTGACTGATTTTAGAGAGTCTATGATTTCTGTCACAGGTGCAGCGTTATTTGCCCTGGCTATTGTGTGAATGTTAATTAAATGTGTTGTATCCAGGAGCTTTAGCTGGTAATCCCTGTTTAATTGTGTGTGTGTGTGTGTGTGTGTGTGTGTGGTTCAAACCTCACAATACCGATTATAAGGGCATAGCATGTTCTGACGGCACATGAGGGAGATGGAATATTATTGGCGATATACTGTATGTGTTTGTGTGCGCACACATGTGCATCCCTGCCCACTCATGTTTGCTTGTGTGCGATGGTGTGCCCGCATAGCCCACAAAGGAATGTTTCCAGGGTTGCCAAAACGTGAACAGAAAACAGCTGCTGTCAAGTGTGTACTTGTGTGTGTGTGTGTAAGCATGCTCAGAAAGCTACCCACTGCAAGAATACACAGCCTCTCACAGACCGCTGGTTTTCTGCATGGGAGCGCAGCATCTGAAATGGCTGTCACTACGGGATAATGAGGCCAGTTGTTAAACAGGTCTCTCCGTGCATGTGTGCGTACGTTCATATGAATCCCTGTGTGTAGGAGGACAGCCTTTATACATCCGTCTCTCTTGAAGTCAATTTCACTGTGATAGTGAAAATTATTGGATTAAAGATAGAGGTGTGCATTTGTGTGCATACGGATACATGCTTAAAAACAGCGATTCAGGCTTGAATGGGATGAAACGAAGACGCTACAATAGAGGTTTAAAAATAACCAAAAGAAACTTGAAAATAAAGGCTTAATATTTTTTTATTTTATATAGTATTTTCTCTCTTGCATATGAGCAATGCTCACTGGAGCAGCAATGCTGTTCTAACTCTTCCTCTGCTTGTATTTTTTATGTTTTTCTGATTTTGTTGTAACATTTAAACTGAATGTGTATGTGTGTGGTCAGTTACGCAACGATAAAAATACAATACAACTGATAAAGAAAAGCTTAGAGTTCAACTGAAAGGGGGAATTGAACCAAATATCTAGAGATGAGAATATCTTGGGGACTTGGGTGAGCTCTTTGGTTTTGCAACCACCCTTATAAAACAAAAAATAATGTAAAAACAAATTACAATAACATAAATGTAGAAGTGCCTTGACAACTACCCACAACCTTATAGCATTATAGTGGCAAGTTTTGTGTGACGAATCGCCTCTCTCATTTTCTAAAATTATTATTGTTTTAATTGTTATTATTGTTTAAATAAATAGTAAATACACTCTAAAAATGCAGGGTTAAAGACAACCATTTCTGGGTTATTTGGCCACCCAACTGAACACATACTGGGTTATTTTGACGCAGCTGGTTGGGTTAAATGTTTGACCCAACATGCTGGATTGTTTTATTTAACTTGTGAATTGTTTGAAAATTACTATATTGCTGGCTAAAAATGGTTTGTAAATTAGAAATCACGCACATAACTACTAAAGGCAACTGCAATAATCAAAAGGAGAAAATGTATTAATAAGCAAGAACACCCATGGACAAAAATAAAAGACAAATTTATTTGGATAAATACAGTATTCTTTACAATATTTCATACAAACTACTTAAACAAGCAGAGAAATAAAACTTTTAACATTCAAAATTAACATTTTAATAATGGTGTATTCAACTGTTCCCACAATATAATGCTGATTCTCGTGTTGGTGTATCGCAGAAATCTGAGCTGGTGATGGGATGTTCAAATTCTATGAAGTTGAACAACCTCACAAATTTGTTTCTGCATAATTTGTTCTCGCCCCACTAAAGAGGTAGTGTCAAGGGTGAAGCTTCATATTTCTTTAATTCAGTGCACAATGTTTGCAGTAATATATTAAAAGGTTATTGTTTCCATCATTATGGGATTGTCTCAATTGGCATCCATTCAAAAGTATCAATGTACTGCGACAAAATAAACCTCAGCAAGCATAAAAATAGCTACATTTTGCATATAATACAGTATATTAAGATTATTCACAGTGCCTGAATTTATTTATTTATTTTTGACATACTCTTAAAAAAAACTAAAATTATATATATATATTATATGTTATTACATATTTACATGTTATGTTATATTATTCAGTGCGTATTTTATACAAGGTATCTGATATCATGCTAAATTGTGAGTATTGTCAGTCTCTCATACCTTATTTCTTAAATACAGTCTTCACAAGATTTTATTTTACCAGATTAAACAAGTAGTCTTCTTTACTTGTATTTCCCTTTTCCTTTGAGATAATAGTGGAAGACTTTAAACATGAATATGAATTATCTCTGTCTCTCTCTCTTCCTCACTGTAAATGTGTGATTTGTCAGTCTCTCACAAGTACATCACTATTCCTCCCCTCTGCTAAGCTCAGATGAAATCTTGCCCTTTGTTCCTCAATCTATCAGTCCATCATCCTTTTTATCCCCTTCCTCCTATCATTCTTCCTGTCTGTTGTTGCTGACTTCAGGCATATGTTAAATTTATGAGCGTCTACTAAACTCATAGGTATAAAGATCTACACACACAATCGCACACTTGGCCGTGCAAGAGATCAACTGCACGCCTTTGAATGCATCTGCCCCCCAAAACTGTTGGATGAAAGAAAACACTTCATTCTCTATCCGTCCGTTCATTTGTTCACTCAGCTTTGACCCCCATGGTGATACGCTGAAGTGAGGCAGCACTGACGTTAGCGTGGCCAATGTTGGTTGATACATTGACAATGGATGCTTTTGATTGGTGGTTTGGTTGAACTCAAGAGAGCTCCTTGTGTCTTGGATTTATCTGAGCAATCACATGACGCAGGCCTAACATTCCATACAATAGTCTGATTCTGCACCTCTCACTGCTTGTTAAATGCCGGATTCTTTTTAGTTGGCTTTTTGTCCTCAGTTTTCCCTTTTGGTCCAGACATTTTCCAGCATTTTTTTCCAGCATTCAAGTCCTCCAGCTGGGCTTGGCCCAGACCCCAACATGCTCTCCCTATCTATAACTCTCAGAGTATTTTTTTTGAAGGTTCTACCTGACTGACTCATCCGCTCTAGCAGGATTGTGATCACCCCTGTGCTATCATATGTTGGCGCGGTCCATTGCCCTACATGGCTTAGCTCAGGAGGGACCAGGCAGTGTGTCGAGGGGTGGAAGAGGGGATGTTACTGTTAACTGATCCCATGTGGTAATAAAACCTGCCTTCTAAATCCACTTGGAATTAAAGAAGTCCAGTTATGCCGTCTTTTCAAAATGTAATAAAGTCTCAGGTGTCCCCAGAATGTGTCTGTGAATTAACAACTCAAAATACAAAATGTACTCCATCGACATAAGAATGGTTTTGTAGTCCAGGGTCACATATATATGAATATATATATACACTATATTGCCAAAAGTATTGGGTCACCCCCTTCTAATTTCCATGAGTACAAATCTCAATGTTTAAGCATATAATGATATTCTAGAGAATTGTGTGCTTCTAATTTTATAGCAACAGTTTGGACAGGACCCTTTTCTATTCTAACATGACAGTGTCTCTGTGTATAAGACAAGGATCAAAGATAAATTATAATTCAGTCAGTGTGGAAGAACTTGACTGGTCTGCAGAAAGCCAAGTCCTGATCCCAGCTGAACACTTCTGGTGTGACTTTATATGCAGATTTGAGCCAAAAATTAATCAGACTTTGTCTGCTGATATTAGCAGACAAAACCAAAGGACTCTCTACTCACATATTACACTATCACATTTATTTTTTTCCATAGGTAGATTGATAGATTGATTTATAGATAGATTAATCAGGGACTTTGATTCACACTCTTGAGGGAGTTGCAGTTTATTTGTAGAAATTTGTTAGCCACATCTTCAAAATTTACATTTGAGTAATAACAGTAAATAATTAATGTTGTCGAGCAACACAATGTCTTCAAGGAATCTTAACTGTAAACATTCTTTTACTTGAAAATTATCAGCCTAGCCCTGGCGAATTAGCTTTCCGGGATGGTCTAAAAATTTCCGTCATGACTGTACAGCTCTAAACATCAAGCTGATAAAATAAAAATGAATAAAAGGAAAACACCTGTAAGGGAAAAATGTTACAATGGGATGTAAGGTTTGAAGAGCTCAAGGATCTCTTTCTCTTTCTATCATTCTCGTTCATCCTCTCAGAAGAATTCGCATCATTATCCTGGTATCTAAAAATATCACTCTTTCTACCTCTTTTTTTCTGCTTTCTGGGTCACCCTCTTCTTGCCTGCACTGCTCCTGTCAGCATCTCACCAGCTGAGCCTCATACACGCAGCCTTCAGTAACACACACACACACACAAGCACACACACACACACATATTAATGCTTCCACGCCTCATCATCTTTATAAGTCAAATCCTCACAGCTAAGCACTCTGGTTTTGTACAGAAGCTTGTGTGTGAGCATTATAGAGCGACTGCTGTCATTTTATCAGCAGGATATTCTCAAAGGAAGGAGCATGAACTTTATTTGTAGTAGACAAAGTATTACGTTCATCCATCCTCAAATATCAGATTAGGATATCAGAAAAGTTTACCTATCTCCTCTCTCGAAGCGAACAACAGCAGGCTGCTTCGCTTAAAGGTTAATCTCATCCGAAAAAAAATAAAAAGTGATCTGTTCTTCTGCAGAAATATACTTTTTTTTAATTGGTGCTACTGTGGTTTTATTGCAGTCAGTGCTCTGTACAGGTGTGTGATTGTTTTGTTTTTTCTTTGGGGGGGGTGTTAAAATTATTATTTTGTCTCAGCCTAGTATTCATATCATAAACCATTTGTGAGCTGATTACCCCTAAAAATGTAGCTCAGTGGCACTATCAAAGATCTTTTTGATGCTTGTTTTTCACATTCTGACTTGTCTGGCACACCAACAATGACTCAGCTAATGGTGTGAGTTTGGAGGCGGGGCTATGAGTTTGTCTGACCAATGGCAGGGAGAGGGTATGCTTGCAAAACCATTTATTCTTTTTGATGTCACTAGTGGCAATATGCACTTCAGCTGTAAGTATTGTCACGAATCTGCTCTATGAACTTCCGCTCACTCCCCACCAGAGGTCACCCGCTCATCACATGGACTCTTGCACTACACTAACTGTTGCACTTCACACAGTCTAGACTACAGTTCCCATCATCCATTGCACTGATTGCACATACACAGCTGAATGCACTGATTACACAGCTGATTCCCATCAGACATGATACATAAGCCCTGGACTTCCTCCTTCTCACTGCTGAGTATTGTGTAGAGTTATATCACTCTCCTACCGGAGCCAGTCTAGTTTGCCCAGTCATAGTTTCTAGTTTAGTCTAGTCATGCGTTCACCTGTTACCTATTCTCATTTGTGTATCTTGGGTTAACCCTTTGCCTTGCCATTTTGATTCTGTTGACCCCTAATTGGACTATTATTTAAGTTTATGTATCACCTCTCTTGTCAAGCCCTCTTGATATCTTCTGCTGATCGAAGAACCACACTTATTCTAGGATTACTCTTTGTCTTTGAACGAGATGTGAAAATAAACTGCCAGAATAAATGCATGTTTAAAAAATGCCAATAAAAAGAGACCATATTAAAATGACAGACAGTGAAAATGTAACTAACTGTTAAACTGCCCTAGAAATTAGTGGGGTTTATTGACTGGAACATTTAACAGCAGAAATTTGGTAAATTACGTAACAACTAAATGGGCAAAATATTTTAGTTGAGTGAAAAAAATAAACACTGAAAAAAATATTTGAGCTGTATCTTGTAAAATGTATTGAAAGTGGCATGTCACACCTATTTATAGAATCTGACAAAATATTATAAGACTTTCCTACTAAATATTGGGGGGGGGATTCACCTATTTGAAGCATTTTGTAATGTTACATAAAATTTATAACAAATGGCTTAGTCATCTGTGCAATAGAAAAAAGTATTTTTTACACTGAATAATTACACATATCAGCTTTAACAACTCCAGATTTATAAGTACAGGATTCTAGTTTTGAGACTAAAAATTGTGAGGTGAGACAGACTGAAAAAATAATAATAAAAGTAAGAGAGACAGTAAGAGCAGTTTTATGGTAGTTCTTTGTAAGAGGCAAAATACAGTGTGTACACCTGTGTGTGTTAACAAGCTGAAAGTGTGTGTGACTCACAGCCCTCACTTTGTTCATCAATGTAAAGCACGTCTGAAGAGCTGTGTGCTGAAGTGTGCTCAACTGGCCAACAGCACACTCTAACCAATGAGAGACAGAGAGAGAGAGAGAGAGAGAGGGGTTAGTTGGAAAATCAGAGCTTTTATAAAGTCCATTAGCCGAGGAAAGAATCTGAAGCTGACTTCCACATGTGGGCCGCAGTGCCAGACCCCTGTCTTTTATCTGACCCCCCTCCTAAATTCGTCAATTAAGCTGTCAGCACCCTTATAAATCTGTGATGATGTGACATCTTCATGTTTTATGAAAACACTGGATGCATTAAGTTACCTGAAGGGATTTCATTGTTAGTTTCTCCCAATTCAGGGTTAATATTTTTTCCTAAAGTAGAGCCATCTATATATTGCCTTCCATACTGCCTTAAAGGGACAGTTTACCCAAAAATTATAATTATGTCCTTAATTACTCACCCTCATGTCGTTCCAAATTCATTAGACCTTCGTTTATCTTCGGAACACAAAGTAAGATATTTTCGATGAAATCCAAGAGCTTTCTGACCCTGCATAGACAGCTATGCAACTGACTTTCAAGACCCAGAAAGAGAGTAAGGACATCGTTAAAATAGTCCATATGGCAAGAGTGATTCAACTGTAATTTTATGAAGCTATGAGAATACTTTTTGTTCACCAAAAAAAAAAAATAATAATAGCATTGCTATTCAACAATTTTGTCTCTTTCCTGTCAGTTTTTGACGTGCATTCCTGAAATTACCGTGATGCGTAGAACCCTTATACACTGCAGCTTGTTTGCAAAGAGAGGCACAAGCATGCAATCGTGGTAATGTTGTGAATGTGCGGCGAAGACTGACACGGAAGAGAATAAATTGTTAAAGTCATTGTTTTTGTTTTCTTTGTACACAAAAAGTATTCTCATAACTTCATAAAATTAAGATTAAACCACTGATCTCTCACTGATGTTTTTATTTCTCAAACATAGTGTGTGGGGTAAAATACTCCCTGCCAGGTGGGGTAAAACTCGAAATTGATTCAAGAATTTGGGTGAACTTCACAAGGAATGGACTGAGGCTGGGGTCAAGGCATCAAGAGCCACCACACACAGACGTGTCAAGGAATTTGTCTACAGTTGTCGTCAGAGGTGTCTTTCCTGGGCTAAGGAGAAGAACTGGACTGTTACCCAGTGGTCCAAAGTCCTCTTTTCAGATGAGAGCAAGGGTGGAGAAGCTCATAGCCCAAGTTGCTTGAGGTCCAGTGTTAAGTTTCACAGTCTGTGATGATTTGGGGTGCAATGTTATCTGCTGGTGTTGGTCCATTGTGTTTTTTGAAAACCAACGTCACTGCGCCCGTTTACCAAGAAATTTAGGATCAGTTCATGCTTCCTTCTTCTGACCAGCTTTTTAAAGATGCTGATTTCATTTTACAGAAGGATTTGGCACCTGCCCACACTGTCAAAAGCACCAAAAGTTGGTTAAATGACCATGGTGTGCTTGACTGGCCAGCAAACTCACCAGACCTGAACCCCAGAGAGAATCTATGGGGCATTGTCAAGAGAAAAACGAGAAACAAGAGACCAAAAAAATGCAGATGAGCTGAAGGCCACTGTTAAAGAAACCCGGGCTTCCATACCAACTCAGCAGTGCCACAAACTGATCACCTCCATGCCACGCCGAATTGAGCCAGTAACTAAAGCAAAAGGAGCCCCTACCAAGAATTGACTAAATATACAGTAAATTAACATACTTTCCAGAAGGCCAACAATTCACTAAAAATGTTTTTTTTTTTATTGGTCTTATGAAGTATTCTAATTTGTTGAGATAGTGAATTGGTGGGTTTTTGTTAAATGTGAGCCAAAATTATCACAACTGTGTGCAATGAATTTATTTAATACACGAGTTTCACAATTTGAGTTGAATTACTGAAATAAATGAACTTGTCCATGACATTCTAATTTATTGAGATGCACCTGTATTTAAAAATGATCTCAAGTTAGCATCAGGTAGCTAATCAGCTAACAAAATGTTTCAAATAGTCTATTATAATTTTTTTATTCATAATTATTGATTATATTCTTTCAAATGTTAAGCTAAAACTGCCTGTACTCTGATTTTGCTGTAAATGTTTAATGCAAATTGCTTTGTCAGACTGGGGGGGGGTGCATTTTACCCCACCCATGGGGGCGTTTTGCCCCACGTTTATGCCACTGTCACTAAAACTATGATAACTATTTCGGACACAATTAACTTTAGTTTCACTGAAAAGATTAAACTGACAATCCTTAAGGGAGGGGGGGGGACAAACATAAGGTACTCTACCTTATGTTTGTTTACAGCATAACTTACTAAGGTATTTTTTCAAGTATTTAAACTTTTTTCACAACATTCATACTCATAAGTTATTCTCTTGTTGAACTGCACTTTTTAAAATTACAAATGACTTGCTTCTTGCATCAGACCAAGGCTGCATCTCGTTGCTAGTTTTACTTGATCTTAGTGCTGCGTTCGACACTATAGATCATGACATACTCATAGATCGATTACAAAACTATACAAGTATTCAAGGGCAGGCTTTAAGATGGTTTAGATCCTACCTATTTGTTTATTTAAACAGTGAGTTATCTCAATTATCACCAGTAAATTATGGAGTACCACAAGGATCTGTCCTATGTCCTCTGCTATTTTCAATATATATATGTTGCCCCTCTGTAATATTATAAAAATAATATGGGATTAATTTCCATTGTTATGCTGATGATACTCAACTATATATCTCAACAAGACCAGATTAAACATCTAAACTATCTAAGCTAACAGAGTGTGTTAAAAATATAAAAGATTGGATGACCAGTAATTTTCTCCTTTTAAATTCAGATAAGACAGAGATATTACTTATTGGACCAAAAAACAGTATACAGAATCTCTTGGATCACAATTTGCAACTAGACGGATGTGCTGTTCCTTCCTCTACAGTCAAGCATCTGGGTGTTGTATTAGACAGCAACTTATCATTTGAAAATTATATTTCCCATGTTACAAAAACAGCATTCTTCCATCTTAGAAACATTGCCAAGCTACGGAACATGTTAGGTGTTTCTGATGCAGAAAAGCTAGTTCATGCATTCATGACCTCTAGACTGGACTATTGTAATGCACTGCTAGGTGGTTGTCCTGCATCTGTATCAACAAGCTACAGATAGTACAAAATGCTGCGGCTAGAGTCCTTACCAGGTCAAGAAAATATGATCATATTACTCCAATTTTACAGTCTCCTCACTGGCTATCTATTAAGTTTTGTATCAGTTACAAAATAGAATACCTAGAACAGCTAAGAATAGCAAAGTCCACTAAAGGAGGTAGAACTTTTTCACATTTGGCTTTCAAACTCTAGAATAGCCTTCCTGATGATGTTCGGGGTTCAGACACACTCTATTTATTTAAATCTAGATTAAAGACACATCTCTATAGCCAAGCATTCATATAATGCATCTCATAATCTTGTACTGCAGTTATATCTGATAAAACGCAGATTATTATGCTTTAGCTTGGGTTGAACTAGGAATTACACAAGCTTTAGTTTGGATCCAACCCTTAAATTATCTGAGATAACCAAACACATGAGAAGAGATGATGCCAACCCCTCAGAGAATATACATAATTAACCAAATTTTGTCATAAGTTAAATACATTAAGTTTCTGTAATATAAAAATCTATTGTAGAAACTTAATTTCCTGTAAAGCTGCTTTGCAACGATTGTTTCGTGAAAAGCGCTATACAAATAATCTTGAATTGAAATGAATAAGCTATTCATAATGGAAAATATATGTTTTGCTTTCCATATTATGCATCAGTTTTGACAACTTTCTTGTGCTATCTAGTAAGCTAACATATAGCTAGCATCACAGTGTTACTTCTTTGAGTGTTTGGTAGCAAACGCCTTCACTCCAGATGCTGATGTGCTGATTTGGCCCTGTACAATTTTGCCAAGATTGATTTGGGGTTTGCCTCGTATTCTTTGTAGTTTTGTTGTAATGTTTTGTGCTTTGTTTTGGTTAGCAGGATATTTCTCCAGAGAGCTGGCGTGAGATTTCCTCCAGCTAAGGTTTAGATCAACGTTTTATGAGGGGGGAGTGACTGGTCACCTGTGTGTGTGTGTGTGTGTGTGGGTGTGGGTAGGTGTGTGTGTGTGTGTGTGTGTGTGTGTGTGTGTGTGTGTGTGCGTGTGCGTGTGCGTGTGTGTGTCTGCTAGATCTGATCAGTGGTTATTGCAGTCTGTCATTAGAATGTGAAGATATGTAACACAGCACCTTCAACTAACACCAGTTCCACAGGTAAACATATCATTGATAGGATTCCTGTGAAACAGCCATGTGTGTTTGTGAGGAAAGAATGAGGGAGATGGGGTTAGGGTGAAGTTTACCGTAACCTCAATCTCACTCCTAATCCTTCCTAAAGGTAACATGATGGAACATGACTCCAATTCCAAAACCCAACTCTAAACAAAATCACACAGAGCACTGACCTCTCTCTCTCTCTCTCTCTCTCTCTCTCTTCCTTCATCTTTCTCTTCATCTTATCTCCTGAAATAGGGTGCCACGTAAAGTTGTTGTAATAGCCGAACTGGCAGCTCAGTGTAGTCTGAGTCCCATTTATAGAACATGAACTTGTTTTATTCTTCTTGAATAGAGAAATGTTAGGCTAATGACATGTCAGATGTATATGAACTAAAGTAACTCTGACCTAAACAGGTGAGATGCAATAAAATTGATCAAATATATTTTTTTCCATGTTTATTTAAGCAATAAATCACATGAAACAGTGTATTACAGAGATTTAAACAGGTAGAGATTGTTTTTAAAAGGTATGATGGAAGACCCTTTAACTATGTTTTAACAATATAACTATGCTTTGTAATTTTAATTAAAGACACATGTGCCTAATAAACAGTTAATTATATTTGATAGTTATTATAGTTTTATTTACATAAAAACACCAGCTATTACCACTACAAGCGATGCACAATTGCTTGGTTCTTATATTTGCCAGGTTAAGATGGACTCAAGGTAACCCTGACCCTAAACCTACCCATGGTAAATGCAAAAGTAGTAAATGCAAAAGTGATATAAAACACATTTGTTGATGCAACTGTGCTATTTTAAGGATTTTCCATAATATATTAAGCAATAAATATGTTCTGATTTATTTCACAATGCACAGCATTTTTGCATTCAATACGAAGAGACAAAGTAATTGCATCCTAAAGTTTTTGTGAAATGCGGACACAAATTTGTATAATGACATGGGTATGACATCGGTATAACAAGGAGAAGATGATTTATAAAGAAATTTACCCATGTCCCCAATCCCCCATATTTTTTTTAAAAAGGCTTATAAATCATAAAGAATTCGCTGTTTTTTTTAAGTAAAAATGCACAAAGTTTCCTGTAAGGGGTAGGTTTAGGACTAGGCTGATACAGTTTTAGGACTAGGGAGAAAATACAGTTTGTACAGTATAAAATCTATTACACCTATGGAATGTCCCCACAATTTACAAAAACAAACGTGTGTGTGTGTGTGTGCGTGCGTGCGTGCGTGTGTGTGTGTATTTAGGGGTATACTGTTAGGATTTGAATTCAGATTTATTTGTAAATGGGTGCCCTAAGCAGAATTGTATTGTTGTGCCCCCTCCCCCAAAAATATAACACCTGGATCAAAATAGAACTTTAATAAAATATAAAAGTAAATAAATAAATAACATAAATTAAACTGTAATTAAACTGTATTACTTACAAATGACAATTGTTGATCTAGACAGTTACCTATGGCTATTATTTTATTAATAGGCTACAGTTGTCTGATTGATTTTATAGTCTCGAGCATTCTAAAATCATGCAAAAGTAAATTAAGCTATTACTACGATAAAACCATGGTTAATTTGTGTAAGGGTTGTGATGTCCACATGTTTTTGTTGAAGAAATTATAGAGGCTGTAGCATTTCTATGGTAAAATGGTGGCCAAAATGTAAGATTAAGTGGATATTTGAATTGGCCTAAATGTTTGGTCAATATAACAATGATTTGATCGTCTTGTAAATGTAACAGCAGCTACCAGGCCTTTGGTTCTCTTTAAAGGCATTTGTAATAATAAGTCATGTACATAAATTGTTTATTTTGTATTATATTATGTATTTTAACAGTGTTGTTAAATTAAACCATATCATTATTAATTATCAATCCGTATTGGCTCATTGTTTTTATATAATGCATTTTAGGTCATTTTAAAGGCTGTTGTTGGCTTAAGTATTTTTTTATAACCACAAAAAAATATTGTCTTGATACATCTTAAATCTTTGTAAACTATTATTTGAAGTAGCCTAACAAAATCATGGTTCATTTGTGGTTACCATCCATGGCCACAAGAACTATGATATTTGGTTTTTGTAACATGTTTTTGTAGATCGGGAAGAAGGAGGCGGGAACCGGAGAACATTTAAAGACTTTAATAATAAAATAAACAAACACAAAATAAAAAACAACCCCTCACAGACGACTGCCGCTCACAAAACACAAACTAAAGTCAGTCCGGGCCTGGTCCTCTCGTCGTCCACTGTCGTCGCTCCCCCTTTTATCCTTCTGGAGCTCTTCCGTGGGACTCGAGACTAGTGAGTGGTGCAGGTGTTGCTCATTATCATTTACTCCACCGGCCTCGCTCCGTTCCGACGGCTCTCGGCCCCGCCCCACTCATCACAGTTTTATTCGTAGTAAAAACCATGGCTAATTTTCATAAGGGAACATGGAAACTCAGAGAGAATTTTAGATGTGTTGATGGTGGTTTAATTATTACCGACGTTAAAACACGTTCTTAACCTCAACATTCAAATAAACGTTTCACTGGATTATCAATGTACCTGAAGGCTTCATATGTTTTTCTTTTTTTTTCTCAGCACCAGACTGCTGATGCATTTTCACGGGCATAGTTGTCTATCAATGATGATCATTTTCATTCAGCAGCAAACATAGTGCGAGCGGTCGCGCGCACTGATGTGGGAATGGCGCGTCACGTGTGCCTGCCTTCTGTGTCCACCATAAAATGCATTTTTTTATCATTATATATATATATATATGTATTCATCTTTATGTTTTTATTTATGTATATGTTAATTTTAATATTAATATAGAGCGAAAGGTTTTTTTGAGCAACTGGGATGGTGCCCCCCTGGCAGTTGGTGCCCAACGCAAACTGTGTACTCTGCATATAGGGAGTGGCGGTATGGGTGGCTGGATAGGAGTGTGTGGGAGTGAGTCAACGTTGCTTACATACCAAGGGCTTTTAAAACTGGTATGTTTGTATTTGAACCTTGAACTCTTGCTGTCCTAGCTCTGCTATGCACTGAACACCGCTCTATCTCTCCTGTCATTCTGCTCCTATACAGTGTTAAAATTGAGATAGCCAGACTGAGATGGAGTAATGCATAGAGAATGGCGGCTGACACAGTTTGAACAAAATACTCTCACAGCGAAACTCTTCGCTTAAATCAAGTCATGGTGACCTAAAACACAAAGCCAAATACTGCAAAACATGCTCTGTGTGTGAGTGTGTGTGCGTGAGTGTCAAACACAGGAACTGTTCCAAATGCTCACAAGCTCAGAAAAGATGATGGGAAGGATTCCACACTGTAATGAGAAACAGATGACCACTTACATCAGTGTGTGTGTGTGTGTGTGTGTGTGTGTGTGTGTGTGTGTGTGTGTGTGTTTTGGCTTAGTTCTCACACATCATTATTATGGCCATTTTATTAAACTGAAAAAATGTGTAACTGAACGTATTCACGGTTATTTTACCCTTCTCGGTCCACTCTAGATCCTTCTTGCCTTTTTTTCTCCCGCAACCCCCAACAACATCACCCCCCCCCCCCCCCCCTTCTCCTGCCTTCTGTCTCTCGTCTGGCCTCTGATTGAACTTACATAAACTTAAAGAGTGTTTTGTGTCTTTCTGTCACTCTCCCCAATCTGTTTAGTCTTCCTTAGGCCTAAAGCATATGCAAACACAAATGTTTCTAGATACACAAATACAATTTGTGACATTTGAAGATAGCATATTACCATATACAATGTTTAACAGATTCAATTGTTTTCAACTCAGTTATTGCATGTATTTAATTTAACATAATAGTTTAATTTGGAACATTCTGAGGTGATTGGAAAAATCAACAAAATTAGTATATTCTACAAAATTATACTACAAAATTAGTATATTCCATGTTGATTAAAAGCAATAAGGGAATCAAAGCTCTTTGTTACAATGATTTTACCACAAGCAATGAATATTCTTATAACGTGAACAACGACAAACCTCATCTGCCATTGGTTGGGTGAAAAGATAATCCTGTCCCAAACCAAAACCATTGGTTGAGCTGATGCTGCTGCATTGGTCCAGTCAGAAAGCTAAACATTTTGTACAAATTCCATAAGAAATTCAGTTTATAACTATGGACATCTGAATGTATTGCTATTGCCCCCTTGAGTTTTGGAGGCTTTCTGTGTTCACCTCGTTAATGCAAGATAGCATGTGCAAGGGCTTAAGGCAAGTGTCTGAATCCCTGTAAAAATAACAACCGAGGCTCATTCTAAATACATGCCTCTAAATATATTTCTGTAACCCCATTATTACATACCTTACTGTATGTTCTGTGGCAGTTTCAAAATAAAACCTCCAGTGAGTGGCGCTAAAATGCGGGTATTTGGCACGTATTTGTTACGTTGATATTGGCATGTATTGCCGTGTTTGTATTACGTTGCTTCAGGTATGTATTGTGGTGGTTCACAATTCAAATATCAGAGGAGTGTTGCCAAAAGTTAATGGTCTATCGTGTTGAAAATATCCCCTAACTGTAAACCTAACCGATAGAGTTAACAAATGCAAATGTGATATAAAAAACACATTTGTGGATAGAGCCGTGCTATTTTAACTTCCTTGTGTGGTTTTGAACTATATTAAGTTGAACTATAGTTTCATGGAGTTCGTACGAAGCTCTTCATCTCTGAAGTGCAACGCCTTATCGTATGAGCTTCCAAGCAAACAACTAAATTAGAAAACTCATGCACATGAAGCTGGACATGTGACGACACGTTCAGAAGTATCAGTTTTCAAATCTCGCAGCATGTTAAAATAGTTTTGAATTCATAACATAATATTCCTCAAGTAATTATGCAAAAATTATGCTTTATTAATTGAATCTGTGGACCTGTGCAAATCATACTTTGTGTGAAAAGGAATAAAATTTGTTGGAGTTTTACTGCCTAGTGTTAATTTCAACTGTATGCATAGCTTTGTATGCATTTTGTTATTTGGGGGTGGGGCAGTTTTGCAGACATTTATTTAGAGGCACGTATTTCCAATGAGCCTATGTGCAAAAATAATGAACACTCTCCCATCTGTTGTGGGTTGACTAAACAATAATCTGACCCAAACTGGTACCATTGGTTGAGCCAAAGTTGACATCCTGGTCCGATCAGAAATCAACTGGAGCTCCTTTGGTAGTGCAACAGGCACTTTTCGTGCAAATCATCAAGCAAATGGTTTAATAGTTATATCTACTGTAACGGGGTGAAGAATCACACGACAAGGGGGAGTCAAATAAATGCCCCGGAGGGTGAGTTTATTCAGGGTTTCTGGGATGTAGACTTCTCTCTGTCGTGGGTTGGTGATCGGTGCTCCCCGGAAGACTTGTGCTCGTGCTCTCCAGTGGCTGTCCTCCATGCCGTGATCGTGCTTTCCAGTGGCTGTCCTCCGCGCCGTGCTCGTGTGCGGGGGCTGGCCGGTTAAACGCTGCTTTCTGGAATATAATGCAGATTTCAGAGTTAGCATGGAGTCTTCTGGAGACATGTCTCACCAGTGTGTGTGTTGCGGCGGCTTATCAAGCCCTGCCGTGACGAGCCTCAGGTGTGCCCGGCCAGCCCGTGATGAGGACGTGCAGGTGATCCTCGTTGGTTTCCAGGGCGACGGTAATGAGCGCTCGGGACACGCGTCACACTACGTATTAAACTGAAATAGTAGTATTTGTACATTTAAAAAAATAATACTAATTGAATCAGCTTTAAAATTCAGTTTATAGCTAATTTTATTGACATCTGAGTTGATCATTTTATTGGCATCTGACATCTATGTTGCCCCCTTGAGTATTTGAGACTTACTGTGTTGACCTTGGTAATGCAAGAATGCATTATTTTATTATTGCGTTAATGCTTGTTTCAAACCTTATTGTGTATGTCCATCTTGTTTACTCTCTCTATCCCTCTATCTTTTTCCAATTCTCTCTCTGAAGGGATTAGACCCTGAAATGGCATTACTATATAACACCACTGAGAGAGAACTTTGTGAACATGACCTGAGAAAAAAAACAGCGAACACACCACATCAAATATATCAATTCCTACAGCTAAAACATCCCATTTCTCCCATAGCAGAATATAGAGGTTTACCTCCAAACCTTAACCTCTGACCCCCCCTCCCACAAATATGTGTGTGTGTGTATTATTTGTGTGTATGAGTTGGATCATTTTGAAAGATATGAGATTGTTATTATTGCTTGTGATGCCCCGGAGTGATAGGACAGAGATTATTTGCTGCACACAGAGTGTCGGCATGTCTTATTGTTTGTGTGTGGGTAAGTGTGTGTGCCGTGTACGTGCAAAACCCGCGGGGTAGAGATCTTGTATGGTGACTCAAGTGTTTTCTGTTTGGGGCTTTCACATGGCATCTTAACTGGTTTAATAATGACACACAAAACAATCCCCAGTGAACTTTTGTCCCTCAAGCAATATAGATGCCCTACTGTATATTATCAATTTTATAAAGTGGGTGAATGTCAAAAAAGAAAAACCTGTAAAAACAGTAACCGGCCATATTCCACCCTAAGGCCAATAAAAATCAATCTAAAAGTTTAAAAAAATCATACTTTTGGGAGAAAGAAAATACAAAAACACAATTATACACAATTGTGTTTGTGTGTATATATATATATATATATATATATATATATATATATATAATATTATATATAATATAATAAATACATTTTATATATATTTTTACCTCTCTAAACACTTTCTAATAACAGTAACCACCTCCATGACTGTGTCCCATTTTGCATGAAAAGTGTTTGGTAATAGTTTCATATTATGAGAGTATTTTAGAAATGTATTGAGCAGTATGTTTTATCTGATCACAAACCTCCATAATCCATTTTGTAGAAAGGAATAACATGAGTTCAGGGGGCTTAAATGACATGATATGAAACTTCCCTGCTGAGGGTGAGATGAGCTAAGACTGACAAATTATTTCTCTCCAAAACAGGAAGTGAGAAACAATTTCACTTCCTGCTCATGAGACAGTTGGGTGCATAAAGCCCACAGAGACAATAGAGTATAACATTCCTAGATTTGTACATCTGTTTTACAGTATTTCACTCCCTGGAACTTTTTTATTCAGTTATGAAAAACAGAAAACTATTTGTATTATTAATGTGTCACATATAACTTCAAAGAATGTTGTTACACCATCTATCATTGTCTTAAGTTCTTCCACCATCCTTCACTTGTTATTGTTATGTGCTGCTTTCTTCAGAAAATGTCTTCCTTCTCTTGATGGTTTCCTTTGTTCATTCATTGCCATACTTTTCAAATAAGATTGTTATTAAGCACACAGTGGCTGATATTGATATTCATAATACAAAAAAAGGGATATGTGGGTAGTTTAATTTGAGCTAAAACAAAACTGTTCGCTGAGAGTGTTGGCAAGATGTTTATCAAAAATGTTATTTGATTATTTCATAATAATAATTTATTAATTTTTTTTGTATAATGACAGTGCACTTGGTTGTAATTGATGTCTAAATCAGTTATTCGCAATTGTATCACAGGGCTGTTCTGAAGCTAAATTAAAAAACAAAACGCTAAGTGCAAATATTATAAATATGAATTTAATATGAACTCATATCAATTTAAAAATGCTTTCCATATATGATTTGTTGTTGATGTTAAAGGGGGTACATTCAATTCGACTTATTTAGAAATGTAAAATAATCTGAATAAGTGTTTGATTTTAGGGTTAATTACTACAAGTTTAATAATGTGTTGGGTTGCGAATGTAAAATCTGGAAAAAAGTTAACTACAAGACTAAATCAAAATCGTACAGAATAGAATACACCTCTATTGTTTGCTTGTTTTCTTTGTGTTCATATTAGTCTGATGCAGTTTATGTACTTCATTGGTTTGTAATAATAGTTGTAAAACACAATTCATTCTCTCTTTCACTCTGGCCAGCTCAGTTATCGATTCTTTTCTCAATATTTTCCATAACCTCTAATTTCCCAACAATTGGTTTAACACAAGAACATCAGAGGTCTAATTCAACCTCCTAATGATCAATAACCGTGATTACACCGAGAAAGAGCTGAAGGAGGATGATTTTTTCCCAAAATAATGACTGGAGAAGTGTCTTACTGTCAACAAAACGCTCAGCAGTTAAGCTTGCATATGTCCCGGAGGCAATTTGCTTATGTTTTATTTTTTTTATGTGTGTGTCTGTTTTCTATTTAAAAGAAGACATGTGGCTCAGACATTATGTAACAAAGGCAATAAAACTTACAATGTGAATTAGTATAATTACAAATCACACAACCAACAAAAGTTATTTAGCTGGAATCACACAGATATCGACTAATCTCTGAACTGCAAAGCCAGACTAAACCAGCTCAGTATTACTGCAGTCGCGCTACATCTGGCTTTGTTTGATGTGTCTGTGGAGTAGATTTGACAATAAAAAAATAACAAAAATAAGGTTTTGATATTATTACTTTAGATTTTAAGTATGTAAACCTAGGTGTGATGACAAGTGGATTATAACATTATCAAGGATGCAACTAGATGAGGGTGACAACAACATTTGTTCACTTAAAGAGATAGTTCACTCAAAATGTTTAATTCTGTCATCATTTACTCACCCTCAAGTAGTTCCAAACGTATGAATTTCTTTGTTCTGCCGAACACAAAGTAAGATATTTTGAAGAAAGTTTGCAACCAGGCTGTTTTTGGGTATCCATTGACTTCCATAGAAAGAAAATACTATGATTCAGAACTGCTCTGTTTCCCTCATTCCTCAGAATATATTCCTTTTGTGTTTGGTAAATAAATAAAAATGTAGATAAATAAATAAATAACAAAAAAATGAATAGGCCTAGTTAGTTAGTTAATTAGTAAGTTGGTTATTTTGTTATGGCAAATTAAGAAAATTGAAAATGTTGCCTTGGCAACTAAATAGAATAAGTTATAAAAGGTAAATAAAACAAAAGCTGTTCCAAAACATAGAGAGCAACGTTATGCTAATGTTATGCTACCATACAAAATTTTGGCTAGGTTTCAATGTAGCGCTGCATGTATCCTGTAACAGCAAACTCTATTAGAATCAATTGTGCGTCAGAGTTTACTGTCATGTGAAGATTGTTATATGTGTGATGTACTGAATTCCTGTTTATCAGCCCAAGAACCGTCACTTGTAAGGTTGCATTTTAGTTAGATTTTGTAAGTAGTAGACAAGGCTAAGGTTTATAACTGAGTTATCTTGAGAAGATTCTACTTACAAGTTTTAATGTGTTGTACAGTGCATTCAAGTGTTTTTATTCATATAAATTGAATCAAAGGGGAATATTTCATATTTTGATTCCCAACAGGAAATGTGGAGTAGAAGTTGTGCATTGTCTGTGCAACTAATGCTAATCTTTATATTTTAGCATTTATATGTTCTTCCACAGAGAATATTGGGAAATGTTGATAAAGTCTGTCGCTTCAAAAACTGACTAAATTAGTAGAATTTCTAGAAGCTTTATTGTTGTTCTTCCAAACCTGTACATGAAATGAAACCAACAGGCTTACACAATGCAACTTATTTATTAGCATTACCAATTAGCAAAAACCATGATGCTTTAATTGACATGCCCCTCACTCGTCAAGTCTGCGCTCAAAGAAAACCCTGAGCTTCCCACTGGTAATTACGACCTTGGCGGCATATACTCATCATCTAAATCTGATCATACCAACATGACTTAAAGGCAGCATTAGACATCTGCCGTTGATAGCGGCACACATGGTACTTAAGAAAGACAAAAACAACGAAAGTGCAATATACCACAAAAGCCACTTTTTCAAATGTAAGCTAATCTTTCAAGCTGTTTATTCACCCTGTCACCTTTTGTCTCTTTGTTTTCTCCTTTCTGTTTTGTGCTTTACAGACACAGTAACAGACCTGTTAACTTAGCGTGATGAATGTAGCCAATAACAGAACACAAGGCTCCTCTACCATTCTAATGTTACATTTACATATGCTTACCCGCAAGGCCAAAACACTTTCTCTTCTTCTCTGTGTGTTTCTCATTATCTTGTTTGTGTCTAACATTAATCTCAACTGCAATGTAGCGGTAATTATTATTAGCCTAATTACAACAAACTAGCAACTGATGCACCTATGCTCTGTTCTTCTTTTCACGTGAAGGGGAAAAAAAGTGATTTTTTTTGTTTTATGTTTGAATTTTGCAATTGAGTGCAAAAATATGCTTCTTATTCACTAACCACTTACAATCTTGTAGAAAACTAGCTGCTAGATTCACTAACCGTTTCATTATTTCCGCTCACATTTTACGCTGGTCATGGATGGAAATGATCATCAATGTCTCATGCAGAGTTAAATTTCTTTGTTTAGCTACTTTTATTCAGTGAAAAAATTTAACTATACAGTCCCAGTAAAGCATGTCAGATTGCAGTAATCTGCTGTGTCCTCTACAACACAGAACTCAGAAATTATCAATAAAATTGGTAATTGAGCCATTTAAATTGCTTTCAGCGCATTTTTGTGCATGATTCTTCATGTAAATTGTGTTTTATCAGCTTAGAGTTCCATTAACTGACATTTTTCTGAGTAAAACAGGATTTTATTTTGCTTTATATTGTGAATTGATTGCATTGTCTTTCACATCCATAATGTGAAAAGCATGAATCGTGTGCAATCATTTTCGTGTTTACTTTCCACAATTTTGTCTGAAATTGTCCAACAGCTCATTATTTTCTACTCTTCTAGATGATCCAGACAAGGTCATCTATCCACACCTCATCCGCCAGGTATGTTTAACAACATTTACATTGATCCTCATCACGTTACAAAGATAAGATAAGGACATGTACATTTCATAATTACATTGTGTTATTCCTGTCCTCCCTGGACAGGCGGCTTTATGGAGCTTTGACTGTGAACAGAGGCAGCACTTTATTTCTGCCTGGTTAGGCAGAATAGATCCTCATCAAATCGCTCTTTTTAAGACAATATGCACGTGGGCGTATGGCTTTGGGCTTATTTGACAGCATCAAATGGATTTCAGAAGAAAGGAAATATCGTCGTTTATGAAATAATCCCTTCATAGTTATTTCATTCTTGCGCTGGTGTGCGTGCCGGCATTTTGCGCCTTTCCTCATTTTCTTATGTCCTTTTTTCTTTTTATTTAGGCAGAATAGATGCTGACAGAGGAAGAGAGGAAGGAATAGACTTTGAAAAGGATGATGTTATACATACTTTATTTAGATTAGACTTGTTGATGATATGGGCTGTGAAATATGGCTTATGTCTCAGGTCAGTATCTTTTATTGTGGTGGAGGTGATGAGGAGAAAGCAACCGTTTTTGGTTTTCTGTCTGTATCTGTCTCTCACACGTCTCCGCGGCTTGAAAAGGAGCCTAAGAGGTGTGTGTGAATGTGTGTAAATATGGTCGCTAACAAGATTACAGGCCGCAAGTGAATGGATGATGGGTGAAAAAGGAACATGTTGCACATGTTTTAAGAAGCTATGTTTAAGAATAATACTCTCACACCCACACAAACCCACTGCTTTCCAGAAACCAGGATTCTGCTTTCTTGTGGGTTTGTTAAGCGGACCTCTTTGCTTGTTATTTAGCATGATTGGTTGGTGTGGTTGTAATGTTTAATAGTTGCTTTTAGCCAAACACTGTGAGCTTAAGTACCGGACGTGTGGCTTTTCGGGTGGTTTGTGGGGATGATTTAGAAGTAGACTTACCTTGTGAAGACGTGACTATGACACTAACTGGGCAACAACAAATGTTGCGTAAATGCTAGTTGGGCTAGCCTATTAGGCTTTTTGTTTTCCTATGACACATTCATGATTTTATTGTGCGTGGTTAATCAGCGTGCGTCACATGTATCATTGTTCAGCTATTTCTTGTTTTTGTTTTTTGTTTTTTTTGGGAGGGGGGGTCCAGTCATTTCAATAGGAATCCACATGATCAAGAACTACACATGAGGGCGAAAGGCTTCATCACAGATTTTGCACACAATGAACAAAAAGCTTCTTAGTTTGAAAGTGTCTTCTGTGTCACTTGTGTTTCAAGAGTTGTGCTTCATATATTGCTACATTATTGATATTAGATGAGAAAAATTTCGAAGAAGTTTTGCTAATGAGGAGTAAAATGGTTTCATACTACATGCTTAGCTCCTCTGCTAACTTGCAGATATGGCTAATGGGTAATGCTAACCAGTAGCATTGTGTTAGCAAACCTACATTTTGGTCTTACTCCTGTCACAGATCAGTCAGGCTCCACCACCAATCCGTCACTATGATCTCAGTCACCTGAGTTCTGATTCACGTCACCTACACCTCATTAATCACCCAATCTACCCAGCACTATAAAGGCACACACCCAACTCCAGCACTCTGTCCGATCTCGATTATACGAAGTGGACTTTCAACAGCTACACGCTACGACCTACTTGACACTTACCTGTTCAGAAACTTACCTCCTGATCCTCCTCCTCGTGGGTTCCTGCGTCTTCCTCGTCTGTCTCCCCTCGTCTGTAAGCAGGCCGCCATTGATCTGGGGTGTGTGCTTCTCCTCGTCATCCACGAGTTCCTGGCAAGACAAGTACCTTCAGTATATCCTTTACTCTCTCGTCAAACTACTAAAAGTCATACTCACCATTTCTCCCTGCTCCCACAATTGCTGAATCAATAAATATACAGCATTGTTTAAACATTCATATGTGTCCAGTATGCTTACCATAACAACTCCATTGTCCTTCTCCAAAGTATGTTCCATTAAAAGGTTGCACGTGTTGTTTTAGTATCTCATTTTAAGATGCTAGAAGTCTTTTGTTTGTTTTCTTGGCCAATGCGACTGTAGTTTCCGATTTATTCTGAAATCTGTTGGTGTGGATGTAGTGTCACACAAAACCAGTGCATTTTATTTACTAACATCATACATGCCCTCCAAGATTTCCAATTTAGTGATCACATTGCCTGATTTAACCAAAAGAAAGCACATTATTTTACTTAATATATATATTTTTTATTTCGAATGGAATTCCAATATTCAAAAACAATGACGACTATAATACATCGATAACAGAACTATGACATATTGACAACAACAATTGAATAATTAAATAACAAAAACTGTTTAAAATGATTAAAATGTACAGTAGTGTAATCCATGTCCAAGCATCCATCTAGCACACTTCTGTATTTTCAGCAACGATTATTTCTATGTCATCATTGTTGTATGTACAGTATATAGGGAGCCAGGACCACAACTGATTTTAGAAAATATGTGCAAAAATGTCAACAGGTAATTTTACTCTTTCCATCACTAACATTAATTGCACAAGTAAATAATGGTTATTTGTGGGTTTCCACAGTGATTCAAATATCAGCACAATGCAATAGTCAGTCATTTTGGGGCTGCATTAATTGGAAAAAAAAGTCCCAAGACATCCTGGTGGGACTGACCATTGCAGAAATAGCATATTTGTCACCTACTCTATGATTAATTCATTCCATAACTGAATATGTCTGATTAATGTTATATTTAGTTTGGCTAGTCATGAAATCTAAAAATAGTGGCCACTCTGAAGGCCGGTCACCCTATGTAAAAGAATGTATATATATGACTGGAGTCTCTATCTTCATAATTTTAACATAATTTTAAACATACTCATCATACATAATTTTTTTCTTCAGGCCTTTTACTTTTTATACTGGAAAAAAATACTTTAACACAATTATATTTTGGGTGATAAAGTATGTTCAAAATTAATTGTTTGATTTTTTTGTTGTTGTTTTTTTCAGTTACTGAGACTATTTCTGTCTATGTTGATTTGATTTAAAGGAATAGTTCACCCAAAAAAATGTAATTCCGTCATAATTACTCACCTCATATCTTTCCAAATCTGTACAACCTTTGTTAAACTTCGGAACTCAAATTAAGATATTTTTGATGAAATCCAAGCGATTTCTGACCCTGCATAGACAGCAATGCAACTGAAATGTTCAAGGCCCAGAAAGGTAGTACGGACATAATTAAAATAGTCCATGTGACATCAGTGCTTCAACCATAACTGTATGAAGCTATGAGAATACTTTCTGTGCACGAAGGAAACAAAAATAATGTCTTTATTCAACAATTTCTTCTCTTTGGTGTCAGTCTTTGACATGCATCCACGACAGTACCACTATGCATGCGCATGCATTTCTTTTGATTCCACATGGACCATTTTAATGATGTCCTTACTACCTTTCTGGGCCTTAAACATTTAAGTTGTGTTGCTGTCTATGCAGGGTCAGAAAGCTCTTGGATTTCATCGGTTTTGGAACAACACAAGGGTGAATAATTAATTACATAATTTTCATTTTTGGGTGAACTATCCCTTTAAAGCATCCATACTCTTAATTTCAAGAGAACTGAACCATTCTCAAACATAGTGGCCTACTTTGGGTAGTTTGGAGATCTCAATACAAATTCACATTTTAACATGAAAATAAGATTTTTTTTTAATAGCAGATAGATTGTTGTTTCTTGTATTCTTGTTGTTTCTTATATTCTTACTTGTTTTTGCCCTTCTGCCCCTGCTACAGTAAAAAAAACAGCAACAAAAAAACTGAAGGAGAACTCTGACCTAATGATATTGAGCAAGAGATACACCGGAAATTCAAACTTCATGTATGCAGTTTTATTTAAACACATGCACAAAATATACAAGAAAACTGACCAGGTTTTTCATTAATACGAGCACTACACGTAGTTTTACTTGCCTTAATCTGAATTAACATAGTTTCTGTGAGGTAAATATCTGCAGTTAAAGCACAGACAAGCTGCTAGCCCTAAAACAGGATGTGGTGATGTCTCAAACAGGAAGTAAGCCTTGTTAGATACAATAATGTCACGTGGAATGGTTGCTTGTTTTTCATTTGACTCACAGACCTAACCGTTTTTCCCTCTCTTCTTCTTCTCCTTGTAACAGTTTATGACAAAACAACATTTTCATTTTAATATGAACATTTTCCAAGAAACGTGGTGAACTGTTCTTGGTCATTGGTATATTTCGCAACAAAATATTTCAGGCTATACTATCAGTGTTATAAAATACTATGAACTATGGTTCAATAAGCCTTTTTTAATCACAGAGACCTGGGCTTCCACAGTAAAGGACATTATCAAGGACATTTTAAATTATTCTGATTTTCTGATTATTACAGAAAATATGTATTTAGTTCACATTTTAAGGCATCTTGACATTTTTTGATGACTTTTAGCCTTATTGAAATAATTATTAAATATTTAATGTTTACACTTTATTTTGATAGTCCACTTTAGATATTCTACTAACTATAAGTAGCTTTGCATGTCAACTAATTCTCATTAATTTGTAACTACATGTCTACTAACTCTCAGAGTACATTGTTAGGTTAGGTTTAGGGTTAAAGTTGACATATACTTGCAAAGATACTTATAGTCAGTATGTTGTTTGTTGTGGACCCATTAAAATAAAGTGTTAGAATATATTAAACAGACAGTCTACTAATACTTTAATGACTGCTAGTTGACATGTAGTTGCAGAGTTACTTACTGTTAGTAGAATAACTGAAGTGGACTATCGAAATAAAGTGTTGCCTAATTAATCAATTAATTGTATGTAGCTTTTTATATCCCATGTACAGTATTAGACATCTTACTGTCATATTGTGATGTTACAATACAGTTATATTTAAGCTAAATGACATCTTAATTTAAAAATGTGCATATTAATTTGAACAAATTTAAACATTATTATTTATGTATTATTATACACATACAGTGAACAATCCCAGCAGGCACCAGACGGCTCTGTAACATCAGGTTGACGTTGGACGTGACGTCGAACAGACGTTGCAATTTGGTTGAAAATTAAATCGGGTTGACGTCAATATTTGATATCAATTTGAGTTGACTTAATGTTGGATTTTGGTTACACAACCTAAAAACAACAAAATCTCAACGTCAGCTGACGTCATTATTGGACATCAATTTAACATTGACATTAGACGTTGAATTTACATTGAATTTCGTCATCCGACGTCTCAACTGAAATTTCACCAAATATGGCGTTGTGACGTTGTGTGCCTGTTGTGTGCCCGCTGGGATGGGGAGTGGGTGGCCTGATGGTTCTGCAAAGTGTGTAAAACCATCAGAGACCTTAGTCATAACACTAGCCCTAACCTTCTCTTGTTAGTTTTGCAAAGCAGCAAAGCTTGTACATACTAAGTACACTTTATTAAATGCTTTGAATTGTAATTTAAGCTCGCCTAATTTGAAGCGTGACCGCGTTATTGATAGGCCTACTTATATGTTATAACTGTGGAATTAAGAATTTAAAGTAGAGAACAGTGGTATCATAATACAGAGTCACAAAGGCCCGCCTCTCTACATATAATATATATATATATATATATATTAAAAATGCACATGGAGCATAAAAGCGCCAGTTAGGCCTATTCATTCGGCAGTGTCTACGGAAAAGGTTGCATACATTAAGTCGGATAATACACAGAAGAGGTTCGTATAGAGATTAGGCGGTGAGAGAGAGAGAGAGGCAGAGCTGGAGTGATTGTGAGGGGCGGAGGAAAGAGAGCCTGTTCTCAGCGCTTATTACACTCAGAGCAGTGCAGAGAGACAGTCGGAGTAACAGCGCTCACTCACTCACTCACTCATTCAGCCGCATTCTGTCCGAGCAAAGTCCGAGCTGCCCAAGCCTCAAGCATGGTCTCTATAATCTCAGACCTGGACCCGCTCAAGAGCTGGAGCGTGTTAAGGTAAGACCCGAGCCGAGCATGCACACGAGCAGAGTGCCGAGTGTCTCCATCCCGCACGCGTTGAGGACGCGCTCTTTCCCTCCGCTCGACTCCAACACGAATGTTGTGAGAATTGCGTGTGCCATTTAGGCTCGAAAAAGTGTGTGTGGGACTTTTTTTTTCTTGAGTTCGCACATATACTGTCATGTGTCTGACGCATGGAGTGTCTCATTAACCCCTTGAGCGACCAAACCCTCCTCCGAACGCACCGGGAATGAGAAGTCTTATCGGACCGGGCGCGTCTCATCTCATATGTGATGCGGGATGATGGTGCTGATGCTGAGAAGCTGCTGTGCGCATCACTGCGAGATTTATATAGAATACTTTATGTATGCACTTTAAGTCAAACGACTTGACATTTTTGGGCTGTTTCTTTTTCTCTTTTTCTTTCTTAAAGACCCCTTAGGATCTTTAAATGGCACATGGTGTTGCGCATCTCCGTCTATTACGCAAATAAATGCGCGGCTTTGAAGTTTTCTTCTTCGTTTTACCTTAGTTTAAACACTGTTGGATATTTATCAAGTGCGTGTCAAACCTGAGCTACCAAGACTGTGCATTATAAACAGCTGACCCTAACACTATAACCATTATGTTTGGAGATTTATAGACATTTTGGAGCATCGCAGCTGCTTTTAAAGTGCCTCAAATGTTAAATACGCAACTCGCCAAAGAGCTTGGGACAGCCATTGTGTTAACTCAGTACTCTGAGTGTTTTTTTTTTTTTTTTTTGAGGAAGTATACAAGGGCAACTGAAACCACAGAAAGCATGTCATGATGTCAAATCGTTCCGCATTAGTTCTCGGAAACACATTTAGAGGACAGTATTATGACCCTAAAATAATATATACTATATATATATATATATATATATATATATATATATATATTATATTTTATTATATTATCTTTTGCAAAGGTTATTTAGTATGTTTCTGATAATCTGCATAATATAATAAATAAATACACATTTTAGTCAGTTGTTGAATGTTGAGCACCATCCCAGATGTTTTGGACAAATTTGTTAATTACAAATTATAAAACATATTTGTAATGAGGGTAAAGAGTGAACTATAAATACTCTGGATCTTCATATATAGTTCAGGATTCTGGGTTGTTGTAAATTGGGGCACCGCTGTATTCCACACTGAATTATGAAAATAGATCAAGGGTATAAAGATGACACGCTGTGCTCTCTCAGAAGAAGTGTTATTTTTGGTCAATTATTTATTCCGATAAGCAGGTCACAGCTCAAATTGCACCTAAAATGCACATACGCGTCCTCAAAAGTGTACATGCAAAAACGCACATTCTGTTGGATGTTTTTAAATGTACGAATCTCATATTGATGCATACTAGAACACACACACATACAGTCCTGTTTTAATAGCCTTACTGTGAAGGTGACAGACTACTGCTGCATTTAAGTAGACATTTCCCGATCGATGTAGCACTATTAGTCAGTATGTTCCTTTTCTTTCTCTCTGACTGACACTCACAATCACGGTTCCACCCCAGAGCCGTCCGGGGCATAATCTTCTGTTCAGAGCGGGAGAAAAGGGGCTGATGGGGGATGTGTGATGGATCGCTATTTGTCTTTTTCTTTTTTATTAGTGTGGAGGCTCTATATTAGCCAGAGGAACAGCTGCCGGGCCGCCTTAATAAAGACCAGCTTAAGTTTGCCTGTCTTTCTGTTGCATCTCTTTACGTTTCTCTCTCTCTTATGTGGCTCTAGGCTACTCAGTGGCTTTCTTTGCAGCCTAATGAAGCCACCAGACATCTCAGAAAACTGTTGTCTAATGAACAACTAGTGTGTGTGTGTGTGTGTGTGTGTGTGTATGTGTATGTGTGTGTTTGTGTTGCATCCGATTAACTTTCTCATTATCTCTCCTTTAGTTCAAACCCCTTTCTGCTGTCATCCTTTATTTGAGTAAAATCTGGGAAAACAGACTGAGAAAGCAGATCAAATGGATCCAGAAATAACTTTGCTACCTATTAAGTAAATTTTTCTGGGTCGCAACTTTGACGTGGTGTGCAAACAAAAAAACTCCAGCGTCTGCGTTTTCCTCAAGTTTCTTCCGAATCGACACCTCTGAACATCTCGCTGTCAGCTCGCAATCATTTCTGCCTAGTTCAAATACATCATCTGGGATTGTGTCTGAATATGACGCATTGTAATGATATCACATTTGTCTTATGATCCGTGCAGTGGAAATTTCCGACGTGCTTCATTTCTTTTTAGGGCTCTATGCGGGATCACTCTGTCATGATCCCACTTTTCCTTCAGAAGGGCTCGATGCATTTGTAACACGGATGTCGTTTGAACGATAGCCTTGCACATTTATTTAAACTGCCTTCGTATTCAATGCATTTTTTGCAATTACAAAAGAACTTAAAAATTAATTTATGTAATTTGCAACATGCAGATGTCAACAAACATATTAGGATAATAGTGTTCTATCTATCTATCTATCTATCTATCTATCTATCTATCTATCTATCTATCTATCTATCTATCTATCTATCTATCTATCTATCTATCTATGCCATTCTCTACTTCTGTAAGAGAATATTTGCCTTGTGTTCACCTCTGCAACTACTTTACCTTTCTCTAACTTTTGCGCGAATGTCTTGTGCGGAAATGAAGCCAAGAGATGCAACTCCGTTCTGTCACTGCAAGCAACAAGAACAAAAATACCATGAAACTCATGTCCGCCCACACAGACACATACACACAATGAGTCATAAGCACATGCATAATGTTCTAACACACATATACAGCACACAACAGCCTCTCTGTCACGCTGACACGCACACACTGCGCGCTTCGGAAGGCAGGTTGAGTCGGTAATGAGAGGCAGCATGCTTATTAATACCACTTGATTACATTGAAAATTACTTTAAATAACAATGACAAGTTGTTGCCTTTATTGAATTAGCAGAGAGGCAGGCGGGGGAGATGATTTGATTAGAGGCATATTTAAACGCGCGACTTGGTGTTCTTGCGCCTGATGGCAGGTAAACTTGGTTTCTCATTGTCTTTTTACATACTTCTGTCTTTCACTCGTTTTAGCAGAGCGAGAAATCAACTTGATTTTAGGCCAGAGAGAGAGAGTAGCGCTAGTAGAGAGGCAATGGAGTGGCAAGCATCCGTCTTTAGCAGTGAGTGACCTCTGACCTTTGCAGTGTTGGTTTTAATGAACGCTGTTAGCGGCAACGGCTCCGAGTGTGTGTTTAAGCCTCTGCCCAGGACGCATCCGTAATTATCTGGCTGAGTGGCTTTTCTGTGCGCATGTGTGTGGGTGGGTGGCTCATGCCGTTAGCCTGTCCCTTATCCCCGGCATTAGCGGCTGGCTGCAGACAGTGGCACACAGACGGGTGGCGCAGATGAACGGCATTCCATGCTGATCTCTGCACCTGTACCAGCCTCAGACGCACACGGCAGCGCACGTCACTCCTACTCAACAGGTCTTGGCATTGTGCAGCAACAAAAAGCATAAGATCTTTAACTGAGTAAACGCATCTAGAATTACTAAGCTCCAATTATGTATGTCTAGATTGATGGATAGATAGTTTAGTCATAATGTGATAATTTTAGAGAATTTAATAGATAAATTGAGTAAAAATGTTCTTGTGGGTGTATATTTGTTTTCTGGTTGGTTAGTTGTGTACTCTGTTCTTAATAAGGCTCAGGGTAATGAGGAAGAGGTGGAGGAAGCGATGTGGCAGTGCAGGCTGGAGGTGAAGACAACATTTGATGAGTGTGTGTGCTGGTTCCACTGCTCTCCACTAGAGTTCTGTATTATTGGCTCGAGTCAGTGTGGCGATGCACTGCCCTCCGCCGTCTAGTCAGTGTACCCATTATACTGTCTGTGTATGTGCGTCTGTGTATGTGACCAATATTGTTCCACAGTCTGACATTTTCGGAGCCTGCGTGAGCTAGCCAGATGGGTCTGCACCCCATGAAGTGAAACCCCCACCCCTCACACACACTCTCTACCTAGAGAACGTAATTACAATTATCAGCTCACCCATCACAATTACAGCTGAAGGAGAGAGAGAGAGACAGGGAAATGAATGCAGGCAGAACAATAGATGCTCGAAAGAATGAGACTGCGAGAGATAAAAGTGGAAAAAGTTGGATGGGGACAGAGAAATTGTACTACTTTTTTTATATCGATCCTCTCTTGTAATACTTTTTATATAGCTAGATCCTCTGTTGTACCTTCTGTGCCCCAAATAACAGTATCCTTGAAATACATAATCGCCATACATTTCATGTAAAAAAAATCTTAAATCTTAAATATCTCAATAGTTTCTCACAGACAGCAACGAAAAGCAATTTGAAACGTTTAAGTTTGATGAAGAAAAAACTCTAGTAAACCTACATTTGTAGAGTTTTACAAGAATAACATGTCATTTTTAGGTCCAGTTCGCAGTATTAACTAATTATTAACTACAACCTTTGCCTCAATAAACTCCTAATTACTGCGTATTAATAGTTAATAAGGTAGTTGTTAGATTTAAGATATTGGGTAAATGATTAGGGGTATAGAATATTGTCATGCTGAATATGTGCTTTATAAGTAAACAATAACAACCAATATATTAGTTATATGCATGCTAATAATGAACAAGTAATAGTGAAAATTGGTCCATATACTAAAACATTACCGGATGACAGGATAGAGTTCCAAAATAAATAAATAAATAAAATAGGTATCAATATGAACTAAGTTATGGAGATCTAAGTTATGATGTCCAATTATATACCTTGATACTCTTTTTATATGTCTCACTGTCTTTTTTTATGATAAGAAATTTTTAGGAAAAAACATCTGAACTTTTGTTAGATCTTAATCTCCTGAGCAATAAAAGATAATCCTTTGAGATATAGATTTTACTGGTGTATCTTAATATGGCACTTTCGTATTTAGCTATTCTGAATTTTGTGCGTGTGTTTGTGCGAGACACAGAAACAGATTTCTCCCCCATTTGGCTGGTTAAGGCAATTGGGAAATGGTCACAGGATTTTAATGAGAATCTGAACGTGTGTGTGAGCAGTGCATTGTTTAAGCTGTAGGAGAGTGCAGGGCTCAGGACAGAGACTCTTTTCAGGCTGCACTGAATGTCCGTGATTAAAACCGGACTGAACGTCTGACTGTCTGAAAGAGAGACAGAGCCTATTGTCATCTCTCTCTCTCTCTCTCTCTCTCTCTCTCTCTCTCTCTCTCTCTCTCTCTCTCTCTCTCTCTCTCTCTCTCTCTCTCTCTATCCCCCTCTCTCTTGTTCTGTGTGTGTAGGCAGTTTTCTATGATAAGGTTGAAATCCAGAGAGGCATATCAGTGCTGGTTTCCTCCTACGCTAGCTCTGAGAGAGGAGAATGTGCTGCAGCTATGTTTGAGGAGAGCACTTCAGGAACCATTCATAGAGCTTTCACACACACACACACACAGAGAGAGAGAGAGAGAGAGAGAGAGAGATACACATTTCTACCCATGTAACTAGCACATGGATGTTTCACCTTGCTGTCAAATGTAGCACTCTCTCTCTTCTCACACACACACACACACACACACACACACACACACATACACATGCACGCATTTAAATACCACAGACTTCTTTTTAAATGAAGCTATTTGTGATGAATACATACTAAAACCGAACTGCTAAACAAAGTTAGTTGTAAAACACAATCTGTTTTATTTTATTTATGAATGAGGACATTTCTAAATGTTTCCGTAGGGAGATTTGATCCGATTTGGGACAAAAGTTAACAAGGATTTTTTTACACAAGAGTGTTTTATGCTGTCTAAATGATAAAAGTCTAAATGCCATTCATATGGCACATATTTGGAGTCACGCACTGGCCTTAATGCTAATTTTAGTTCAGAAAATGTCAATTTCACGTTTTTAAAAACAATCCAGTCAGATTCTGAACATGCGGACTACTGTAAGTACTGGCTACATCATCCCACAGACACTCTTCACTATGCTAATCACAAGTTTGAATGAAACTTTTAGCTTAGCATGTAGCATCTGAGAACACTGAATATTACATTATAAGTACGGTGGGGGAAATATATTTTGACATGGCGTATGAACACACTATGCTGTTTATATGTGAGTGTGTATTGCTTTATAAAATTCCCGGTTAACAGTAGAGTAGGATTATTGTTGAACTGCCTGGATTCTGTAGCCTCATGCATATTTACAGAGAAGCACTCCTCATGTTCACTGCACTTCTTTATTAAAAAGAGCGACGTGTCTTTCCAGGTGCTTTGCTTTGAGAGAGAGAGCGAGAGAGAGAGAGAGCGAGAGAGAGATGGCACATACACGCAAGACGGAAACAATCTCTCTCTTTGGCAACACGCTGATATCATTTGTTATAATTTTACGGCACAGTTTAAAAGATGTGTGGGAAGAGGATGACCTCTAGTTTATTGTGACACGCAGAGGTCGACATGCTCCAAACAAATGAGTGCTAAACGAGATTGTAATTAATAGACAAGACAATTATAGTAAATACTTTTTTTACTGTTTACTTTACAGAGCACGGTAGTGCGGGACACAAATTTATACTTATGCTTAATGTGTTTTTTTGTGAAGGTTTCATGTCTCAAATCTTTTAAGACCTCATTTCAGAAGTTGATGTGCTGCCGATTGAACACTGATGTTGCTTTAAGTTCACGTTTTGTTCGTCTTCAGGCTGACACTCTGATAGCTGAGCTAAGCTAAACATGCTAGAATCTAGTATTTTTTTCCTCTCTTGTCTCTTTTCCTTCCCTTTTATCCTTCGTTGTTCTGCCTCGCTGGCTGTCTGCAAACTCCTCTATCCCTTAACCCTAGCTCCTGGCTGAGAACACATTTTTGTGTGTGTGTGTGTGTGTGTGTGTGTGTGTGTGTGTGTGTGTGTGTGTGTGTGTGTGTGTGTGTGTGTGTGTGTGTGTGTACAATGTTACATTAGCTAGCGCTCACACAGGAAGTTCTTGACTCCAGCTGTGTTGTGTGTGTGTGTTTAATCTTAATTGTAGCTGTCTGTCTGTACTGTGTCTTATGTTTCACTCCACTGCTGAGAGAAAAACGGAACTTGCACTTGTTAAAGGGATCGCGCGCACACACACACACACACACACACACACACACACACTGTCCCCTGGCATGGCCCAGTAACGTTCAGTCCCTCAAGATTAAAATCCAGCATGTGGTCCAGTTCGAGAGGCCAGATATGCGTATCTGTGTGCTCTTCTTGGTAAAGTTGGTTTACTGTGAGAGTGGATTATGGCTGTAAAGATCATGACATTTTGGCTGTTGAATGATTGTAATACAAATAATTGTGATTTAATGGTTTGTTTTGTTCATAGAAATTCAGTGACATACACCTGAAAAGTAATTTATTCATATTGAACCTGAACTCATACAATAAATGTATGACATTGCACAAAAAAATGATATAAATAATACATTTAGTTTTTTTATTAATTTAAATTGTATTGCTATATGTTTTAGTATTAAAATATTATTTGTTTATTTATACATACATTACACACCCTATGGAAACTTGTACTTGCATTATTAAAAATGAATATTTCTTGGTATATTTATTTTCACCAAAATCCCTTTATTTGGGTAGCAATATATGCGTGTGGTTATCCTAAATTAGCATGGTCTGGTGATTATGCAACAAGGCTAGAGTAGATTGAGTGTGATCAGTAATGGAACTATTTTTACTTGTCTTTCTGGTTAAAACTGAGACTTTGGTGAAAGTCGGAAGTGTGAGAGAAAGAAAGTGAGAAGGCAAATGTGTTTTGGCAGCTGTTCTGAGCTCAGGTTGTATGACGGTTAAGTGGAGTCTTAGGTCTGATTAAAGTCAGGCGACTGAGCTCAGTCCGTCTGTGTGTGTGTGTGTGTGTGTGTGTGTGTGTGTGTGTGTGTGTGTGTGTGTGTTTGTGGTGGCATACTCTTAAACTTTCCTTTTTTTCTGTTTCCACAGGAAGACAAGTATGTCTGTTTCCTGTCGTCTCTAAGCACTAATGAGCACGCTGCGTGCGCACGCTCACACACACGCGCAGCTGGAATCTAGGCAACACCCTGCCATATTTTTACTCTTGTAATTTCTGCTTCTCTGCTCTTCTGTGTTTTTCTCTCTTTGATATAATCCCCGTGTGTGTTTCCGTGGTTACGCTGGCTTAATGTCGTACTGATGTGACTGTATCAGCTACGCATGGCCAACCTCATCAACAAACTTTAGCAAAATATGTTTCTCTTCTTCCTGTCTTCGCCCCACTCTTTCCGCCTTTAATCTGCTCGACCATAATTCTGCAGCAGCCTGGGGAGCTCTCGCTGTCTTCATCCCCAGGGGTCATCATCATCATCATTAGCATCAGCATCATCATAATAATTGTTATTGCTGAGAACTTGTAATGATTGAAATGCATTTGTATGTGTGAGAGATACCCATGTGTAAAATGGCCTTGGCAGTAGCCTCAGAAGGCACGTCCAAGGACCATTCGCCAGCTGTCTGATGCATATAACTCACACAAATATCAAGCTTCAATTTGATTAGATAACTTTACGCAATTCCCGGGAGTCAAATTCAAGCTGGGGGCAAGAGTAGTACAAATTCCTTGGGTAGAACTGGTTGCTGGATTTACAGCATTATTCTTTTTTCTTTTTTCTTGGAAATATCCATGAGCACAGCAATTTTTCTATTTCTACTACTTTATTAAGTACTATGATACAATGCACTTATTGTGTACACACGTGTGTGTTTTTACATTGTACTTATATTTCAAAATAATACCTGCATGCAATTACATCTGAAAATTAATTTCTGTAATTATATAAATGTAATTAAACTGTTGACCCATCCCTTTACCATAACCCACCCATACTACCAAACCTGTCCCTGACCTTACCAGTATTTAACCTCAATAGCAGCAAAAGTGTAAGTACATAGTATTTAAGGCCACTTAATATTAAGTGGGACCCATACTTCTGATACATTTACATAAACCTACTATTTGTAGTGGTGTCTAAAACTCCAGTGGACATTATTGAGTGGACGCATTCAATCCCAAGAGTGTATAACCGAAATACACTCAAAAGCTAACTACTAAAACAATGGTCTTCAACTCTGCTCTTGGATACCCGCAGTCCTGAAAATGTATTTCTAACCTGCTTTAACAACCCTGTCTGTGATTTTCAAACAACCCTGAAGACTTTGATTAGCCGGTTCGAGAGTGTTTGATTAGAGTTGGAGGTAAATTCTGCAGGACAGCGGCTTTCCAAGAACAGGGTTCAAGACCGCAATGCAAGAGAATACCCATGCACTGTTAGGACTGTGCCAAATGAATACCAGAAGATGTCCACAGCCTAATAAATGAGGGCATGGGGTGATTTCAGATACAGCCCGTGATTACCTTGTTGTTTTTGAGCAGGATCGGAGACTCTAAACTCTGCAGGGCAGTGGACCTTTTGGGCCAGAATTGAGAAACCTTGAACAAATCAAATAAAGAAAATGGCAATAAAATAACATAAGACGTAGGCAGGACCAACAAAAACGGATATATGAGGTGGTCAGAACTCACGACTCTGTACTGAGTGCTGCAGGTAAGGTTAAAAATCAATCAAGCATATCGAACGTGTCAGTTCGAAGTGGTGGGGAAGTCATGGCCTAATGGTTAGCGAGTCGGACTCGTAATCCAAAGGTTGCAAGTTCGAGTCTCAGGCTGGAAGGAATTGTAGGTGGGGGGAGTGAATGAGGTGCCCTTAAATCAATCAAGCATGTCCAAGGCAACGAACCCCCAACTGCTCCCCCTACTACTCTGGGTGTGTGTTCACGGTGTGTGTGTTCACTGCTGTGTGTATGCACTTTGGATAGGTTAATTTCAGAGCAAAAATTCAGAGTATGGGTCGCCATACTTGGCTGTATGTCACTTTCACTTTTTCACTTCACTTTTTAAGTACACTAAGAAAGACGTTATGGCAAGTGTATAAACAAGCAGGCTTAAGTGGTCCTTCTTTTGTAGAATGAGCGGCAATGTGGACCAGACTATATAGTGATAGTCAAAATTCTGGCTCTGCAAGATTCCCTAGGTGGAAACATAATTGTTTACCTTGTCATATCCAATTTTCCAAACGATCAAAAACCCTCTGCAGCATATATACAAGCCTTTGCCAACATTCTGCCAGCAGTCTTGCCAAAACTCAGATAACACCGCTGATTCGATCTTATCCACAGTTGCCAACGGTTCCCTCTCCGTGCTTCCAAGATCTGGTTAAGTGTGAACACATCTATGTTCAGAAACCCTTGAACCTCCTCTCACAGCGCAGTTACGCACAGCAAGCGCCCATCTTTCCTGTTAATGCCTTCCTAAACATCCCCATAAAAATTACGAGCAGAAACACATTACTGGCAGCGTGCCCCATGTCTGCGTTTATTAGCCTATCAGGCTGGGTTTACATCTGATCATGCCTTTGTTCTAATGAGATCTCTTTATAGTCAATCAGAAGCGCATCTCTTATGTGGAAATGGCCTGATCAAATTTATGGTCAATAACCAGCCTTTTAACGATGATGAGATGTGGAGTGTGGGAGAAAACGGTTTTATTCCTTCAATATTTGCTCTCAGATACGTGGAAATCAGTGTGTGTAGTGGACAGGTGCTCGGTCAGATGGTTTGCCCTCGCTGAATGTGTTTCCGGCCCTCTCCGAGGGCTACGCACTGACCTGCATGCCCAGAGCGAGGGTTCTTATCTGAGGCAGAGCAACTGAGATGGCCCCAGGAGGCTGGACATTACCAGGCCTTCTCTGATCCTAATTATGGGGGAAGGTGTGGAATGAAAGTGGAGGGCCGCCGAGACAGCCAGAACCAGACCCCTTGAGTCCCATTACAATTTCTGCTACGAGGCACACACACACACATCAACAACAAGCATACACAACCCTTTAGCCCTGACGTGCTCATGCACACACCAAATCACAGCACGTTTCTACACTCTCATTCTCTCTTGTAATTGCAATAGCATTGACGCCCGATCCCCCGTGGCCTAAGTGGTGCACTCTCATCTTTTCTGATCGTCAATGGTGCACACAACTCTCGAATTCCCTTTCATGAAAGTTTGAGAAGACTGAATTTGTTCGGTGTGCTTTGCCACACACACACATAATCTCTTGTGTTCCGGAAGGGGTTCAGTAAGAGGGAAAACAGATGGAGAACTAACCTTGGATGACATCATAGCATTTGCCAAGCAACATGTCCAAACCTGCATAACCACAGTGACCTACACACAGAGAGACATACACGTACATCTAAAGACCAGGTGACAATTCTTTGCCATTGCTCTTAATGACCTGATCTCCAGCGACCTAAAGAAAAGGCATGTGAGAATGAAAGACAGTGGGGGAGAGGATGAAAGGAGTGGAGAAACAGAAAGATAGATGCTCTTTGATGAAAGTTTGTGTAATCACTATCATGCATGTCCTGTGTCGTGTTACTTTCAGGGACAATAACTCAAGGGCTCTACAGTTTGTGTGTGAGAGTGTGTGCGTTTCATGGCCATGAAAATCCATTTCTGTTTACAATATCAGTCGCATACTCAACACACACTCAACAAAAATGTGTGTGTGTGTCTGCACATGGACAATTTTACATAGGACTGCTATCAGAATAAAGGTAACCCATATATCCCATTAAAACGAAAAGTTGGAGTTGGGCATATTGATGGGTTCCTTTTGTAATGGCAAATCGCATTCATTTTCAAAGTTTGTATTATTATTCAAACCAATGAAGACGCATTAAAAGTGAATACATTCCAGCCAATTATTTTTCAATTGAAGTGTTTGGCAGTAAATATCCAAAGAAGTAGTGCTGTACTAACAATTTTCCCGGTGCGCGGCAGCTCCGTTATCTTAGATTGTACTTTTTTCACAAGGTTAATTTGAATTTGCTTCAAATTATGAGTAGCTTACAGTTTGTGATGCTACAGTTTCAAAGTAGCTTCCCCAACACGTCCAAAAAACACTTGGAGGAACCATGAATTGCAACTTGTTATTGCTATTTGAAGCAGTTGGTATTTATACTTTAGGGAAACGGGATGTTCCCGTTCTAGAGAGCATTTTATTAGTCAAAAGTACACAGCAAAAGATGAGTCAGCAGTATTTTGACTATAGTAAAACTTTATTGTCAACATATTAGCCTCAAAGCTAACAGACTAGCCTAAAAGCCACAAAACTGTTGATTTTGTAGGATCTTTAAAGACGGTTTGGACATGAATAATTAAAGGATTATGTTAATGGTGAGATGTTAATATTCCATTTTATAAACAACTGGATTTTCCACACACCCCAGCATAGCAGTGTATTAAATTCCTGTACCACTGTGTGTCCTAAAGTGTGTAAAAGAGTGTGCATCCTCACACGTGCATGTGTGCATATGCGCATATGCGCTAAGCCTTGGGGTACTGGTACACTGTTCTCTTCGCTGCCACATTCCTTTCATCTCTCTTTTTGAAAGAAGACAGAGAGGCCAAGCATCCGTGCGGCGTTTAGGATGTGTACGTGTGTTCTCGCTTTAAATACATTCTCATGTTAGGCCCAAAAGCACCCTCATTAATTCCTTTGATGCCGTCTGATTGGCCGGGCATTATTAAGTCGCATTAAGAAATGTATTTCCTCGCTTTTACTTAATGATGCTTTTCCAGCCAATGCAATTAACCAGGGCTGTGTGTGTGTGTTTTTATATATCAGTTTGTGTGGGCCTGTTTATGTGTTTAGGTGCTTTTAAGTGCAATGGAAAACTAGTTAGACTACAAAGTGTCAAACCGTCGACAGAAAATTGCCCTCTGATAAGTGCAGACCCTTTTAATTTGTCTGAAACTAATGGAATATGTTTCTGCAACATTGGCGGAATATTTTCGGCATAATGACTCATTTGCCAGTTCTGCCATAAGTCATTTAGATATTTGATGGACATTTAATGATATGGTTTGATTTAATTTCACTCTCTATCTACATGTCTGCCAGTATTTACTCCACAAATACAAAAAAGAAAAGCTGTGCCCCCCAAGTTAATGATATAAGTTGGTTGGAAACGGTAAATTAATGTTGGCTATGGACAAGGACCTCCCCCCCACCCCCACCCCACTACTGTGTTTTTCAGCCTGAACTCATGGCAATTTGTACATATTTTACAAAGTGGCTAATTCATACGACCTCACATATATGAATTAGCCACCTTATAAAATATTTGTTATTTGTGATAAAATCGCACGAATATTATGGTGTGGTAAATTCATATTAATTTGTATGAAAGAACACCCCTAACCCCGCACTTAAATGTACCTCTCACAGAAATGTTATAAAAACATACAAATTTGTACTAAATTTGCCACCTCGTAAAATACATACGAAGTGGTCATGAGATAGAATTGGTATTTGTGTGTATGTGTGTGTGTCTGTGTGTGTATTGCAGGTAAACCAGCCTTTAAACTGCACATAAAAACAAAACAAGCTGTGGTTGGTCATTTAACATGTCAGTCAGATAGCCGTTTCCTGTCTAAATGGGCATATGTTGGCAGGACGAAGCTGCAAAGTAGACCAGCCTTAATGCCTATAGTAAAAATGATACAAGATTATGTTCTCATTATTACGAATAGCTCATTACACAGCTGCCGCAGAATGTTTCACATAAACAAATGCATGCTCCGAACTGCCATTTTATATTCTTTGTCTATAGTGAGATGCATTCCTGCATGCTAATGTGGACATTTTATACATCCGTACACATGTTCTCCAACACGTTGGACACACAGACGTGGAGACATACTTGTTGTAACACATGCTGACACAAATCATGTTCTGTCCATGTGAATGTGTGTCTGTATGCAAGTTACACAAGGACGCTGTAACATTTGGTTTCAGTCGGATCTCATGTGACCTTTAAAACCACAGATGCCACAATCCATCCTATCGCTTTACTTTATGGATGTGTTCAGTGTCTAATGCTTCTGCAGAGACCTGCAACTACATTATCTTAATATTAATAAGTGTTTGTTCTTAATTGTTTAAAAGCTTTAATGGTAAAATGTAATTACATTTCAATTACATTTATTTAATGTTATATTATCATTGTACATCCCATAGTGCCGTGTCCAAATCATGATAATTCAGTTGTAGTTAAAGGAAAAGTTTGAGGGAAATTACTGCTAAGTCTAAGTGAAATTTTGAACAAATGAGTATTGCGTCAAGACACACATACACACCTTGATCATATATCCAAGCATGGTATGGACAAACTCAGAGGAACTCACAGCTGGAAGCATTTTTACGATGATGTCCCCTATGTGCCTTATAAAAGCATCACAACTTCCTAAGGAAAATGTGTGTTGTGTGTGTGTGGTGTGTGTGTGTGTGTGTGTGTGTGGGTGTGTGTGTGTGTGTGTGTGTGTGTGTGTGTTTACTCAAGGGACAACTGTGTGCTTTTAAGAGAAAGGCTTATTTTTCTACAATACTATATTGTTGTAATACAAAAAAAAAATTGTCAGAACACTTGGCGGCTGGTATAACATAGTATTTATTGCCGTGTAGGGGAATTGTGGGTGTGTGTGTGTGGGTGAAACCGGGTTTAAACAAGTCTGCGGAAATGTATGAGTGTGTCATGAGTTTAGGGCTTTCAAACTCTATCAGAGAGGAAAGCAGATAGCCACAACGCAGCTGGAGTTTAACACCACGGTAAATTTTCTCTGACAGAATTCATCCCTGCAATCTTCCTACAGAGAAAGAGATCTTGACAGAGGCATGTGATCTCTAAAGCAGTACTGTAGATGTGTTCAAGATGTGTGTGTGTGTGTGTGAGGGGATGTTTGTGTCTCCATGTCTGTAACATGAGAGGGGGGACCTCTTTTTTCCCAGATTTCCTCATTTTGTTGTCATAGTAATAACAAAAACACTGGAGCGCTCATGCCCAGAGCTAAGTATCGTCACTCTGGTCGACTTAATAACGCCATTACTAAGATCATTACAGCATTACAGCCTTTGTTGTGTGTATATGAGAGTCTGAAACAAAATGTTCACTTAACATGTTAGGCTGAACACATGTAACTCACACAACAAGACAGTTTGTATTCGTTAAGGTACTAAGTATAATACTTTGGTGTTCCCATCACTGTAGTTCTCAAATAAATGTGGTATTGT